>JBBDGP010002251.1:0-190000 GCA_037952835.1 Lithobates septentrionalis
CTTTCTTTTTTCTTTTCTTTCTTTCTCTGTCCTTTCTTTCTTTCTTTCTTTCTTTCTTTCTTTCTCTGTCCTTTCTTTCTTTCTTTCTTTCTTTCTTTCTTTCTTTTTTCTTTCTTTCTTTTTTTTTCTTTCTTTCTTTCTTTCTTTCTTCTTTCCTTCTTTCCTTCTTTCCTTCTTTCCTTCTTTCCTTCTTTCCTTCTTTCTTTCCTTCTTTCTCTGTCCTCCCTCTTTCTTTCTCTCTGTCCTTCTTTCTTTCTCTGTCCTTCTTTCTTTCTCTCTTTCTTTCTTTTTTCTTTCTGTCTTCCCTCTCTTTCTTTCTGTCCTCCCTCTTTCTTTTCTTTCTTTCTGTCCTCCCTCTTTCTTTTCTTTCTTTCTTTCTTTCTTTCTTTCTTTCTTTCTTTCTTTCTTTTCTTTTCTTTTCTTTTCTTTTCTTTCTCTGTCCTTTCTTTCTTTCTTTTCTTTCTCTGTCCTTTCTTTCTTTCTTTTCTTTCTCCGTCCTTTCTTTCTTTCTCTGTTCTTTCTTTCTTTCTCTCTTTCTTTCTTATTTTCTTTCTTTCTTTCTTTCTTTCTTTCTTTCTTTCTTTCTTTCTTTCTTTCTTTCTTTCTTTCTTTCTTTCTTTCTTTCTCTGTCCTTTCTTTCTTTCTTTTCTTTCTCTGTCCTTTCTTTCTTTCTTTTCTTTCTCTGTCTTTCTTTCTTTCTTTCTTTTCTTTCTTTCTTTCTTTCTTTCTTCTTTTTTTTCTTTCTTTCTTTCTTTCTTTCTTTCTTTCTTTCTTTCTTTCTTTCTTTCTTTCTTTCTTTCTTTCTTTCTTTCTTTCTTTTTTTCTTTCTTTCCTTTTTTCTTTTTTCTGTCCTCCCTCTCTTTCCTTCCCTATCTTTCTTTTTTTTCTTTTTATTTCTGTCCTCCCTTCTTCTTCCTTCTTCCTGTCCTTTCTTTTCTTTCTTTCTTTCTGTTTTCTTTTTTTCTTTCTTTCTTTTTTTCTTTCTGCCCTCCCTCTTTCTTTCTTTCTTTCTTTCTTTCTTTCTTTCTTTCTTTCTTTCTTTCTTTCTTTCTTTCTTTCTTTCTTTCTTTCTTTCTTCTTTTCTTCCTTTCTTTCTCTGCCCTCCCTCTTTCTTTCTCTCTGTCCTTCTTTCTTTCTCTCTTTCTTTCTTTTTTCTTTCTGTCCTCCCTCTTTCTTTCTTTCTTTCTTTCTTTCTTTCTTTCTTTCTTTCTTTCTTTCTTTCTTTCTTTCTTTCTCTGTCCTTTCTTTCTTTCTTTCTCTGTCCTTTCTTTCTTTCTTTCTCTGTCCTTTCTTTCTTTCTTTCTTTCTTTCTTTCTTTCTTTCTCTGTCCTTTCTTTCTTTCTTTCTTTCTTTCTTTCTTTCTTTTTTTCTTTCTTTCTTTTTTTTTCTTTCTTTCTTTCTTTCTTTCCTTCTTTCCTTCTTTCCTTCTTTCCTTCTTTCCTTCTTTCCTTCTTTCCTTCTTTCTTTCCTTCTTTCTCTGTCCTCCCTCTTTCTTTCTCTCTGTCCTTCTTTCTTTCTCTGTCCTTCTTTCTTTCTCTCTTTCTTTCTTTTTTCTTTCTGTCTTCCCTCTCTTTCTTTCTGTCCTCCCTCTTTCTTTTCTTTCTTTCTGTCCTCCCTCTTTCTTTTCTTTCTTTCTTTCTTTCTTTCTTTCTTTCTTTCTTTCTTTCTTTCTTTCTTTCTTTCTTTCTTTCTTTTCTTTTCTTTTCTTTTCTTTTCTTTCTCTGTCCTTTCTTTCTTTCTTTCTTTCTCTGTCCTTTCTTTCTTTCTTTTCTTTCTCCGTCCTTTCTTTCTTTCTCTGTTCTTTCTTTCTTTCTCTCTTTCTTTCTTATTTTCTTTCTTTCTTTCTTTCTTTCTTTCTTTCTTTCTTTCTTTCTTTCTTTCTTTCTTTCTTTCTCTGTTCTTTCTTTCTCTGTCCTTTCTTTCTTTCTTTTCTTTCTCTGTCCTTTCTTTCTTCTTTCTTTCTTTCTTCTTTCTTTCTTTCTTTCTTTCTTTCTTTCTTTCCTTCTTTCCTTCTTTCCTTCTTTCCTTCTTTCCTTCTTTCTTTCCTTCTTTCTCTGTCCTCCCTCTTTCTTTCTCTCTGTCCTTCTTTCTTTCTCTGTCCTTCTTTCTTTCTCTCTTTCTTTCTTTTTCTTTCTGTCTTCCCTCTCTTTCTTTCTGTCCTCCCTCTTTCTTTTCTTTCTTTCTGTCCTCCCTCTTTCTTTTCTTTCTTTCTTTCTTTCTTTCTTTTCTTTTCTTTTCTTTTCTTTTCTTTTCTTTCTCTGTCCTTTCTTTCTTTCTTTTCTTTCTCTGTCCTTTCTTTCTTTCTTTTCTTTCTCCGTCCTTTCTTTCTTTCTCTGTTCTTTCTTTCTTTCTTTCTCTCTTTCTTTCTTATTTTCTTATTTTCTTTCTTTCTTTCTTTCTTTCTTTCTTTCTTTCTTTCTCTTTCTTTCTTTCTTTTCTTTCTCTGTCCTTTCTTTCTTTCTCTGTTCTTTCTTTCTTTCTTCCTTTCTTTCTTTCTTTCTTTCTTTCTTTCTTTCTTTCTTTCTTTCTTTCTTTCTTTCTTTCTTTCTTTCTTCTTTCTCTGTCCTTTCTTTCTTTCTTTTCTTTCTCTGTCCTTTCTTTCTTTCTCTGTTCTTTCTTTCTCTCTTTCTTTCTTATTTTCTTTCTTTCTTTCTTTTTTTCTTTCTTTCTCTCTTTCTTTCTTATTTTCTTTCTTTCTTTCTTTCTTTCTCTCTTTCTTTCTTTCTTTCTTTCTTTCTTTCTTTCTTTCTTTCTTTCTTTCTCTGTCCTTTCTTTCTTTCTTTTCTTTCTCTGTCCTTTCTTTCTTTCTCTGTTCTTTCTTTCTTTCTTCCTTTCTTTCTTTCTTTCTTCCTTTCTTTCTTTCTTTCTTTCTTTCTTTCTTTCTTTCTTTCTTTCTTTCTTTCTCTGTCCTTTCTTTCTTTCTTTTCTTTCTCTGTCCTTTCTTTCTTTCTCTGTTCTTTCTTTCTCTCTTTCTTTCTTATTTTCTTTCTTTCTTTCTTTTTTTTCTTTCTTTCTCTCTTTCTTCTTATTTTCTTTCTTTCTTTCTCTTTCTCTTTCTTTCTTTCTTTCTTTCTTTCTTTCTTTCCTTTTTTCTTTTTTCTGTCCTCCCTCTCTTCTCTTTCCTTCCCTATCTTTCTTTTTTTTTCTTTTTATTTCTGTCCTCCCTCTTTCTTCTCTTCTTCCTTCTTCCTGTCCTTTCTTTTCTTTCTTTCTTTCTGTTTTCTTTTTTTCTTTCTTTCTTTTTTTTTTCTGCCCTCCCTCTTTCTTCTTTCTTTCTTTCTTTCTTTCTTTCTTTCTTTCTTTCTTTCTTTCTTTCTTTCTTTCTCTGTCCTTTCTTTCTTTCTTTCTCTGTCCTTTCTTTCTTTCTTTCTCTGTCCTTTCTTTCTTTCTCTTTCTCTTTCTCTTTCTCTTTCTTTCTTTCTTTTTTTTCTTTTTATTTCTGTCCTCCCTCTTTCTTCTCTTCTTCCTTCTTCCTGTCCTTTCTTTTCTTTCTTTCTTTCTGTTTTCTTTTTTTCTTTCTTTCTTTTTTTTTCTTTCTTTCTTTCTTTCTTTCTCTGTCCTTTCTTTCTTTCTTTTCTTTCTCTGTCCTTTCTTTCTTTCTCTGTTCTTTCTTTCTTTCTCTCTTTCTTTCTTTCTTTCTTTCTTTCTTTCTTTCTTTCTTTTTTTTTTCTTTCTTTCTCTGTCCTTTCTTTCTTTCTTTCTTTCTTTCTTTCTTCCTTTCTTTCTTTCTTTCTTTCTTTCTTTCTTTCTTTTTTCTTTCTGTCCTCCCTCTTTCTTTCTTTCTTTCTTTCTTTCTTTCTTTCTTTCTGTCCTCCCTCTTTCTTTCTTTCTTTCTTTCTTTCTTTCTTTCTTTCTTTCTTTCTTTCTTTCTTTCTTTCTTTCTTTCTCTGTTTCTTTCTTTCTTTCTTTCTTTCTTTCTTTCTCTGTTCTTTCTTTCTCTGTTCTTTCTTTCTTTCTTTCTTTCTTTCTTTCTTTCTTTCTTTCTTTTCTTTCTCTGTCCTTTCTTTCTTTCTCTGTTCTTTCTTTCTTTCTCTCTTTCTTTCTTATTTTCTTTCTTTCTTTCCTTCTTTCCTTCTTTCTTTCTTTCTTTCCTTCTTTCCTTCTTTCTTTCTTTCTTTCTTTCTTTCTTTCTTTCTTTCTTTCTTTCTTTCTTTCTTTCTTTCTTTCTTTCTTTCTTTCTTTCTTTCTTTCTTTCTCTGTCCTTTCTTTCTTTCTTTTCTTTCTCTGTCCTTTCTTTCTTTGTTCTCTCTTTCTTTCTTTCTTTCTTTCTTTCTTTCTTTCTTTCTTTCTTTTTTTTTTTCTTTCTTTCTCTGTCCTTTCTTTCTTTCTTTCTTTCTTTCTTTCTTTCTTTCTTCTTTCTGTCCTCCCTCTTTCTTTCTTTCTTTCTTTCCTCCTTTCTTCCTTTACTCCTTTCTTCCTTTCCTCCTTTCTTCTTTTCTTTCTTCTTCCGTCTTTCTTTCTTTTTCTTTCTGTCCTCCCTCTTTTTCTTCCTTTTCTTTCTTTCTTTCTTTCTTTCTTTCTTTCTTTCTTTCTTTCTTTCTTTCTTTCTTTCTTTCTTTCTTTCTTTCTTTCTTTCTTTCTTTCTCTGTCCTCCCTCTTTCTTTCTGTCCTCTTTCTTTCTGTCTGTCTGTCTGTCCGTTCTTTATTTCTTTCTTTCTTTTCTTTTCTTTCTTTCTTTCTCTGTCCTTTCTTTCTTTCTCTGTCCTTTCTTTCTTTCTCTGTCCTTTCTTTCTTTCTCTGTCCTTTCTTTCTTTCTTTCTCTGTCCTTTCTTTCTTTCTTTCTTTCTTTCTCTGTCCTTTCTTTCTCTGTCCTTTCTTTCTTTCTTTCTTTCTTTCTTTCTTTCTTTCTTTCTTTCTTTCTTTCTTTCTCTCTGTCCTTTATCTATATTTCTCTGTCCTTTATCTCTTTCTCTCTGTCCTCCTTCTTCTTCTTCTTCTTCTTCCTTTCTCTTTCTTTCTTTTTCTTTTCTTTCTGTCCTCCCTCTTTCCTTCTCTTTTTCTTTCTTTCTTTTGTCTTCCCTCTCTTTCTTTCTGTCCTCTTTCTTTCTTTCTTTCTGTCTGTCTGTCTGTCTGTTCTTTATTTCTTTCTTTCTTTCTTTCTTTCTTTCTCTGTCCTTTCTTTCTTTCTCTGTCCTTTCTTTCTTTCTCTGTCCTTTCTTTCTTTCTCTGTTCTTTCTTTTTTCTTTTCTTTCTTTTTTCTTTTCTTTCTTTCACTGTCCTTTCTTTCTTTCTCTGTCCTTTCTTTCTTTCTCTGTCCTTTCTTTCTTTTCTTTCTTTTTTCTTTTCTTTCTTTCTCTGTCCTTTCTTTCTTTCTCTGTTCTTTCTTTCTTTCTTCTTTCTTTCTTTCTTTCTTTCTTTCTTTCTTTCTTTCTTTCTTTCTTTCTTTCTTTCTTTCTTTCTTTCTTTCTTTCTTTCTTTCTTTCTTTCTTTCTCTCTGTCTTTCTTTCTCTCTGTCCTTTATCTCTTTCTCTCTGTCCTCCTTCTTCTTCTTCTTCTTCTTCTTCTTCCCTTTCTCTTTCTTTCTTTTTCTTTTCTTTCTGTCCTCCCTCTTTCCTTCTCTTTTTCTTTCTTTCTTTTTCTTTTCTCTGCAATGTAATAGAAATAATGCACTTCAATTATCACGCCACCATGGTTGGTATGGTGCCAGGATGACTGCATACTTGCCAACAGTCCCAATATTTTTTTTTTTTTTTTTCCCCGGGACAATCCCGATTTTGGGACCCTCGTCCCGATCGGAGCTCATCCCGATTAATTTCGGAGGATTTTGCCTTGGTCCCGGGATAATCGGGATTGTTTTAGGAAAAAACATTCCCCTTGTGTTCAGTGGGGAGGGGCAGCCAATCGGCTGCTTCCCTCTCCACTGAACACACGAGAAAGACGGGAACTGTAGCTGTCGCACTGCTGGGGGACACAGATCGCTCTAAGGAGGGCTGCCAGCTGCTGGTGACACTGAAGTAAGGAGGGCATTGTTGCTGGGGGACACAGATCTGTAAGGAGGGCTCCACTGCTGGGGACACCAGATGTAAGGAGGGGCTCTGCTGCCAGGGACACAGATCTGTAAGGAGGGCCTCTGCTTCTAGGGGTACCTGATGTAAAGACGGACTCTGCTGGGGGCACCTAATGTAAGGACAGACTCTGCTGGGGGCACCTGATGCAAGGACGGACTCTGCTGGGGGCACCTGATGCAAGGACGGACTCTGCTGGGGGCACCTGATGCAAGGACGGACTCTGCTGGGGGCACCTGATGCAAGGACGGACTCTGCTGGGGGCACCTGGTGGCAGGCGACGTGGCAAGTGACACACTCAGGGGTCCCACTGATTCTGCATTATGGTGAGTTGAATGATTTCATTCTATATTACAATGTAATAGAAATAATGCGCTTCAATCATCCTGACACCATAACAACCATGATGCCGGGATGATTGAAGCGCTAACACCAGGTGTTTGGAGTATCTTTAGCTGCTGATTGTTAAACTCATATACATTTCTATTGTGGTGTAGGATCTGGGGCTGCTGTCCCCCCATCCCGCTCCACCCCCCTTCCCGCTCCATCCCCCCCCCTTCCCGCTCCATCCCCCCCCCCCTTCCCGCTCCATCCCTCATTCATCTCACTCTAACCACACCCCCTTTGAGCCACGCCCATTTAAGCCAAACCCCCTATTCACTTAAACCACAAACTACGTGCGCCGCATCTTTGCCTATGCCACACCTAACGCATGCCCTGCCCCCTGATTATAATGTGACTCTGCCTACAGCCAAAAAAGTGTCCCTAAAAAATTTTTTACAATGTTGGCAACTATGCTTACTGTGGACGGGTGCAGGGTGTAGCAAGATGGGGGCGATGAAACGTCACTTTCATTACACATTCGGCGGGTCGCCGAATCTGACAGAACACTGGCAGCCTGTAGTAGGTGGGATCTGCCTGGTCCCTCCCACAGCTCTGCTCTCTGCACAGACTATGTGCCGCACAGTGATGGTGTCACTGCTACTGATATTACAATGTGATATCTGGGTTTGCAAAGGCATTTGGTGCACACAAAATGGTTTTATATTGTTTGGTGCTGTTGAGAAACATATTTAAATGGGAGTTTTTTTTTATGCCCGAAGTTCAGCTTTAAGGGCTTTCAAATTAAATTGGTTGACTCAGTTGTTAAATGCATTACGGAAATGATTTTTCATCATTTCTGTACCAACATTTTATTGAAATTCTACTGGTGTATGGCTAGTTTTATCATCTGAAAGTAAAGCAGAATAATATTATAACAGATGCACACTCCCCTCTCCCCCCCCCAAATATAACCATTACAGTCCACTTGCACCCCACTAGAGGGTCACACAGCGGTATCTACAATGCAACAAGAGGGGTGACTATATGTATCAGTGCAGAATGACTAACTACATTATTATTTCTGATATTAGGCTGGTGTTATAAGATGTTAATGGTTAAATATTTATGGTTCTTCATCACAGGGAGGCATTTGGAAAAATATAAAAATAAAATTGGTACCATTTTTTTTTTACCAGAACAAGCCCAGCATTCTTCAGCAGCAGGGAATATGCTCAGTGAGAATTTGATATAACTTGTATTGGTTGTTGGTTTAATTGGTGTGCATGATCTGTATAAACTTACCTGTTATGATATCCAAATTGCATTAACATGTTTCGGTCACTTGGTGCGTTTGATAGGCTGTATGCCAAATCCAAACGTGGAATTAATTTTGCTTTTGAGTGCATGAAAATTCAGCATTTTAGAAAACTCCAGGATTGTGTCTGTGAGCAATGTTATCTGCACAGCTTGTGTCCAGAGACTGATGTCTTCATTGTCTATCCATTTCAATTAGTATTAAAGCTGAACTGCAGGCAGAATAAAACACAGCTTAATGCAGTTATTTGTTAACCAATTGCCGACTGCAGCATGTATATATACGTCGGCAGAATGGCACAGGGACTTTTACCTCCCTTTGACTTTGCCGCAGTGCCGCCGGGTGCCCGCGATCGTCTCACGGAGCGGCTGAACGGGGAGATGCCTATGTAAACAAGGCATTTCCCTGTTCTGCCTTGTGACAGGACAGTGATCTACTGCTCCCTGTCATCTGGAGCAGTGATCACTGTCGTGTCAATTGTAGCCCAGCCCCCCCACAGTTGGCATCACTCCCTAGGACACACTTAACCCCTTCATTGCCCCCTAGTGTTTAACCCCTTCCCTGCCAGTGTTATTTACACAGTAATCAGTGCATTTTTATAGCACTGATCGCTGTGTGAATGACAATGGTCCCAAAATAGCGTCAAAAGTGTCCGATGTGTCTGCCATAATGTCGCAGTCACTATAAAAAACCGCAAATCACCGCTATTACTAGTAAAAAGAAAAAATGATTAATAAAAATGCCATGAGGATATTTATTATAGAAAAAAGTAAAAAATATTGCCTTTTTTTCAAAATTGTCGCTCTTTTTTCTGTTTATAGAGCAAAAAATAAAAAATGCAGAGGTGATCAAATACCACCAAAAGAAAGTTCTATTTGTGGGGAAAAAAGGAAGTCAATTTTGTTTGGGTGCAACGTCGCACGACCACGCAATTGTCAGTTAAAGCGACGCAGTGCCAAATCGCAAAAAAAGGGCCCGGTCATTGGGCAGCCAAATCCTCCGGGGCTGAAGTGGTTAATTAGGAAATATGAAAATATCTTTCAATACAGCTAGTGTAAGTACCTAAGGTGACTTATCAACCCCTTGCAGTTCCTGGTACAGTAACACATCATACCAGGAGACTGAGTGGGAGAACTTTTAGCTCATTGGCTTTGCTGACAGTAGGGGAGAGCAGTGTGAGCGAAGGAGCAAACTTCCGAATCTCCTTCACCATCCAGTCACAGGCTGGGTGTGGGGAAGTCACTTCGCTTTATTGCTCAAAGTGGAACTATACTCGCCACCCCCAATTCAGTGATTGGACATCCTCACCGCTTCCAACTTCCCCCGTTGGAAGCCATCCGTGTTCTGATATTCTGCCATCTTAATTGGGTGATATTGTGTATTGTGACACATCAGGAATTTTATCATGTGGACTTATAAAGATTGTCTTTAACTACTTGCCCTCTGGAAGATTTACCCCCCCCACTCATAGCCAGAGCTTAACTGCGCGGTCATGCAATGCTGTATGCAAATAAAAGTTATGTCTTTTTTCAACCCCCACAAATAAAGCTTACTTTTGATGGTATTTTTTTTGCACTGTAAACAAAAAAAGAGTGACAACTTTGAAGAAAACACAACCATTTTTTTACTTTCTGCTATAAAACAGCCAAAATGTTTTTTTGTTTTTTGTTTTTTTTTAAATTCTTCATAAATTTAGGCCAATCAGTTTTAGGTCAGGACTCTGTGCACTGGTCCAAATCATTTGGAGGGGGGATTATGGTGTGGGGTTGTTTCAGGGGTTGGGCTTGATCCCTTAGTTTCAGTGAAGCATTAAAGCATTTCTTAACCTAAAAAAAAAAAATATTGATGCTGTTCCCTTAAAGCATGTTATACAGTACAGTGCTTGTGCTGTGTAATTTGGCCTCTTCTATCACCTAAAAAACATGGATGATCCTGCCTGGCTATGTCCTCCCCCTTGTAAACTGACCAAGGTTTATCATGGCTGCTGAGCCCCAACACTGTGGTCAGTTTATGTGCCTCCGTCATTCGCAGCTCTCCTCTGTCCTCTCTTCCCCTCTCTCCCTGCCTGTCAGCTCTGTGTCAGTGCCCGTCCCCCTCCCCTGTTGCAGCTGAAGTTTCATTTAAAGTTTCATACCATCCTCTCTGTTTAATAATCCTATGTGCCCCTGTGTCTGTGCCTTATAAAAATAAGTTGTTCTTTACCTGTTTTCAGAGCGCCGATCGCTGCTCATGTGACCTGCCACCTCTCTTCTCCTGACTGACGTCAGCAGGGAATCCTTGGCCCCACCTGCTGCAGCTGTCAGACGGGGAGAGCAGAGAGGTGGCGGGTCACGTGAGCAGCGATCGGCACTCTGAAAACAGGTAAAGAACAACTTATTTTTATAAGACACAGGGGCACATGGGATTTTGTTTGTAATCTGTTGTTGAATTTTTTTAGATTGTGGCATGATGTGTGGCTTTTTGTGATCTGTTCGCTTTGTCAGAACGCTTCTATTTATGTGATTTTCTTGATTCAACAGGTCTGGCAGTAATCAGGCCTGGGTGTGGCAAGTAAAATTTTACATTTTGAATTCAGGTAAAATTGTGGTTAATCACAGTTCATTCATGATTCAGCATGGGAGGAAGAAATTACTTTTTCACATAGGGCCAGGCAGGTTTGAACAGCTTTTTTCTCTTAATAAATGACTCGATTAAAAAAAACTGCATCTTGGTGTAATATAACAATTTGTTGATCTGAAACATTTAAGTGTGAGAAAGCTGCAAAAGTATAAAAAATCAGGAAGGGGGCAAATACTTTTTCACAATATTGTACATGTAAAATACAATTGTGTTAAATGTACAATTTTTTTCTTAATTGTAATCTCCCTCCCTTGCTGTTGCTTGACTCGGGGAAGTGTTCACAGCCAAGACAATCTGCCATTTTTAAGTGTCCATCTCCTCCCTAGCTGCTGTTAGATCAGATGTGGTGGCGGAGTCAAGGCAGTCAGCCCTTTTAGATCTTCTTTAAAGCAGGGTTAAACCCAAAAGCAAACATTTCTTATATTGCAGGCTTCCAATTCTTAGTTGTGGTGGCGGCATTCGTTTTCTTTTTTAGGCTCTCCTTTTATTTTCACCTGTTTATCCAGCCAGCACGACTGTTGTTTTTCAACAAAACAAGCTGTTCTGCAAATGTATCAGTAGTCCTGAGACAAACCATTTTTCCACTGACGGGTGCTCACAGTGATCAGCTTATATTTTTTTAATTATTAGCTTTTATCCCAAAAGGGGAAGAAAACTGCTGTAACAGCTTATAGGCTCTCTTCACATCAGACAGCTCATGAAGAGGTAAAGTGCATCGGCTTCCTTTTTGGCTGCTGTAGGGGGCAATGTGGTGTGCGATTCAGTCTATCATACGGCTAAATCTTCTTTTTGTTTTTTGTTTCTCACTCAACTTTATGTACACTTTATTAATGTCCCTTTACAGCAACTCCACGGTGCACTACACTGCTCTACAGGGACATGCAATCCTGTACAGCGAGCTGCGATAAGAAGCAGTGCAGCTCCAAGCTGTGTTGCAGAATGAGTGGGATGCGCTGAAAACGATTGTTTTGTATGTGCTCTTGCGGTGACCATCATTTTTACACTGCAGTAAAACACCAATCACTCCACATAGTGGGAATTCACCCATAAAGTGTGAGCCGGAGTTCAGCTTCAGTTTGTTAGTGTATCTAAATCTCTGATAATACATCTAACACTCACCTCCACCCAGACTGGTAATGTTGCTGTTCAAAGGTGCTCCCTTTGCGCATTCATCCAGAATGGGGGCATTCTAATAAAGTGTGTTACTGGCCAGATCACCAGGTGAAAAGATAAAAATTAGACTAACATAGCCACATGTTTAAAGCACACCTTTACCTACTATTTAGCCCGGGCTTCACTGCTGTCCTCCCCTCTTTTACAATCTAAAACGGCAAATATTTTTTCTTTATCTTATTTTTTTATATTTTTTGTCCACAACACTTCCCATTTCATTTATGTGGCTGGAGGAGGGTGGACCTGGGAGTGCATCATCAGGGGCTGAGCTGCCTGAACCAGGAAGAGGCACCCAATGATGTCAGCAACAAAGATGGTGGTGTAGGACCCGACTTATGACAGCAGTGCGGTGGATCACAGCTGGACAATTATGGATTTGCAATTGTGTGCATAACACTTATAAAAGGTAAGGGGGTGGGGAGTAAAGCTCCTCTTTAAAGGATAAGTTCATCTGTGGGAACATGTTCCACCGGTTTTTGTTTTTTTTTTAGGAGGGAATAGGTAACCTGTTCCCACTCCTGCAGCCTCTCACTGATTCCCCCCCCCCCCATTGTGACAGCAGGCCAGGGATCATCTCCCCACACCCGCTGTCACAATTTTACAAATAACACAGTCTTGTGGGGCTTCACCACATGGCCTCATCATTCATTTTACAGAGATCTGTGAATGAATGAATGAACTACAAGTACTGACAACCTTTTCAGCTGGCAGCTTGTAGTTCTCAATGAACTACCAGGGCGCTAGTGAGCGCTCTAGGTAGTTAAAGTGGTAGTACAGTCCTGGTTGTAAATGACAACAATGGGCCCCTTGCAGGTTTAAGTCATAATGTAGTATGCACTGCATACTAGTTTTATTGACAGACTTACCTGGAAACTGAACCCTCCAGCACTGAGCTGTCACTTCCATCTTCACCCAGTCATCCTTCTGGTTTTGGCTTGAATGGCCGGGCAGCGGTGACATCACTCCTGCACATGTGCACGGGAGTGACATTGCTGCAGCATGCAGAACAGGCCGTAAATGTGGTCTGAGCTGCGCATGTGTGGCTGAGATCACATTACCCGCTGACAGGCAGGAGGGAGATTTATGACAGAAGACACCTCTACGGTCTCTTCTGTTACAAAATCTGCTGACAGGCAAGGCTTTTATATTACCTCAGTTTACTACCACTTTAATTGAGTCTTCCTGTCTTTGTGTAACTGCCTGTAAAGCCTTGTACACACAATCAGACTTCCATCGGACAAATCCGTTGATTTTTGTCCGAAGGGCGTTGGCCATGAACTTGTTCTGCATACAGACGGCAGAACTTTTTCAGTCAACATATACGAAACAATGTTGTTTTTCTGCTCTTTAGTGCCACCCTTTGGGCAACTTCTGATAATGTTGTTTGATGGTTAGCATTGGTTTGGAACATGCGTGTTTGTACTTTGGATTTTAGTCCGATGGACTTGTGTACACATGATCGGATAATCAGATGGAACATATTTGTTGTCGGACAGTTTGAGAGCATGGCTATCCAACATTTGTTGTCGGAAATTCCAACAATTGTCTGATGGAGCATACAGACGGTCTATTAAAAAACACATCAATCGGACAATTGTTGTTGGAATATCTGATCGTGTGTACGGGCCTTAAGAGGTACGAGCAGACAGATAGACTGACAGTCTGTAGGAGCCTGAGCTTGCACCCCTTGTTAGCTAATCGCAGGTGCACTGCTTTCCAGACTCCGGACTAAGACCAGATGACCACAGTGACCACCAATTACAGCAATTAGGTGATTGGGAGGCTGCTTCTGCCATCAACATTCACATAAAGGACCTCTGGGAGGCAGTGAAGAAGGGTTAAATAAACACTGATGCAAAATACCACCAAGGACTGATTTGCTTGGATTTGCTTTGAAGCGGCATTTACCTCAAATTTAACAAAGTTTCTGGCAGTCAGGGGTTTCATGATAGAATAGAGACCCTATCAGTCTTCTTCTGTGCTTCTCCCTGCCTGTGAGAGGTAATGAAGACCAAGCCGTGCATGCAAAGCTCAGAATACATTTATGGCACCCAATCTGTGCTGTCGTGTGCCCGAGTGACATCATTGTGGTACAGCCATTCAAGTGGTCGAACAGACCAAACCCAGTAGGAAAGGCCAGGAGAAGATAGAAGGCCAATAGAAGCACTGTCAGCACAGCATTTGGCAGGTAAGTTGCTCATAATGTACAAATATGCAGTGCATACCAGCACATTATAACAGTTTAATTGCTCCCTTCCGCCGTATAGACAAATGACGGCAGGTGGAATGCTCTCTTGCTCTGGGACGGAGTCATATGACATCGCCCAGTTTTGTGGCATTCGCGGGCGTGCAACCCTGATCTTGTTAAAGAGCCAATCGCATAGCTCTTTACCCATGTGATCAGTTGTGTCCAATCACAGCTGATCACATGTAAACAAGAAAGTGCTGTTTATCAGCTCTCCTTGCCTGAGAGTATGAGGAGAGGATAGCCAATCAGCGGCATCTCCTCGCAGGGGATACCTGTAGAGTTAATCAGGGCGCGGCCCTTCAGTGCAGCCCCAACAGTGCCCATCAGCGATGCCTATCAGAGCCCTTCAGTACACATCAGTGAAGGAGAAAAAAAATACTGATATACAACATTTTGTGACAGAAACAAAGTAAAACTTTGTTTCAAAATTTTGTGTCTTTTTTTTTTTTTTTTTTAATAAAAAAAATAAAAAGCCCAGCAGTGATTAAATACCACCAAAAGAAAGCTCTATTTGTGTGGGGGGGGGGGGGGGACATAAAAAAAATTTCAGATGGGTACAGTGTAGCATGACTGCGCAGTTGTCATTCAAAGTGTGACAGCGCTGAAAGTTGAAAATTGGCCTGGGCAGGAAGGGGATACAAGTGGTTGTAAAGGCACTAGTTTTTTTACCTTCATGCATTCTATGCATGAAGGTAAAAAACTTTGTGTGCAGCAGGCCCAGCCCTCCCCTAATACTTACCTGAGCCACCTCTCGATCCAGCAATATGCACTAAAGCACTCGCTCTCTGGGGCCTCCTGATTGTCTCGCTGTCTGTGATTGACAAAGCCAATCAGGAGAAGGAAGAGGTGGGGCTAAGCCACAGCTCTGTGTGTGAATGGACAAATGGTAGCGGCTCGGGTGCATCCATAGCAAGCTGCTTGCTGTGAGGGCACCCAGCAGGAGGGAGGGGCCAGGATCATCAACATGGGACCTGAAAAGAGGAGAATCTGGGCTTCTCTGCGCAAAACCACTACACAGAGCAGGCAAGTATAAAGCTGCATACACACTATACAATTTTCAGTGGATTTTTTCCTTCAGATTTACCAAAACCATATAATATGAGGTCAAACCTTAAGAGTTTCAATTTGTATGCGATCAGGCAGGCCCTTGTACTACATGGTTTTGGTTGAACTAAAGGAAATCGGACAACAAAAGTTGTATAGTGTGTATGGGGTCTAACATGTTTGTTATTAAAAAAAACACAAGACTTTAAGACCCCTTTCACACTGGAGGTGTTTTTTCCCTAAAAATAGCACCTGAAAAACATCTCCTATGCCTCCCTAGTGTGAAAGCCCAAGTGCTTTCACATTGAGGCGCTGCGCTGGCAGGATGTTAAAAAACAAAAACCTGCAAGCAGCATCTTTGGGGTGGTGGAGGAGCGGTGTATACACCACTCCTTAAGCGCCCATTGAATATCAATGGGCAGCGCTGCCGAAGCGCCTGCAAGGGGGCCTAATAGTGCAGCTAAGACGGTAAAGCGCCGTTAAAACTAGCAGTGCTTTACCACTAACGCGGCTCAATGTAAAAGGGCTCCTATACCGATGTAACACAATATAGGTTAATAAAATAATGCACATCAGCATGTGATACTGCACTGCCACCAATATGAATCTGCCCCACGGGTGCCATTCTGGAAAGGGAGAGCATAGAGGTAGGTGTCAGTATTACACTTACTGTTCTCTGTCCTTTATAGAGATAATAGTTCTCCTTTATCATTTCCCTTACATGATAAATGCCGTGTCTGTGTAAATATTGTTCTATGAATGGAGGAGAGTAATGCCTCCTGGAATACAGACATCACATATCTCAGGAGACATTACCTTCCACCATTCATAGAGGAACGTGTACACAGATCACACACAGACAGATCTGGTCCTGTGTCTGACCCTGCATCTGTTTATTTGAATGGTGGAAGATCTGAGATGTCTGTATCCCAGGAGGGAACTTTATCACCTAGACAAGAATGGAGACAGAGAGTGGGGCCAGCTGAATAATGGCTGGAGCTTTTTTAAAAAGTGGAGGGGGGAGAATGAGAATGTTGCAGTTTTATTTCTGAGTAAAGGTCCACTTGGAGAAAAAAAAAAACTGTTAAGGCTCTTACATATGAGCACCAAAAACGCCATGTTTTTAGGCATTCTGGCATTATTTTTTTATTGATCTGAATGTAGCCTATCGCTGTACACAACGTCCTGTACATATCTGTAAACTAGAGCGCCGCTTAGATCAGGAAAATTTAAATAAATCTGCATTACTGGTCAGCATTTCTCATTTTCCAGGCATATACAGGGACACGTAGAGTGCTTTCACACTGAAAGCAATCCGGCGTCGGCGGCAAAGCGCCGCTATTTTTAGCGGCGCTGGCTTTCTTATGAAACTGGTCTCATTAGCCACTGGGCTGGTTTCCCAACCCCCTCTTTGATCAAAGATTAAGTTAACACTCTTTGATCGACTCTATGGACTTGGAGGACCGAGCGACATCATGACATCCCTTCGGTCCAGGCTGAAAGAGGAAAAAAAAAATATTGAAGCAAAAGATCAAATTTTTTTTTTTTTTTTTTATCTTTTTTGCTTTTAAAGGTAAGGAAAAAGATTTGGGGTCTTTTTGACCCCAGATCTCTCCATAAAGAGAGATCTGGGGGTCATCCTTATTTCTATTACAAGGAGTTTACAATCCTTGTAATAGGAATAAAAGTAATAAAAAAAAATGAAACGGACAGTGTAAAAATAAGAAGTAAAATTAAAAATGAAAGCACCCCCGTCCCTCCATGCTCACGCGCAGAAGCGAACGCATACGCAAGTCACGCACACATATGTAAACTAAATTTGAACCACATGTGAGGTATCGCTGCAAATGTTAAAGCGAGAGCAATAATTCTAGCACTAGACCTCCTCTGTAATGCTAAACAAGTAACCTGTAAAGGCGTTTAAAGAGGTTGTAAACCTCCGGAAAAAAAAAAAAAAACAAAACAGAAAAAACTGAAAGACAGAGGCATAATGAGCTAGTATGCATCGCACTCATTATGAAATACTTACCTTAGAACGATACCCTGCAGTGTCGCCTGCACTCTGCTCCCACGGCCGTCATTTCTCTCAGTTACTTCTGGGTTTGCGGGCTCCAGCACTGTGATTGGCCGGAGCCAAGATGACGTGGGTGCCGCTGGTCAAGGCACGGGTCCTGAAGCAACTGCACGAGCGGGCCATTCCTTCAGTGCGCATGTGCCGATGACGTCAATGGCAGCATATATAGTAAATATCTCCTAATGCTATATATAACTTTTTTTATCCATTAAAGTATATTTTTTTTCTACATAACTGCTGTGCAAATACTGTACGACATAAAAAAATTGCACCATTAGCCATTTTATTCCCTAGGCCTAGGGTCTCTGCTAGAAAAAAAAAATGTAAAATGTTTGAGGGTTATAAGTAATTTTCTAGAAAAAAATACTTCTTTTAAACTTGTAAACAAAAACTGCCAGAAAAAGCCTGGTTGGCAAGTGGGTAATACAGAAGAGGCATCCTAGGTCTCCTGCATTAAAGTACAGTATGTCGTATTGACTCGGACAGTTTGGGGGGGGGGGGGGGGGGCTGCAGGCAGGTTTGGACAGCTTTTTTTTTCTTTAAATAAATTAAATTGTCATTTAAAAATTGCATTTTGTATTTACTTAGGTTATCTGTGTGTACATTTGTTTGATCTAAATCATTTGTGTGTGACAAATATGCCAAAAAAAAGAAATCAGGAAGGGGAAAATACTTTTTTACAGCACTGTATACAATTTTGATTTTAGTTTCTGTAAAAATTATTCAGGAACTGCAATGCTGGAAAACCTGATCTATAACCTGTCACTACAGTCTCTTGGCAAATGTTTATTTGTGTTCTTTTTTTTTTTTTTTTTTTAACTGTATGTTGTAAAGAATATACTTATTGTTGTTATGCAGTTATTAGAGTGTTTGTCTTTCATTGCAGGCTAAGGGACAGAAGAAAGATGCACCCCAGGATCCGCACCCCCCCAGGTCCAGGTATGAGAGATACAAGTGGATCCATTTCTATTGCTATTCACACTAAGCCGGGTTCCAAACAAAGTGCTATAACAGGTAAATGTTTGTGCGTACATAGTCCTTTCCTGTGTGATGAATGCAGCTGCAAAAATAGATTTCATAAACCTCAATGTGTTTTTTATGAATTCTTTGATGTTTAACAACCTCCTTCCCAAGCCTATTCTGACACTTAGCTCCTACATGTCAAAATCAACTTTTTTTGCTCGAAAATTACTTAGAACCCCCAAACATTATTTTATATTTATATATATATATATATATATATATATATATATATATATATATATATAAAATAATGTTTGGGGGTTCTAAGTAATTTTCTAGCAAAAAAAGTTGATTTTGACATGTATGTATATATATATATATAATTTTTTTTTTAGCAGAGAACCTAGAGAGAAAAATGGTGGGTGCTGCAATTTTTTATGTCACGCTGTATTTGCGCAGTGTTTTTTCAAACACATTTTTTGGGGGGGGGGGAAACTTTCATGCATTTAAAAAAAAATAAAATAAAAACAGTAAAGTTAGCCCAATTTTTTTGTATAATGTGAAAGAATGTTATGGTGAGTAAACAGATATCTAACATGTGACGTTTTAAAATTGCGTCAGTCCGTGGTATGGCGGCAAACTACGGTACTTAAAAATCTCCATAGGCGACGCTTTAAACTCCTTTACAGGTTACCAGTTTAGAGTTACAGAGGAGTGGTGCTAGAATTATTGCTCTCACTTTGACGTTCGCGACAATACCTCACGTGTGGTGACATCACAGTTTACATATGCATAGTAATATGTAATGTATGCGTTCGCATTTGCTCGTAAGCACGGTGGGACGGGAGCACTTTAAAAAAAAAAAAAGTATCTATTTTATACAAATATGTGTGTTTGTTTTTTTTTTTTTTCTTGTACTAACATTGCTATCACAAGGGATGAACAATAATCCCTCGTGATAGCATGGACCGTGACAGGTCCTCCTATGGACTTCTATTAGACCCTAAATCTCTCCTCTGGCCCCCCCATGCAACCGATCAGACCGAGATCAGTCTTATTGGTTGCTTCCCTGGCCGCCAGGGAAACAAAGGGGCGTAACCAGAAGTGATGGACTGCTCATCGCTCCCGACTTCCAGGGTTACAGAGAGAGGTGAACGACGTAATTCCCCCCCCCCCCTTCTCTCTCAGTCACTCTGTACAGGGCCGCCATTGTCGCCACGATGGGACCGGAGAGCCCGGGTAAGGCGGCGGCAGGGGGATGTGACCCCTTTCCGCCACCTGCAGAAGTGAACTGAGTGGCTAATTATGGATGGATGGATGAAGGGGGCCTGATGAAGATGAAGATTTCAATAAGGCCGCTGAAAGCCGCAGGAGGGAGAGGAGGAGAAGTGGCTGTCGGCTGCCTTTTTTAAATCTATACAGGGAGATTGGTGCTTGTAACTGCCCACACCAATCATCCCTGACTGCCCAGGTATCGGATTAGGCATTACTTGTACTTGTGCAAATGCTCAGTATTGGCACTGATACTAGTATCGGTGCAACCCTATCTAAAAGGGACATGTACACCGATAATCGGGGCACTGATTATCAGTGCTGCCAATGTGTGCCCATCATTGCTGTAAATCAGTGCCGCCTCATCAGTGCACAGGAGACAAATTACCTGTTCCCAAAATTTTATAACAAACTATGAAAGTGGTTTCTTTTCCCCCTTCAACATTTTCAGTCTTTATGCATTTATTTATCAAAAAAATAAAAAAACTCAGTGGTGATTAAATACCACCAAAATAAAGCTCTATTTGTGTGAAAAAAAAAAGATAAAAATTTCAGATGGGTACAGTGCTGCGTAACCACACAATTGTCATTGAAAATGCAACAGTGCTGAAAGATGAATATTGGCCTGGGCAGGAAGGGGGTAAAAGTGCCCATTAGGCAAGTGGTTAAGGTAGGTTTTTAAAAATGAAATATGCATGATCGTTTTTGAGCCCTGCGATCGTCGGGAGTAAGAGCATTCTTTTTGGGTTGTTCTTTGATGGTGAGTTATGGTAAGAAGACTACAGCTAAATCTCAGAGGTTTTTCTGCATTCATGAGGCGATGGAACACGGGGTGGGCTGCACAACTCAGAGTACATTTATGGCACTGCTCTGTGCCGTGATAAAATTGCCATGTCCCCATAGGGAGTAATGTCATTGCAGCGGTTTTAATTTTTTTTAACTTTTGTCTTTGGCTGTCACATATCATCATATGGTCATATGATTGGGAGTCTGTTCTGATAGCTCCTGATCGTAAATAAAGACCAGGAGCTGTCGGTGATTTCTCGGTCACTGTGCTGGGAGTGCTTTCAGCCACCATGGATGCACGTGTGGGCATAAAGGCCCACCTGCCTTGCCACTGTACATATGCATTACATGATTGGCAAGACCAAACAAAGATTTAAAAAAAAGCCCAGGCCACTTTAAAAAAAAAAAAAAAAGTATGTTCTATAAAAGAAGTATTTGGCACGAAGCAAAGGTCATGATGATGGAAGACTGCTGGGAGTTCAACAATTCCAAGGCCAGAATTAGGGTCGGTTCACACTGGGGCAACACGACTTCAGCGCGACTTTGCACGGCGGCTTCGACGCAACTTCGACGCGACTTTAGCAAATTACAAGGCGACTTGAAGTCGCCTCCATGACAGGCGACTTTGCCTGTGGCCAATCAGCTCTCTGGGAGGGAGGGGGGAGGGAGGGGTTTTCCCTGCAAAGTCGCTTGACTTTACAGAGAGATCCGACTTGGAGGCGACTTCCATTGATTTCTATGGTACAGGTCGCCTACCAAGTCGGATCAAAGTAGTACAGGGAGTACGCTCTGAAGTCGGAGCGACTTCAGTAGCGTCTATTAAGACGCTAGCGTTAACTCCCATTCAAACTATTTCTGGGGTGACTTGGGGCGACTTGAGGGCGTACAAGTCGGATCCCAAGTTGCCCCAGTGTGAACCGAGCCTTAGGGTTTCTTTTTCATTTTATCCTGTAACTGGTTTCATTTTTTTCTGTAACTGGTGGGGAGGTTAATGTCTTACGTGTCTTAGTTGCTTGGATACGGCTGCTCTGATGCTCCACTTCCAGTTTAGGGATTGCCATTTAGGACCTAATTTTTTATCTTTATTTTTCATTGTTTTACTTTTTATGCAATGTTTTCAATTACAATCGGGAATCTTCCTGCCTTTTATCTGTGTCATCTTGTCAGTTACTACATATGACTGGGTTTCTTTGACAGATGTGACATCAGAAGCTGTTGGTGTTGCCATTGCTGCTTCTCCATCTGAAGGAGAGGCGAATGCTGAATTGTGCCAATTTCTATCAAAGGTTTTGGAAGTTGTCCTCGACAAGGTAAGTGGCTTACCACTCCCTATACTCGGTGTTGGTGACCATTGAACAGGCCCCGGTTTGATTTCACAGGCGGTATTGTGCATTCTGCTCACTTTTGCAACTTTTGCAAATCCAAATTAAGTTTTTGGAGCCAAATCCTTTTATAGGGATAATAAGTAAGCGGTTGTAAATAAAAGGTGTGAGGGATATGTACCAATGGCAAAAAAAATAAAAAGGCTGTACAGCAGGGTCTTTCATGTGTTTTCAAAAGAGGTATTTAAAATACACACATTCTATAAAGTAGACTTCCCCCTTTTTCCAAATTACCGATCAGCATGCATCTAAACACTGATTTAAAAAAGGAAAAAGGATGCTGTGAGCCCACACTTGTATAGGGTGGGGACTGGGTTAGCAAACTCGAAGCTCAGACCTACTCAGTGTAGGTATAAGTATAGCTATCAATATACTACAAACAAAGCTGACTCACATGATACTCCATGAGACTTCTCTGCTTTCTACAAGTTATGATGCACACAACACCGGTCATTTATTGTGTGTATGTATATGTGTGTGTGTGTGTATATATATATATATATATATATATATATATATATATGTATATAATACTTGTGTGTTGTCCCTGTGATGCAAATGGAAATGATTTATGAGACAGAAAAAAGGGAACAAACATACCGTGTATATATACTCAAGTATAAGTCGAGACCCCTAATTTACCACAAAAAACTTATTGATCCGAGTATAAGACGAGGGTGAGAGATGCAGAGGGTCAACAATGCCCATCTGCAGCTGCATACCTCTCTGTGTAGCCTACCTGTATCCTGTGTATGTGACCTGTGCATGTGTCCTGTGTGTGAATGTGTCCCTGTGTCCTGTACATGTGAATGTGTCCCTGTGTCCTGTACATGTGAATGTGTCCCTGTGTCCTGTACATGTGAATGTGTCCCTGTGTCCTGTACATGTGTATGTGTCCCTGTGTGCATGTGTCCTGTGTCCCTGTGCAGCCTCCCTGTGGCGATCTCCATCCTCTGATCAGCGTGTGATAATACACTTCAGCGGCCATTCCACTGTTCAAAAGCCGCGCCTCCTGCTCGTTTGTGATAGGCAGAACACTCAGCGGTCAGCCTATCACGGACATTCTCTCATTCTCATACCACGGACGAGGATGGGAGAATGTCCATGATAGGCTGTACACTGACAGTTGTTCAGCCTATCACAGACAAGCAGGAGGCACGGCTTTTGAAAGCTGGAATAGCCTCCGAAGGAATTATCACACGCCGGCCGCCGTCTGCCTGCATGACACGCTAATCATGCAGGCAGATGGCGGTGACTCGAGTATAAGTCGAGGGGGGCACTTTCAGCCCAAAAAAAAGGGCTGAAAAATTTGACTTATAATCGAGTATATATGGTAGATGTCATTGTTTATTACAAACTGCACACCTTCATTCCTTAACCACTTTCATTCTTTGGATGTACTTAGTATGTCCAGAGGGAGTTCATTGAGAATAAGCTCATAGCTGCAGTAACAGATATAAGCTTGGGCTTGTTTTCTTCAGCCAGCTCCTGCCTGTAAAGTGTGAGTGGTGCAGTCTTTGCAATATAATGGATCATACAATTTTAAAGTGATTAAAAAAAAAAAAAAAACTTGAAGCTTTACAAATAACAAACATGTCATACTTACCTACACTGTGCAGTTCGTTTTGCACGGATTGGCCCTGAACACCGTCTTCTGGGGTCCCTTGGCGGCTCTCGCGGCTCCTCCCCCGCATTGTATAACCCCCTAGGAGAAGCGCTCTCCCGAGTCCATCATTTCGGCGTCCACAGACGCTGAATGTAGGACTCGGCCCCGCCCCCCACGTCATTGGATTTGATTGACAGCAGCGGGAACCAATGGCTGCGCTGCTATCAATCTATCCAATCAAGAGCCGAGAACCCCGGGGAGAGGAAAAGTATGTCTCTGGTGTGGGAAATTCTAGAGCTCAGGTAAGTAAAACGGGGGGGCTGGGGGGCCAGTCACAAAACACGAGGCTTTACAACCCCTTTTAAAGGCTTTATTTTATTTTTTTTTGGCATGTTTTGTTATCTATTCAACACAACCCCATCATTTTATATTTTACCCAAAAAATAGGTATTCTATTGTGTTTGTGCACACTAAAATTTAATTTTTTTTTCAGAAAATATACAATAAATAGTTGGGCAAATTTGCAACATAAAAAATTGCAACTAATATCTATTTTTTACAAAGTTATTATTGAAAGGTTATAATGCATACAGAGTGACCGAGAACATGTATAAAGTAAATATATAAACACAATCCAAGTGAGATAGTGTAATGGTACAAAGAGAATTAAGTGCATAGCAAAAATTTACAAAAAGAGGCTTCTGAAGAAAGTTATCCAAATAATGAATCTACATATAGAGCTAAAACCTGGGTTATATATCTCCACTAACATTTGGTAATATATGCAAACAAGGGGCCTGTAGCTGCTCCACCATTAGGACTCTGTGTTACATTAAGGCTGTCATTAGTTTAAGGAAGGATTTGCCCCCTTAATGACCAGGCCTTTGTACCCAAACAAAATTGATGTTCTTTTTTTCCCCACAAATAGAGCTTTTTTTTTTTGGTGGTATCTGATCACCTCCTGCGTTTTATTTATTTATTTTTTTTTTTTTTTGTGCTATAAACAAGAAAAGCCTGACAATTTTGAAAAAAAATATAAAAAAACGAATGTATTCATCAGTTTCAGCTGATATATATTCTACATATTTTTGGTTAAAAAAAATGCAATAGGTGTATATTGATTGATGTGTGCAAAAGTTATCGTGTATACAAACTATGAGAAAGATTTAGGGACTGCGACATTGCGGCAGACAGACTGGACACTTTTTTGGAACCAGTGACATTTATATAGCGACCAGAGCTAAAAATAGCCACTGATTACTGTATAAATGTCACTGGCAGGCAAGGGGTTCAACACTAGGGGCGATCAAGGGGTTAAGTGTGTTCCCAATTAGCGTTCTAACTGTAGAGGGGATGGGCTCACTGGGACATGACAGAGATCACTGTTACCGATGACTAGGAACCGTAGATCTCTGACATGTCCACTGTCAGAACGGGGAAATGCTTTGTTTACATAGGCAGTTCCCCGTTCTGCCTTTGTAGAAGGCAATCGCGGGCTGCCGGCAGATGATATATCCACCTGACCCGCGGGCACGCTCCCGCAACTGAGCCTGCATGATTCACTGTACAGCTACGGCGATTTGCACAGGAGAGCCGACCTGCCACTGTATAACGACGACGGCGGCTGGGCGGCAAGCGGAAATAATGATGACCCCCTACCACAAAGTCTTACAGGGGCGATCGCCTATAATATTAGGAATAAGCAGAGTAAGGAGGGGGGAGAAGAAAAGAGAAAATACACAATGGAGGGAGGAAGAGAAAAGGATGGATAGAGAGATGAAAGGGGGGAGGAGGGAAAACAATAGAAGAACTGGGGAAAGAACGAGGACAAGGATAGGCTGCCAGTCCATAAGCTAGCAACACACTAGCATGGTGTCACCATTACTTTTTAAACCAAATTCACATCATCCCTCAACTATCATCTTTTCATTCTACAGGGCCTCTGCTCTAAGAAAATATATAATGTTCTGGGGGTTGAAGCAATTTATGGACAAAATGCAGATTTTTACATGTGTGCAAAACAAATGGAAAGATTGCTCTGTAGCAGGACTGTTTGAAGAGGAATTAACCCTTTTTTTTTTTTTTTTTTTTTTAGATGGCGTTTCCAATGGGACAAAGCACATGTCCCATATTGGTTGCCCTGTAACACTAGCTGTAGTGCAGTACAGGGTGACCCCACTTGTCTCCGCCTCCCAGCACATGCCTAAGGCAGGGAAAAGGAAACAAAATGCAGAGGGAAGTAAGGTGTGCACTTCCCTTGGGCAAGTGCTGGGAGTCGAAGACCAGCGCTCACTAGCAAAGCAGCTGTCAACTTGCTAGTTGTGGTGTTGGATTGTCAGGAGCCAAGCGGGGGAAGGGGGTTGCCCTATCTGACATTTAAGCTAGTGTTATAGGGCACGTAGGGTGAGAAGGACAAAGTACTAGCCCTGAAAACAAAGTGGTTCTAAAGGCTTTTTACTGCATGAAGGTAAAAAAAAAAAAAAAACTTCTGTATGCAGCTCTCCCCGCAGTCCCCCAATACTTACTCGAGCCTGATTGCGATCCGGCGATGTCCAAGAGAGCAGCAACTCTCCAGGGTCTCTGCCTCCTTATTAGCTGAGAAACAATCGCAGCCATCGAGGAGGGAGCGGGGCCAAGCCCTGTTCTGTGTACCTTTATGGACACACAGAGCGGGGCTCAGGAGCGACCACACGAATGCCCTCATAGCAATTGACTTCCTATGAGGGCACTCGGAAAAGAGGAGGAGCCGGGAGGGCCAGTGGTGAACCCAGGAAGAGGAGGAATGGGGCTGCTTTGTGTGAAACCATTGCACAGGACAGGCAAGTAAAATGTGTGTGTTTTTTTTTTTTTAATTTACCTTTTAATATGACTTGAAACTTTGCTCTAAATGTAATTCCTAGACAGATAAGTGTCCTTATAATAAATGTCAGCAGCCACATTATTTGTAGCTTCTAACCTTTATTTCTTTTTTCCTACAGGATGAAGGATGAAATCTTTAGGCTGGGTTCACACTGGAACATGCAGCCGCTCACAGCAGGAGTACGGTGTGTCTCCATTTACTGTTTCAGGTCCGATTTCAGACTGAATTTTGGTCTGAATTTGGACTTGAAACATACCAAAAGACACAGGACTCCTATTCAATTCTCAATAGAGAGCCAGTCACAATCTCCTGCTCTGCGAATTGGATGCGGAGAAACCCACATTCAATTTGCACCGGTGTGAACCCAGCCTAAAGCTCCACTCCTGATAATTCAGCCTATCCCATACAGTTTGTACCATGTTTTGTATAATTGCTATCACTATAGACATGGTTGGATTTATTTCCAAGCCAGTAGTTCAGTGGCAATTATACATTTGTTTATTTAGAAGCAATAACTGAGTTTTTCTATCTCTCTAAAAGGGTGGCAAAAGTTGAGAAAAGGATGTGAAGATTTCAGCCAATACCATCACAGAAGCTGTGTTAGAGAAGCTGAAGAGTGAAGCAGGAAAAGGCTGAATGGAAAAGAGGTGTCCTTGTGTAACGATGGCTTCTGCTAACTGAAGTATGTATTGCACACACCGTGATATATCACTACCATAGATCAGAATTCCTTATGACAGAATTTGATTTTTAATATGCGTGTCACAATTGCTGGTGTGAAAATGATCTGTACACTTATTGTGCATTTAAATACATGGAATTTCATAAAATCAGTTGAAGGAGAACAGAATGCACTGCTGTTACTGGCAAAACGAAAATACATTTTTTTAATTTAATTTATTTATAATTTATATAGTTTATGCATTTTTTTTTTTTAAATAGTCCATAAAAAACTTTTGATAAGTAGCTAGATTTATTCTAGGTATTAAAAATTTCAATTTGGAGTGTATATGGGAGAGCATTTACCGCAAACATTATGTGAAATGTAATAATAAATGAGAATTTATGAATTTCTCAGCTTCAAATGACACACCTTGCTTGCAAGGAAATAGTACCCCAGTCTGCCTGTATTATGGATAGAGTATAGAGAGAGATGTGGAAAAGGAAGTGTACTCCATGGAAATCACTTTGGCTCCAGAAGGTTTTACCCCCTTCATGACCAGGCCACTTTTTGTTATTAAAGTGGAGGTCCGTCCACCCCTGCAAAAATTAAAAGCCAGAAGCTAAACATACTGCAGCTGCTGACTTTTAATAATAGGACGCTTACCTGTCCTGGAGTCCAGCGATGTCGGCACCGCAGATGATGTTTCCATCAGCTGGCAGGGGAAGGAGGAGGGAACTGAGCCGCTGACGTAATTCACAGCGGCCCGACTCCCGGAAGTGGGGACATGATACTTGTAGAAGATGGGTGCACCGCTCCAGTGTGAAAGCACTCAGGCCTTCAAGAGGCGCTTTACAGGCACTATTTTTGGCGCTAAAACACCTGTAAAGCGCCTCAGTGTGAAAGTAGCCTAACTGGTAAATGTGCTGTCATGCAATTCTGTACCCAAATACAATTTCATATACTTTTTTTCCCACACAAATAGAGCTTTCTTTTGGTGGTATTTGATCACCATTTTGTTTTATTTTTTGTGTTCTAAATGGAAAAGTCAGAAAATTAAAAAATATATATTTTTCACTTTATGCTTTTAAACATATACATTAAGAAAAAATCTAATTTATTTATACATTTTGGACAAATTGTATTCTGCTACATATTTTTGATAAAAATAAAATCCCAATAAATGTGTATTAATTGATTTGTGTGAAAGCTATAGCACCTACAAACTATGGTGTGTGTATATATATATATATATGTGTATGTACTACTAATGCTGGTGCTCAGCAGTGCGGCAAGCAATCTGACACTAACTGCTACTGATATCACCATATACACTATCACTGTACTAATGAAACTGGCTGGGAAGGGATTAACATCTAGGGCGATCAAGGGGTTAATTGTGTGCATCATGTGCTGCTTTTACTAACAGATCTTTGTTTCTTCTCCTTGAAGATAACAGAACAGAGATTATTCTCTCTGTACAGTGTGCTGTTTTGAGTGTCAACATAGGGCTCTGGGCTGTGATTGGACATAGCCGATTAGCAGGTCCCAGCCATAAATAATTGGCCAGGACTTGCTGACAGACTCCCGCTGTGTACAATCACAGCTAGTGGGGGGGATGTGCGCACCCTAAGCCCAGAAGGCAGCGACATACCAGTACATTGCTATGCCTGCACAGGCTGCCAGTCCACAGTACATTGCAGGTAGTCTGCAAGTGGTTAATCTATTCGAACAGGTAAAAATGTAATCCTTATTTACACAATGCCTACAGATAAAGGTTATACTTGAATAAGAATACAAGAAAATGTCTTTTCTATCATTTATTCAACAAATCGATTTAATAGATGTAATGGTATACTGTTGGCCCCTGGAGTAGAAATAACTTATTGAGAATGTTTTCATAACCAAACTCACATCAACTTGGTGACATTTTTTGACACCACCTCTGCAAAATTCTGGCATGATTTGCCTTTACCATATCTCCCCAAATGTAATTGGCTTTCAAATTGTGGCTTTCACTGGGCCAGCCCATAACCCTTCATTTCTTATTTTCGAGCCACTCCTTGATGTTGGTTTTGCATCATTATGTGAAAAGATCTTTTTCCGGTTGGTATGAGGTTCTCCTCCTGACATTGGCTGTCCTTGGTATGTGTCAAACATGCCGGCTGTTACTGTGACTCAACAACACTGATTAATCAGTCCACAGCATATTCCTCCAGAATGCACATCTACCAGGCAGGTTAGATTAGTGCAATTTCTTTCTGATTGTAGGTGCATGGATTTTCACACCTACAGATCCTACAACACAATTTTGGGGTTTTTATGGACTTCTTTTGGAATCAGGCTGTCAATTTGCTGGACCAACCAGTCCTGGAAAAATTGGCAGGTGTCTAAAAGTGATATAGGTTTCAGATTATTTTCCCTACAATGGAACAATTATTTGAAATCAACCCTTTTAAAGGCTAAAAAAATAGGATGCTTTGCATCTTCTGAATGAATACAAAGCATTCTCTGATTGGACAAGGTGGAGAGGTAAAGTGGTGACATCACGCTCTCCACCTCATCCAATGAGAGACCATACCTGGATTTTCCCTTTGATTTACATGTGTGTTGTGGTCTGAAAAGTGATCCATGGTGAATCCCTTTTTCCTGCCATAGGAAGCATTTTCACCAATAACCTCCCCCCGAATGGATTGATTTTAGTCAAGTTTCCCTGAGACCTGATAATTACTGTGGAGGTAAAAAGGTTGGGAATGGCTAAATGATGCACCCCAATGGCTACACTAATCTACACATGCAAGAAAATGGTAGAGCTGCTCAGTACTCTAAACGGCGTGCAGCCGGTTTCAGGCAAAGTATTGCACTTCATCATTTTTAATTCTTTGATTCAGTGGCAATGCCATCACAACTACTAATTGTCACATAGAAAATAGGAGGTTAAAAAAAATACCTTTGTTATCTGATATTATAATAAATAACATTAAATAATATAATAGTTTTACTATTTTAAGTAATATAAAATTTTACTTTTATTCCTATATTATTATAGCTAATAATATTAACAATAAGTATTATTGTTACCGTCCCTCCATGGCATGATGGAGTGTAGAGGGTGCTCTGTGGCCGTCTCTCTCCTCACTTCCCTACTGAAAGCTCTCCGATCTCCATGGTCTCCGATACCTTTGTTTAAAGAGGCATCACACAATCTAGAGACAAAGAGCGCCAGTGCGGCCTCTAGTGTTCAGGAGGAATGTCTGCATGTGTGTATGGTGATAATGGCTGAATTCCTGACTAGGGCTGCAACTAATTATTTTCATAATCGATTAGGTGGCTGATTTTTGTTTTGATTAATTGGATAATAACCTTAAAGTGTGGTGTATAATTTAATATGTAAAGTTTTTTTTAAAAAAAGCAATTTATTCTTGAATTTATTCTTAAATATCTACAGTTGTGCTCATACGTTTACATACCCTGGCAGAATTTATGATTTCTTGGCCATTTTTCAGAGAATATGAATGATAACACAAAAACATTTATTTCGCTCGTGGTTAGTGTTTGGCTGAAGCCATTTATTATCAATCAACTGTGTTTACTCTTTTTAAAATCATAATCACAACAGAAACCACCCAAATGACCCTAATCAAAAGTTTACATACCCTGCTGATTTTGGATAACTTGCACACAAGTTCACGCAAAAGGGTTTGAATGGCTATTAAAGGTAACAATCTTTGCTTGTAATTATTGTGTGTGTATAAAAGGTCAATAAGTTTCTGGACTCTCGACAGACCCTTGCATCTTTCATCCAGTGCTGCACTGACGTTTCTGGATTCTGAGTCATGGGGAAAGCAAAAGAATTGTCAAAGGATCTGCAGGAAAAGGTAGTTGAACTGTATAAAACCGGAAAGGGATATTAAAAGATAGCCAAGGAATTAAAAATGCCGATCAGCAGTGTTCAAACTCTAATCAAGAAGTGGAAAATGAAGGGTTCTGTTGAAACTAAACCACAGTCAGGTAGACCAACTAAAATTTCAGCCACAACTGCCAGGAAAATTGGTCGGGATGCAAAGAAAAACCCACAAATAACTTCAGGTGAAATACAGGACTCTCTGAAAACATGTGGTGTGACTGTTTCAAGATGCACAATAAGGAGGCACTTGAAGAAAGATGGGCTGCATGGTCGAGTCGCCAGAAGAAAGTCATTACTACGCAAATGACACAAAGTATCCCGCTTACAATATGCCAAACAGCACAGAGACAAGCCTCAAACCTTCTGGCACAAAGTCATTTGGAGTGATGAGACCAAAATTTAGCTTTTTGGCCACAACCATAAATGCTACATTTGGAGAGGAGTCAACAAGGTTTATGATGAAAGGTACACCATTCCTACTGTGAAACACGGAGGTGGATCGCCGATGTTTTGGGGATGTGTGAGCTACAAAGGCACAGGAAATTTCGTCAAAATTGATGGCAAGATGAATGGCAGTATATTATCAAAAAATACTGGAGGAACATTTGCGTACATCAGCCAGGAAGCTGCGCATGGGACGTACTTGGACATTCCAACAGGACAATGATTAAAAACACAAGGCCAAGTCGACCTGTCATTGGCTACAGCAGAATAAAGTGAATGTTCTGGAGTGATCATCTCAGTCTCCTGACCTCAATATCATTGAGCCACTCTGGGGAGATCTCAAACGTGCAGTTCATACATAACAGCCCAAGAATTTATAGGAACTGGAGGCTTTTTGCCAAGAGGAATGGGCAGCTTTACCATCTGAGAAGATAAAGAGCCTCATCCACAAATACCACAAAATACTTCAAGCTGTCATTGATGTTAAAGGGGGCAATACACGGTATTAAGAACTGGGGTGTGTAAACTTTTGATCAGGGTCATTTGGGTAGTTTCTGTTGATATTATGATTTAAAAAGAGTAAACACAGTTGATTGATAATAAATGGCTTCAGCCAAACACTAACCATGAGTGAAAGAAAAGTTTTTGTGTTATCATTCATATTCTCAGAAAAATGGTCAAGAAATCATAAATTCTGCCAGGGTATGTAAACTTATGAGCACAAATGTATATGCAGTGGAAAATATAAATAATCAACTATATGGTTAGGGAGAAAAATCTCTAATCCACTCTGAAAATAACAGACAGAAGAGATATACTGTATATACTATTATGAGACTTAGAGATCAATTTTTTTATTTAACCACTTCAATACCAGGCACTTAGACACCTTCCCGCCCAGGCCAATTTTCAGCTTTCAGCGCTGTCGCAATTTGAATGACAATTGCGCGGTCATGCTACACTGTACCCAAACAAATTTTTTATCATTTTGTTCCCACAAATAGAGCTTTCTTTTGGTGGTATTTGATCACCTCTGCGGTTTTTATTTTTGCGCAACAAATAATAAAAGACCGAAAATTTAGAAAAAAAACAAGTTTTTCTTTGTTTCTGTTAAAATTTTTTGTAAATAAGTACGTTTTCTCCTTCAACGACGGGCACTGATATGACTGCACCGACGGGCACTGATGGGCACCGATGAGGTGGCACTGATGGGCACTGATAGGTGGCACTGGTATGCGGCACTCATAGGTGGCACCAATGGGCACTCATAGGCGGCACTGATGGGCAATCATAGGTGGCATTGATTGGTACATATGGGTGGCACTGATGGGTACTTATGGGTGGCACTGTTAGGTGGGCACAGATGGGCACTGTCAGGTGGCACCAATGGGCAATGACAGGTGGCACTGATAAAACATATTGGGGGCATTGCTGGGCAGATCTGGAACATAATGGTGCCAGTCAGTGCCCATTTGTGGGCACTGATTGGCACAGATTGGGCACATGTGGATGGCCATGGGGTACATACCTGGCCATCCACATGTTGCCCCTTCCCTGGTGGTCCTAGTGGCGATCCCTGGTGGTCCAGTGTGGTGATCTGAGGGGGGGCTGCGCTGATAAACAATCAGCACAGACCCCCCCCTGTCAGGAGAACCGCCGATCGCGAGTGAGAAAAAGCCGATCAACGGCTCTTCCCATTGACAGCGTGATCAGCCGTGATTGGACACGGCTGATCACGTGGTAAAGAGCCTTCGCTGGAGGCTCTTTACCAAGATCGGTGGAGCGTTGTGTCAGGCTGACACACCGCTCCACCGATCGCCGCGATGCGCGCCCCCGGGGGCGCGCGGCGGCATGTTATTCTGCTGGACATCATATGATATGATAACTGAACCACCGCCCGGCCGTCATCTGCTATGGGCCGGGCGGGAAGTGGTTAAAGAAAAAAAAATTAAATACTGTTTTGCTGATTTTCAAACAGAACTGTAATATATTATGTATGACAGACTCCCTTGATAAAAGCTACATGCGTCTGCTGTAGACTTATGCTGGCCATCAGGGTGGATATAAATCAATGATTTAAAAAAAAATGTAAAATCGTAATTTTTTTATTTAAATCAATTTTTTTTATTTTCTATCAAATTTATTTTAATAAAATGCTTTTGGAGTAAAAATCTAAATATAGTTTTCTATTTAGGATACATTAATAATTTAGTTTATTCAGCATGAAATGGAGCTTAGTTATGTAGCATAAAGCTGTAAATTCTGCAATAGTTAAATTTTTGGTAAATTCATTCAATGAATCTAAGCTCTGCAAGCTGAGCTAACATGCACTGCATTTACACAAATTCCCAGTAACCATGATATAAAACAAAAGAATATTCATTTATCCCATTGTTTTGCAAATCTATGTACACTACAAACTGTATGATTGAATCGGTTCTGATATTGCTGTTTTACTAACATGACAGCTTATTATTCTAATTAGGAAAACTTTATTTTGCTTGCAAATATTAAAGATTCTAACTACCAGCAAGAATGAGTCCTTACATTTAAAGAGCACCTGTCATTTCAGATTTATCATGTTAGCACTCACCTGCTGCCGCCAGGTCCCTCACATTGTTGTGTCACTGCCACATCACCAACCGTCCCATTAAAGTGAATGGGACTGTCGGTGAGTCAACAGCAGGTCAGAGGAGGAGCTGCTACGGGACAGAGATGATAGTTGCTCTTTAAAAATTATGATTTAAATCGAGTCTTTTTACTAGTGATTTAAATCGACTTTATTTAAATCAAATCCTCCCTGCTAGCCATACAAAGACAATGTCTTCATTCAAAATAATTTTCATTTTAAGAACGTTTGTTCAATTTTCTAATCGTTAGTGGGGTCCAATAGACGTATGTTTTCAACCACAGTGACTGGAAAATTCGAAGGAGCAGAATAGAAAACTTCTTGTGCAAAGGAATTTTCAGACAGTATATGTGGTTTTTGTTCAGAAATTACATTCATTTTAAAACAATGTTAATAGCAAGTGAAATTCTCAAACGATTCTTTCATTCAGCGAATGCACAAAGATTTTTCGTATGAATATTCTCGTCTGAAAATTGATACGTGTGTGGCCAGCATAAGGCTCTATGCAGTTTGCAGTTTCTGCAGTGCCTTTTGCAGAGTGTTTGTTTTGTGTTTTTGCACACACAATTTACGTTTAGCATTTTTTTTTGGCCAATTTGTTGAGCAGATTAAAAAATGCAAATCGCAACAAAAACGCACTACATGCTTTTCTGCAGTTTCTCCATTGAAGTCTATTGAACCAAAAAAAGCACTGCTTTGCATTGAAAAAAGTCCCTGACCCTTTTCCAAATACGCAGCAGCTGAAAAAAGCATAGATGCGAACATGTCCCATAGGAAACCATGTTAAATGAACTGTAGTGCGTTTCTGCAAAAGGCAACCAAAAAATGCATAGATGTGAGCCAGGCCTAAGATGTTTAGTAGCAGCAGCGTGCATTATTTTTGGATCACCTGTCATCATGAGGGTTAAAAAAAGAAGCCTATTAGCCTAGGTTCAGCTGAACTCGCACGATTTCAACCCGGCAATGCAGTCAGACATCTGTGCAGGTTTATGCACAGATGTCTATTGAAATCGCAATTTAAAGTGGTGTTCCTGCCGAAATTGCACTTTTTAAATAAAAATACCCCTATAATACAATACAATACAATATAATACAAAGCTTATTGTGTTCTAGTAAAGATAATCTGTAAACTAAGGTCCGTTTTGTTAGGTTATTACAGCATTTTGAAAGTTTATAAACTAGCAGCAGACTGTGGCCATCTTAAGTGTGGGTATCTGAAGCCAGACTGTATTTCTTCCTGGATTTCATTCTTGCAGATCTCGCACATTGTCAGTGCTGCACAAGCAGTGTAATAGGTTTCAGGTCGGGTTTCCATAGTTCCCAGAACCTGCGAACGGATCGAAAATTTGCACGAACGTTAGAACCCCATTGACGTCTATAGGACTCGAACGTTCAAAATCAAAAGTGCTCATTTTAAAGGCTAATTTGCATGGTATTGTCCTAAAAAGGTTTTGGGGACTCGGGTCCTGCCCCAGGGGACATGCATCAATGCAAAAAAAACTTTTTAAAATGGCAGTTTTTTCGGGAGCAGTGATTTTAATGATGCTTAAAGTAAAAAAAAAAAAAGTGAAATATTCCTTTAAATATCGTACCTGGGGGGTGTCTATAGTATGCCTGTAAAGTGGCGCGTGTTTCCCGTGCTTAGAACAGTCCCTGCACAAAATATCATTTTTAAAGGAAAAAAAGTCATTTAAAACTGCTTGCGGCTTTAATGTAATGTCGGGTCCTGGCAATATGGATGAAAATCAGTGAGACAAACGGCATGGGTACCCCCCAGTCCATTACCAGGCCCTTTGGGTCTTGTATGGATATTAAGGGGAACCCCGCACCCAAATTATAAAAGGAAAGGTGTGGGGCCCCCAGGCCCTATATACTCTGTACAGCAGTATACAGGCGGTGCAAACAAGACAGGGACTGTAGGTTTGTTGTTAAGTAGAATCTGTTTGTAATTTTGAACTGGTACATTTTTAACGTGTTTAGCTCCAGCCAAAAAATCTATTTTAAGCTTTTTGGAAAACCTAGGGAAGGGTTAAAACCCCTGTGACATTTGTTTTGCTGTCTGTGCTCCTCTTCAGAAGATTTCACCTCACTTTTTGTCCCAATGACAAATGTTTTTTGAAAATTTGGGGTTCTTCGTGAAACAAGGATTGGTGATAAAGCATTAGTGTAAAGGAGAAAAGTTTTTTCCCATATTAACTCTTACTGGAGAGAATTTCCCTTCCTAGGGGTAGATTTTATCTCACTTCCTGTAGTCTCCTTCCGTTTGCAAGTAGGAGTCGTTTGTAAGTTGGATGTTTGAAAGTAGGGGCCTGCCCTATATACAGCAGAAATTTGAGCCTTAGATGTTGTTGTGGCCACAACACTGTAAGCCCTCACAGGGCCCTGCTGTGAAATATTAGATCAAGAATTGTAATTATATGCCCCTGATGAACAGGGGTAGAAATATTGGGCCTTTGGTGGTGGTGGTGCTGGTGCCACAACACTGTAAGTCCTCACAGATACTCTTGGTGGGCGCAGAAACGGCCCTGCTGTGAAATATTAGAGCAAGAATTCAAATTACATGTCCCTGTTGAACAGGGGCTGAAAAATTGGGCCTTAGGCACTGGTGCCACAACACTGGAACCCCTCACAGATACTCTAGTTGGAGCGCAGGAACTAGCCCTGCTGCAAATAATTTCATCAAAAAATGTAATTACACGCCCCTGTTAAACAGGGGCTGAAAAATTGGGCCTTAGGCACTGGTGATGGTGCCACAACACTTCAACCCCTCACAGATACTCTAGTTGGAGCGCAGGAACTAGCCCTGCTGCAAAGATTGCATCAAAAATTGTAATTACACGCCCCTGTTAAACAGGGGCTGAAAAATTGGGCCTTAGGCACTGGTGGTGGGACTGGCGGCGCCCAGAACCAAAAATGTTCTTACAAGCTATCAGCATGACCATTGAGGAGGAAGAGGATAATTACTCAGCATAACAGAATAGTCACTCAGCATCAGCATAGGCAGTCTTTGAAGGGATTTGACATTTCAAAAAAATGTATTCGGTTACATCAGCATCAGGTGCTTGGTAGCTGGTGGTGATCCAAGACTGATTCATTTTTATGAAGGTCAGTCGATCGACCGAGTCGGTGGACAGACGCACCCTGTGATCGGTTACAAAGCCTCCAGCAGCACTGAATGTGCGTTCCGAAAGAATGCTGGATGCAGGACAGGCCAGTAGCTCAATTGCATACTGTGCAAGCTCTGGCCAGTGATCCATCCTCAAGACCCAGTAACCCAGAGAATTTTCGGTGGGAAAGGTGTCCAAGTCAGATCTTGCCCCTAGGTATTCCTGCACCATGTAAAACAGACGCTGGCGATGGTTGCTGGAACCGATCATACCTTGGGGCTGCGGACTAAAAAATTGTCTTAATGCATCGGTCAGACGGCCACCTTCTCCACCGCTCCTTCTTTGACTGACCGAAGCCTCAGCAACACATTGTCCAGAAACAGGAGTTTGTAACCTCCCAGTCTCTGGAAACGCGTTGCACAGACCTTTCTGCAAGGTCTCCCGAAGATGTTTCATCCTCTGCTCCCTCTGCGACGGCAAGATAAGGTCCGCAACCTTACCCTTGTAACCGCAGGCTTTGCAGGATCAGGGAGGCCATGCAGCGTAGGTTTGCATTCGGTCCGGAGTCCTCTGGGTCACTAAGGACAACATGATCCGCAGCCACCTCCTCCCAGCCACGTACAAGTCCATGTGTTTCTTGGGACTGTAAATGATCCCTTAAACTGACACAATCCTCCTCCTCCTCCTCTTCCTGTGTGATCGGCGGGCACGCAGGAACACTGTCTGCGATGCCGCAGTGGATTATGGGCCGTGATGCGCCACACAAATTTGGCGCGAGCGGCCCATATCGTTCGCAATTCGGTGAACAGACGATGTTCGGGTCGAACATGGGTTCGACTCGAACACGAAGGTCATCCCTAGTCAATAGCAGTTAATATTAAGCGTGCATATTTAAATATGCAGGTTGCGGGCCCTGATCGTCTAATTTGTTCCTTTTTGGCACTGAATGCCATAAAGGCCTTCGGTAGTGTTGAATGGCCTTACCTATGGGCTATTCTGGAAAAATCTGAGCTTGGTTCTAATTTTTGCCAATGGGTACAGTTGTTGTATGCAGCTCCTATGGCATTAATTAGGGTTAACAGCCTTCAATCATCTATGTTTAGACTTTGCCGGGGCACTAGGTAGGGGTGCCCATTGTCCCCCCTGCTCTTTGCCCTATCTATAGAGCCCTTGCCTTGTCTTATTCGGGCTTCATCTGACGTTACCGATCTGATTAGGGGAGATATGGAGGAAAAGGTATCACTATATGCAGACGATCTTCTTCTTTATCTGATTAATATCTGCTCATCTCTACCGGCAGTAATTAAATATGTTAAGGAGTTTGGAAGGTTTTCCGGGTTAGGCATAAATTGGGAGAAGTCCATGTTGATGCCCTTAGATCTCCCCCAGGATCCACTACCATCTTCACTTTCTCAGCTCAGGGTTGTGTCTTCTATAAAATATTTGGGTATAGCTATTTCTTCAGTCGCATATTGTAGATAACATACTTCCTCTACTCGCTAGATTCCAAGACCAAAGTAAAATCTGGAATAAACTCCCTCTCGTTAATAGGCCGTATTAATCTAATTAAGATGATATAGATGCCTGAGCTTCTGTATCTCTTACACAATGCTCCGATCTGGATACCTTTACAGGTTTGTACTAAGATTAATAGTATATTTAGGCATTTAATATGGCGGAATAAAACCCCTCGTATTTAATTGGAGACTGTTAAACATCCCAAAAATGCGGGTGGACTGGCAATTCCTAACCCAAGGATATATTTCTTTGCATCACAATTACAGCATTTTGTTGGATGGGAGCTCAAACAGCTAACCCTTGCTGCTCGACAATTATTTTCCTATGCATTTAAGGGTCGGTCACCACTCCATGTTCTGGACGGGGCAAGAGGGGGTGTTTTGTGGGCTGATATGCCCACCTGTAAGTTAATGTGTAAAATATGGGATACAGTCAAAATAATTATGGGTATTTCGTACCCCACTAGATATACTGGAAGCCATGCTTGCCCATGCCATCACACTGCCTCCACCATTCATTGGGATTCAGAGAGTGTGCGGCATCGCTCTGTGTCTGAGCAGAGCATTTCTCCCCTCAGCCAACCAATGTACTGCATGCAAGCAGCTACAGGGTAGAGGCAAGAATAAGACTGGCCATACACCTATAGATTATCTGCAGATTTTCTATGGTCAGATGGAAAAAGTGGAACAGATTCCTCCATCTACGCTGAACTGTGTGGATGGAAGAATCTCCCACTGGCCCAAGCTTCCATATCTTGCTAGTCGGCCCGTTGGCTCTCACAATACATGAACATTGTGATTGGGTGCAGGCATTGTTTAGGTTGAAAGCCAGTGGGACCGACTAGCAAGATACTGAAGCTTGGCCCAGTGGGAGATTCCTCCATCCACACAGTTTAGCATACATGGAGAAATCTGTTGCACTTTTTCCATCTAACCATAGAAAATCTGCAGATACTCTATAGGTGTATGGCCAGCTTTAGCCACTAGCTCAGTCTCCTAGGACCTCCTAGGCTAGGGGCTCCTGTTATGCAGTATCTCACAAAAAGTGAGTACACCCCTCACATTTTTGTAAATATTTTATTATATCTTTTCATGCGACAACATTGAAGAAATGACACTTTGCTACAATGTAAAGTAGTGAGTGTACAGCTTGTATAACAGTGTAAATTTGCTGTCCCCTCAAATGTCTAAACTGCTGGCAACAAAAGTGAGTAGACCCCTAAGTGAAAAAATCCAAATTGGACCCAAAGTGGCAATATTTTGTGTGGCCACCATTATTTTCCAGCACTGCTTTAACCCTCTTGGGCCTGAAGTTCACCAGAGCTTCTCAGTTTGCCACTGGAGTCCTCTGCCACTCCTCTGTGATGACATTGCGTTGCTGGTGGATGTTAGAGACCTTGCGCTCCTCCACCTTTCGTTTGAGGATGTCCCACAGATGCTCAATAGGGTTAAGGTCTGGAGACATGCTTGGCCAGTCCATCACCTTTACCCTCAGCTTCTTTAGCAAGGCAGTGGTTGCCTTAAAGATGTGTTTGGGGTCGTTATCATATTGGAATACTGCCCTGCAGCCCAGTTTCGGAAAGGAGGGCATCATGCTCTGCTTCAGTATGTCACAGTACATGTTGACATTCATGGTTCCCTCAATGAACTGTAGCTCCCCAGTGCCAGCAGCACTCATGCAGCCCCAGACCATGACACTCCCACCACCATGCTTGACTGTAGGCAAGACACATTTGTCTTTGTACTCCTCACCTGGTTGCCACCACACACGCTTGACACCATCTGAACCAAATAAGTTTATCTTGGTCTCATCAGACCACAGGTCATGGTTCCAGTAATCCAGATCCTTAGTCTGCTTGTCTTCAGCAAACTGTTTACAGGGTTTCTTGTGCATCATCTTTACAAGAGGTTTCCTTCTGGGATGATGGTCATGCAAACCATTTTGATGCAGTCTGCGGCCTATGGTCTGAGCACTGGCATGCTGACCCCCCCCACCCCACCCCTTCAACCATGCTGGCAGCACTTATACGTCTATTTCCCAAAACAACCTAGGGATATGATGCTGAGCACGTGCACTCAACTTCTTTGGTTGACCATGGCGAGGCCTGTCCTGAGTGGAACCTGTCCTGTTAAACCGCTGTGTGATCTTGGCCACCGTGCTGCAGCTCAGTTTCAGGGTCTTGGCAATCTCCTTATAGACTGGGCCATCTTTATGTAGAGCAACAATTCTTTTTTTCAGATCCTCAGAGAGTTCTTTGCCATGAGGTGCCATGTTGAACTTCCAGTGACCGTATGAAAGAGTGAGAACGATGACACCAAATTTAACACACCTGCTCCCCATTCACACCTGAGACCTTGTAACACTAAGGAGTCACATGACACCGGGGAGGGAAAATGACTAATTGAGCTTAATTTGGACATTTTCACTTAGGGGTGTACTCACTTTTGTTGCCAGCGGTTTAGAAATGAATGGCTGTGTGTTGAGTTAATTTGAGGGGATAGAAAATTTACACTGTTATACAAGCTGTACACTCACTACTTTACATTGTAGCAAAGTGTCGTTTCTTCAGTGTTGTCACATGAAAAGATATAATAAAATATTTACAAAAATGTGAGGGGTGTACTCACTTTTGTGAGATACTAGATATACTGCACTGTGATCGGGGGAAGTCTGCTCTACAATGATGAGACTGGAGGAAAGAGTCTGTATAGAGCACTGCGATCAGCCTCCTACTCAGCCGAGTACCAGCACCTCACAGTATTTTCTCTACAATCTGCGCATGCGCAGCCCAACTCTCGTCCAGCCAGGTCTCCCTGATGGCGTAAGATGTCAGAGCGCAGGTGCCCTGGGAGTGCAGAGGGGTTGTTCAGGTAGGGAACTCAACATGCACACTGTGTGTGCATGCGCGGCAGCTGCTGCCTCTTACAGCTGCCGTAGGCTGAGGCTGGGCATGTGCAACATAAAGGAGAATCATGTTATGTAAATCTGACATGCCTATTAAGAGTTTGTGCTCTTTTTTTTTGTATTCAGCATCACCTGTACTAAAAATGCAAATAATTTTTTTTTTGCAACTTCAGGCAGGTGGGTGCTGAGGTAAAGTGCTGCATCGTGTGTAATGGTCAGTTGATGGCCTTGGTGGTAATAGAAGAGTATTGCTTCCCAAAGGCTTTCTTCATCTTCAGTTGCATAAACATTCTAATAGTCAGCATATCATTTTTACAAAATATTCCCTTTGTTTCATTGATGAAACCAGTGCTGAGAGAGAGCGCGCACTGACTGACACCAGCACTTTAGGGCTCTTAATATATGAACTTTATACAGCTAATGTTTATCGTTTTAATTAGTTTTGCCATTTATGGGAGTCCTAAATAGTGAGGAGAGCTCAGTCCTCTGCCAATGTACCCACCTGTGACAGCACCTGTTTCCCCTGACCCTCCCTCTGGAGCGAGGGTCCCCGGCTCAGTTCAGTGCCGATCCTTAGCCATGGTGGGCCGGGCGCTCCACATCAAGCGCTGGAACTGCCTGTTGATTGGCCTCTCCACTGCTATCTCCTGCCAGGAGGTCTTCCCCTATGGGGAGTCCTAAGGGGACCTACTGCTGCCTGACGGGGATGACGAAACCTCCGAGGTGATGAAACTCGCACAACTCTTCTCTTCTATGAGGCCAAGTTCAAGGAGCTGGATGTCAGTGCAGCACAGAGAAAGAGAGAGCACTGACACCAGCACTGAGAGAGAGTGCACTGACACCAGCACTGAGAGAGAGTGCACTGACACCAGCACTGAGAGAGAGTGCACTGACACCAGCACTGAGAGAGAGTGCACTGACACCAGCACTGAGAGAGAGAGAGCACTGACACCAACACTGAGAGAGAGAGAGCACTGACACCAGCACAGAGAGAGAGCACTGACACCAGCACAGAGAGAGAGCACTGACACCAGCACAGAGAGAGAGCACTGACACCAGCACAGAGAGAGAGCACTGACACCAGCACAGAGAGAGAGCACTGACACCAGCACAGAGAGAGAGCACTGACACCAGCACAGAGAGAGAGTGCACTGACACCAGCACATAGAAAGAGGACATGAACACCAGTGGTGAGAGAGAGCGCACTGACACCAGCATTGAGATAGAAAGAGGACAATTAGAGAGAGCATGCTGACATTAGCACTTTAGGGCTCTTAATATATGAACTTTATACAGTTAATTTTTATCGCTTGAATTATTTTTGTCATTTGTGGGAGTCCAAAATAGTGAGGATAGCTCAGTCCTCTGCCAGTGTACCCACCTGTGACAGCGCCTGTCCCCCTGACCCTCCCTCTGGTGCGAGGGTCCCGGCTCAGTCCAGGGCCGATCCTTAGCCATGGTGGGCCGGGCGCTCCGCATCTTGCGCTGGAACTGCATGTTGAGTGGCTTCTCCACTGCTATCTCTTTCCAGGAGGTCTTCCCCTATGGGGAGTCCTAAGAGGGCCTGCTGCCTAACGGGGATGATGAAACCTCCAAGGTGATGAAACTCGTACAGCCCCTTCTCTTCTCTGAGGCCAAGTTCAAGGAGCTCAATGTCAGTGCAGCACAGAGAGAGAGCACTGACACCAACAAGGAGATAGAGGACACTGAGAAAGAGTGCCCCAACACCAGCTTTGAGATAGAAAGAGGACAATGAAATAAAGCGCACTGACACCAGCACTGAGAGAGAGGACACTGACACCTGTGGTGAGAGAGATCGCACTGACACCAGCATTGAGATTGAAAGAGGACAATGAGATAGAGCGCACTGACCCCGGCGCTGAGAGGGAGAGCACTGACACCAGCGAGAGCACGCTGACACCAGCGAGAGCGCGCTGACGTCAGCGCTGAGAGAGCGCACTGACACCAGAAAGAGCGCACTGACACCAGCATGGAGATAGAGGACACTGAGGCAGCGTGCCCCAACACCAGCATTGAGATAAAGCACACTGACACCAGTGCTTAGAGAGAGCGCACTGACACCAGCACTGAGAGAGAGATCACACTGACATCAACATTGAGATAGAAAGAGGACAAAGAGAGAGCGCGCACTGATCCCGACGCTGAGAGAGATTGCACCGACACCAGCGAGAGCACACTGACACCATCGCTGAGAGAGCGCGCACTGACACCAGCACTGAGAGAGAGAACGTGCACTGACACCAGCGAGAGCATGCTGACACCAGCGCTGAGAGAGAGAGCGCATTGACACCAGCGAGAGCATGTTGACACCATCGCTGAGAGAGAGAGAGTGCACTGACACCAGAGAGAGCGCGCACTGACACCAGAGAGGGAGCGCGCACTGACACCAGCGAGAGAGCGCGCACTGACACCAGAGAGAGAGCGCGCACTGACACCAGAGAGAGAGCGCGCACTGACACCAGAGAGAGAGAGAGCACGCACTGACACCAGAGAGAGAGAGCACGCACTGACACCAGAGGGAGAGAGCACGCACTGACACCAGAGGGAGAGAGCGCACTGACACCAGAGAGAGCACACTGACACCAGAGAGAGCGCGCACACTGACACCAGGGAGAGAGCGCACACTGACACCAGGGAGAGAGCGCACACTGACACCAGGGAGAGAGCGCACTGACACCACAGAGAGAGAGAGCGCACTGACACCACAGAGAGAGAGAGCGCACTGACACCACAGAGAGAGAGAGCGCACTGACACCACAGAGAGAGAGAGAGAGCGCACTGACACCAGAGAGAGAGCGCACTGACACCAGCTAGGGCTGCCATATCATCCATTTAATCCAGTACACACATGAATTACACAGGTTCTGTGGCTGATTAAGGTGGTAATTAAACTCACTTGGTGTGTGCACTTTAGGGCTTCTAATATATGAAATGTATAGTTAAGGTGACCGCTGAATTTGCCTAGGTAAAGAGCCGCCTCTGAACTAATAGTGAACTGACCCTTTATTATATTTTATCATTTCATGCATTTATTAATTAATATAATCTATTTATTATGTGTTATAACTGTCACAGATCACACACCCCCTGTTCACTGTGGTGCGATGTGTTCAATACTCGGGCGATCAGACCACTCCCACTGTCCCTGATCACTGCACCGATTATTGCCCGCCACAATTCTCACAACTATTACTCCTCCCCCGGACTCCGCCCACTACCTATGCATGGCGAACCTGCTTCAATCAGACTCAGGAGGTGGGCCTTACAACTACTCAAACAAAATACGGGGGGGGGGCGGAGCTTATGTCTGCTTCAATCAAGCACGGGGGGTGGAGCTTGTTTCTATCATAGTTGGTCCCCTTCGGCAACGGATCGCTATACAATGACAGCGGTAGGCTGGTCACATGTCGGGCCGGGAACCGCCCCCCCGGGGGGGGGTGGAGTTTATGGAGATTGCTGCAGAAGCTGTGCTGCAGTGTGATGTGATGTGCGGGCTGCAGGTAAGTGGTCGCTGGGCTTTATTTGCTGCTTATTACATCTCTCCCTTGTCGGGGGATCCGGTCTCTGTTCATGTTATGATTGGAAGATCTAGTTCTAGGGGGCGGGGTCTTCCTGTAATATTACAATTGCATCCATCCCAGCAACTCCACCAAACTTTGATGTTATTAGAAATCGCCCCAGAGCTGTGCAGAGTGATCTGTGACTGTAATCAGCTGTAGTGAGGGGGACTCTGTGTATATGGATTATATATCTGATTTATAGACCTTGTGGGTTTGTGTCATTTACCCCCACCTCCCTCTTCCCCCCCCCCCCCCCCCTTCTTCTTTTTTTTTTTTTTTTTTTTTTTCTTCTGCTTAATAATTTACATTATTTTGGAATTGTCCCTGGACCTAAAGACCTCATGTGAACACACGGGTGGTTTGCGGCTTGCTGCGTAAATTGCTGTTGTATTTCTAGCGCTGCATCTTATAGCCCCCCCCATAGTGACGAATGGCTGTCCCATGGTAATGCATTGTGCATTCATAATCCCCGGGATCTACCCCCCCTCCCCCTTGCAATGCACAAGTTACACCAGCATAATATATACTAGCATGCAGCCATCTGTTATTGGGGGGGAGCTCACAGTCCATGTCCCCATCACACACGCTCCTGGTGGAATGAGCTCTTTAAGGTAATGGGTGCTGCAGCGACTGCCAGCTGGATACTGGAACCTGTGCGATTAGTAGATATTCGCCAGTACACCAAGGATCATCAATTTCATCCAAAACTGTTTTTATTCAAGAAAGATCACATCACATCACAAAATGTTATAGTGCAATGTTACAGAGCCACGCAGGGCCCCTTTGTTGGGCGCGTGATGTCATCCCTGACGTAGGGGTCCTGCGTGGCTCCGTAACATTGCACTATAACATTTTATAATGTGATCTTTCTTGAATAAATACCCCTTTGGATGAAATTGATGATCCTTGGTGTGCTCACAGATATCTAGTTATTGTACATTGCAGCTGTCTCTCCCAGGTACAGAAATACGCACATAAAGCCCATTGGATGCCTCAAACTGCCCGTGTGCATGGGGCCGAAAAGTCAATGTTTGCAGAAAGACTCTTTCCTAACCCGCAATTCCAAAAACATTGTGTTTTTTTTCGAATTTGGGTAGGTGATTTAGGCGGCATTTACACTGCTCTGTTGCAAAAAATGCATGTGGTTTTTTTCTGGATTTCTGGTTGTCTGCACCAATGAGAAATGGGCAAATGACTATAAAAAAAGGACACCAAAAAATGCAAACATGTTGCATTTTTTGATCTGTTTTTTGCCGTGTTTTCTATTCATTTCAATGGGGAGCTTCATTTTTGAACAACGAACTGGTTTGAAGAGTCCAATAAGATTTAGAGGGAGAAACCTTTTTCTTTTGTTTTAGCATGGTAAAAATTAGAGAGAGACCGGTTATCGTTTTTTTTTTGGTGCCGATACTATACAGATTTTTCAGCCACCTCTCGGACCGATAGTCAATATTATGTGCCGATATTCTGTACATTTTAAAAATTTTATTTTTTATACTGTTCTTTTTACTTTTTTTTTTTTTTTTTTTTTGTCATCGCTGTTATTGCAGTCACAAGGAATGTAAACATCCCTCGTGACAGTAATAGTCAATGAGGTACTCTTTATGGAGAGATCTGAGGTCTATAAAACCCCAAACTCCTCCTCTGCACCTGAAAGTATTAAAAATGTCCAGATCTGCGTTTTTGAATACTTTCTATTTTTTTTAAACTGGCGCCTTTCAGATGGCAGTAATCCGGGAAGTGATGTCATGACATTGCTTCCAGGTTACTAGATCTGAGACTCAAATGAAGCATCGGCTTTGTTCGGGTCTTGGGCCAGCCAGCGGACGTGACGGCTGGTTGCTCGGGCCTCCCGGTGGAACGGGAGAGCCCGGGTGAGAGGCGTCAGGAGGGGGGGCGTCCCCTCCCGCTGCTTGTAATAACAGCTGAGCCACATCGGTTGTTATTACAAGAAAGCCGACCGTCCGCTCTAAAGAACGGTACCGGGGTGATGCCTGCATCACCCCAGTAAAGCCCCTTGAAGCAATATCAGTAATATGGGGTGCATTTGTGACCATCGGCCACACCGATAATCGGTCGATCCCTAGTAAAAATGCATCAGTGCGAAAGCTGGAATAGGGCTTTTTCCAGAGGGGTGGTAACATAAGGTGGCTGACTCATGGTTTTATTGCCCCCACAGCCATCCACCCAAATTATGACATGGCCAGTCAGGGCTGTACACAGCCTTTGTGGCCACAGTATTTTTGACTGGGATGAAGAGTTTGATAGGCGGCAGTACTTGTCAAACTCCACCATTGAGTTCAATGGGGCTGCACCACAACTGCAAGGCGAATGCTCAGTTCACAGTTGCAGGACACCGTATTCAACCATTTTAAAAATAAAATAAACTGTTTAGGAGTATCGCCTGTAAAGCAACCACGGGTTGCAGGAAAGAGATTTTCACAATTTCCCCATCAACACGCAGTGCTGACATGGGAATCAACAATTGTTTTCTACTGGCGGGTGATTATTGCTAGCAGCTATAGCGGCCGCTAGTGATAATCGCAAGAGAATCCGACAGACTGGTTGTACCCAAGTAGATCGATGAACTTGGTTCATTCAGCCTGCCCCTTAACCACTTCCTGCCCGGCAGAATGACAGCTGGGCGGTGGTTCAGTTATCCTGACTGGGTGTCATATGACATCCTTCAGGATAACAGCCACCGTGCGCCTGTGAGGGCGCGCATCACGGCAATTGGTGGTGCGGTGTGTCAGTCTGACACACCTCTACACTGATCTTGGTAAAGAGCCTCCAATGGATGCTCTTTACCACGTGATCAGCCATGTCCAATCACGGCGGCTGATCACAGTGTAAACAGGAAGAGCCAGTGATCAGCTTTTACTCACTCGTGTCTGACAGACGCAAGCCTATTAGCGGCTCTCCTGACAGGGGGGGGGGGTCTGTTTATCAGCGCAGCCCCCCCTTTGGATGCCCATACAGGACCACCATCATGCTGCCCAGGACCACCAGGGAAGGGAGCAACATGTGGATGGCCAGGTACGTACCCCATGGCCATCCACATATGAAAAAATATGCACAATAGATGCCGATCACTGCCCGCAAATGGGTACTGACTGGCAACATTATGGTCCAGATAAAACAAGTGATGCCCAGCAATGCCACCCATCAGTGCCCATCAGTGACCATCTATGCCACCTATGAGTGCCCATCAGTGCTGCCTTTTCAGTTCCCATCATTGAAGAAGAAAACATACTTATTTACAAAAAAATTTAACAGAAACAAAGAAAAACTAAATTTTTCTCAAGTCATCTTCCAGGACGGCACACCTGAGAGATGAGAGGCTCCTCCCGACAGGAAACACAATCAATCAACAGCTGTTTTAAGTCCACACCCTTCCCCTTGATCCTCAGTTTTTGATTGTGTTTCTCCCTACACGGCGAAACTGTTTGTTTTTTTCCAAATGACCGAAGCCTGGGGCTGGTGGTCTCCCCCTGGGAGCCGGACCAAATGCCTGGGAAGCCTCTGGGTCTGGCAGGATATATTTATCCTTCCCGGGGGGTTCCCCTATCCTTTCCTCAGGGGGGCAGCAGAAACTGGGAAAGCCCCCCTGAGAGCTGAAGGCCCCTGGGTACAGTGGTGTCCCCAGAACTTCAGGGGCCTTTATCCTGTCTTCCCCCCCCCCTTACCTGTCCGGGCGTCCGTTCAGACGGGGGTGCTGGCCGTTGGTTCTTTCCAGGGGGATCGTATCCCCTGACTTCTGGGCCCCTGGTAGCTCGCGTGGGCTGCTGGGGAGGGTACCGCCTGAACGACCCGCGTTCTTACCCAGAAGGGAAGGCTGAGAGTCAGCAGGAGCAGGCGCCCACATCCTCCTTTCAAGGAGGCACCAGTTTACTATGGTGAATGTCTGCCTAAACCACCTCATGGGAATGAGGAACGTACGGCATTGCCCCCCCCCCCATGTGTATATACTGACTGGTACAGTGCAGGACACAGCCTAACCTTGCAGCTCCCTAAAGGGACAGCAGTTGTGGGGGGGGGGGCACTTTGGCGGCTATCCTCCTTGCGTGTGGACCATAAGGATGGAAAAGCAAGCCCGGTGGCTGTGGAAAAAGGGGAAGACGACAACGGTGAGTCAAAAATCCCCAATCCCAGCCAGATGGTTTCTGGGCATTTGAGATAATCTCCCCTGGGGTCTGGATTCAAATAGCCCAGAAGCTTTTGCTAAAGACACCAGCCACAGCTCCCTCCTACATCAGAGATGCTGTATGGTGGACAAGTGGTGCAGAGGAGCGAGTGTGCCTAAACCACCTCAGATGGGAAAGAGGTAGGTAAGGCATTTTTTCCCCTTCCACCTGTATTTACTGAGTGGTGCAGGGCCTGGGGTCTCCATAACAAAATAGCCCAGAAGCTACTGCTAAAAACCACCAGCCACAGCTCCCTCTTATAGCAGAGACACTGTGGTTATCACAACAGTAGGTTGCCAGCCTCTCCCTACATACCCGGTTGTGGTACATTAGTAGGGGTGAATACAGCAAAGAGGGTGACCTGGTAGAACAAAGAGTTCCTTACTGGCCAGGTATACCACTGAACAAGTTATTAATGGTGCAATGGTTGAAGGATTCAGGAGTAAGCTCCCTTGCTCAGCAGGTGCACTAGGTTATCTGGCCCTATTTGCCCAGCTGCTAGGAATCTGCTTAAAGTTGCTCCAAGATGCTTAAAAGCTGACCTAACTTTCAACAATGTGGCAGGGACCAAGCTTCTGTGTGGCACAGTAGGGGTTCCCTTGTGACAGATCCTCCTTTTGGGGGTTGCTTGCTATGGGTAACTTTTCATAAGCTCCAACCTCCCACTCCACTCTTACATTGTGGTTATATTTTAATGCAGGGGGTAAGAAAAACCTTTTTGGTTTGGACTACAGTCCACTCAGTGACAGATCTAAAGGCGATTTACCATAAATCGTTTTCCTATATCCTTTGATTAAGGATTTTCTGTGCAAACATATGCAAGAGCTAGATGGCTATATGATTGCTTCTTTAAGGGCTGCAGGTGGCTATTTACCTCCAGGCTAAATTGGTAACCACCCTTTTTAGAGGTCTTATATTGGTCTCTAGGGCTGGGCTCATAGAGACTTTAGTTACTGATCAGCCCCACCCGTGTATGAGCTGGCTAGCGTTTGCTCAATCTACGGAGGTAAGGTAGGACAACAGCTACTATAGTAAGGTGTCCAACCATTTTAGGATTGGTTCCTTCACTGGTGGTGAAGGATTAGTATCTACAGCCCAGGCTAGGCCTATGAAATAAATTGCTCCTGTTTGGTTATTTCATAAAGGGATACACCAGGACTCCTTCTTGGCTGCTCACCAGTAGACCTCAGTAGTGAAGGTTTGTCCTTGCTGGGGTGTTTGGCACAACTAAAGTACACATTGAGATTTTTGACCTCTCTGCTGAAGCTTGTTGGGTGTCCTTTATATCCTAAAGGTACTGCTTTGTTTGGCTACAGATCAGAAAATACAACAGGGAAGGTGGTCTGTACTTTCTGGTTTTTGTGCCGCACGCCAGAAACGCACATCATTGAGTCTGGTGATGACACTTCTGCTCATAATTGTTATATTGCTGCACATCAGACCTACACAAGATTGGGGTCTGTCTGTGGGGTTTTTGTGTCCTGTATTACTGCCTTATTGGTTGCTTATCAGAAAGGCAGCAGGAAAGATGGATGGCAGGGGTAGTACATATACTGCCTTTGGTAATCGGTACTGCACCACAAGGTGGCGTCGTGCTGATTCAGACAGTGCTATTAACGGCAATAGCTGCCGATTTTAGGCATGCGATTTGACATGTGAGTCGCATGCAAAATCGCTTCAATATGGATGTGCTATATCTATTCAGAATTGTTAGATTGTTGCACATTAGAGATATACACGATTGAAGTTTGTCTGTGGGTCCTGTATTACTGCCTTATTGGTTGCTTATCAGAAAGGTAGCAGTGAAGATGGATGGTCCTGATTTTGTTGGAAAATACAAATTGAACCTGGGCCATGGGTAGTACACATACTGCCATTGGTAATCGGTGCAGCACCATAAAGTGACGTGCTGATTCAGACAGCGCTATTAACAGCAATGGCTGCCGATTTTAGGCATGCGACTTTGACATGTTGAGTTGCATGCCAAATCACTTCAATATGGATGTGCTATCTCTATTCAGAACTGTTATATTATTGCACATCAGACATATACGAGATTGAGGTCTGTCTGTGGGTCCTGTATTACTGCCTTATTGGTTGCTTATCAGAAAGGCAGCAGTGATGACGGATGGTCCTGATTTTGTTGCAAAATACAAAATTGAACCTGTGCCAGGCGTAGTACACATACTGCCATTGGTAATCAGTGCAGCACCACAAGTGGCCCGGGCTGATTCAGACAGTGCGATTAACGGCAATGGCTGCCAATTTTAGGCATGCGATTTGACATGTTGAGTCACATGCCAAATCACTTGAATATGGATGTGCTATCTCTATTCAAGATTGTTGTTGCACATCAGACACATACAAAATTGAAGGTTTACTGCCTTATTGGCTGCATATCAGAAAGGACACAACAGTGAAGGTGGTTTGTCTTTTTCTGATTTGTTTTTGCTGCTCAGCAGGGAGACACATTGAGGGTAATGACATCTCTGCTCAGTATTGGTATATGCTACACATCAGACATACACAAAGATTGAACATTGTTTGTGTCCTGTATGTCCTATATTTACTGACTTATCGTCCGTATATCAGAAAGGCACAGCAGTAAGTGGTGTTTCTCATTGATCTTCCTTGCTGTTTCTTAGGTATACACAGTAGGGGGTTGTTGGCTGCACTCCTCCAGGGAGCCACAGCATGGGGACCCCTTGTTTGTTCGACCCGAAAACTGCTTTTCCTGCGACCTGTGTAATCTTGAGGTCTGTGGTTCCGTAAGCAGGGACTGCTGGATACGCTGCGACCTGGAGTCGCACAGTCACGAATGATACCCTTTGGAAGCCATAGTAGGACTTCTCATGCGTCTTGCAGTCCCAAGTGGCAGGTTGGGTCACACGGGTGTGGGAACCCTAAGCTTATCTGTCCCTTCTGGTTCAGGTTTTGCAATGCTGCAGGAATACTCATTGTGGAGTTATTGCCTTATTTTGCAGTAGACCAGAAAGATCGCAGCTGTGAAGGCTGTCTGTTGTTTGTTTGTTTTTATGTTGCTGCACAGCAGAAATACTCAACATTGAAACTTGTTGGTGCTTTCTGTTTCATATTGCCTTACCTTATGGTACTTCAGAAAAACACAGTGCTGTAGGTTGCTTGTGTTCTTTCTCTGTTGGTTCTATGTAACTGCACTACAGAACTGCATAACAGGAAGTGTCTTATAACTGTACTTGGTGGTTCGTCATAAATACGCAACATAGAAGGTTGGGTCTTTCTGTCTTCTCTTTAAGGCCTTGTTTTGCTGTACATCAGTAAAACACCACTGTAAAAGGGGGTTCCCGGCCTTTCTGTATTTACCAGTTATGACCTAGCTAGCTGCACTTCAGAAATGCGCAGCATTTAAGGTGTGTTTGTGTCTTAATGCTTACATATTGGCCGCACATCAGAAAACCAGACTGTGAGGTTCAGATTTGGGTCTCTTCCCATATTTGATATTTTGGTTTAGCTAGTCACACTCAGATACACAACATTGAGGTCTATGCTTGTGTCCTTTCTGTCTAAATCTATTGTGCTATGTCCACAATCTATGATTTTTTTTATTTGTGATATTAATAATACATGTATCACCTTTTTGTATTTCAGCCTTCTCTTCCGTGAAAGGGCCTGGAGTCCAGGTGCAGATGTCACATGTCAAAAAGCCTCGACCCCTTACATTCAGGGATGCCAGAGCCATTTCCTAGGGTTGAAGCCCAGTAGAGTTATGGGCCACTGGAGGAAGGCGATAATGAATCGCCCTGTTTAATAAGAACTTAGGAAGTTCGGTTCAGAGGAGTTTTATGGCCTGAAGATGAAGTATAAACATGTATACCCGACCAAATAGGTTACAGCTCGGTGCATGGCCTTCATTTTGCCCTTCTAGCAAAACTAGATGTAGCAGTATGAGTGTTCTCCTCCTGCTACGGATGTTAATCTCCTGAGTAGGCTCTCAGGCATAAGTAAAACTATAGATTGGGCATGCCTTAAACCCAGGGGTTAAGTTTTTGTTAATCTATTTCCCTTAAGTAGGTTTCCCTTCAGTCTTTGCTGACGTAAAGATAAAAATGAACAAAAAAGGTTGTCTGTCAGGGGCCCCCCTTTTGGCAGTTTTATTTCCCTGGACAGGGTTGTGTTAAGACAGGCTCCCTTATTGATCAATGTAGTGTCCTTGTCTTACAACACAGCTCTCCGATTAATCTTTTTAGTGGTTCTAAGCAGCACCTATAGGCAGAATAGGCCATTGTTAGATGTGTGACAGGCAACATTGATAACCTACAAGTTTAACATGTTTTCTGATTCCATCTTTAAGAGCCCACTCCACCTAGATCCTGCATCCGAAGCAGAGAAGGCAGGGACACCGGTGGAGTAGACCGGCAGATAAGCCGCATGATCCAGCTAAGATACCTTCATCAAGCATATGGAGTGAAGGTAAAGCTCACTGCAGAACCGAGGTTCGCCAAGAGGGTCTTGCAGTGGTCCCACCCTAAAGGTAGGCCTGAGCTACTTGATTATCCTCTCAGGTGTGCCGTCCTGGAAGATGACTTGAGAAAAGTACTAGTTACTTACCGGTAACTGTCTTTCTGGGAAATCTTCCAGGACGGCAGGCCTACTTCCCACCCGTTGGAGGAGGGAAAATTTTAGAACACTAGAAGGTGAGTACCTATGAGGAATGATTTCCCTTGTGAAACAGGTTCAGGAGTTACTTCTCTACAAACTGAGGATCAAGGGGAAGGGTGTGGACTTAAAACAGCTGTTGATTGATTGTGTTTCCTGTCGGGAGGAGCCTCTCATCTCTCAGGTGTGCCGTCCTGGAAGATTTCCCAGAAAGACAGTTACCGGTAAGTAACTAGTACTTTTTTTCTACATTTTCGTGTTGTGCAAAAAGTAAAAATTGCAGAGGTGATCAAATACCACCAAAAGAAATCTCTAATTGTGGGAACAAAATGATAAAACATTTGTTTGGGTACAGTGTAGCATGACTGCGCAATTGTCATTCAAATTGCGACAGCACTGAAAGCTGAAAATTGGCCTGGGCAGGAAGGTGCGCAAGTGCCTGGTATTGAAGTGGTTAATCGTTCGAATCTTGGCCGGTTCCTGTTGAACCAGCCAAGATTCGAACCGTGTATGGCTGGCCTTTGTTCCGCTTTAAAGTGGTGTTCCAGCCGAAATTATACTTTTTAAATAAAAATACCCCTATAATACACAAGCGTAATGTATTCTAGTAAAGTTAGTCTGTAAATTAATGTCTGTTTTGTTAGTTTATAGCAGTAGTTTGTTATTTTATAAACTTACAGCAGGCCGTGGCCATCTTAAGTGTGGGCATCTGAAGCCAGACTGTATTTCTTCCTGGATCTCATCCTTGCAGATCTCACACATGCTCAGTGCAGCACAAGCAGTGTAATAGGTTTCAGGTCAGGTTTCCATAGCAATGGCAGTTTCAGAGGAATTTGCCGCCCCTTCCCAGAAGGCATTGCAAACAGGAAATGATGCGATGGGCCGCGGCCAGGGAGCAGGAAGTGAAAAATAAATACAGCAGATATACAGTAGGTGCTGAGAAAAAAAAAATAAAAAAATATCCAATTTGTTTACAGTGCACAGTTTAGTGAGGGATGCTGAAGAGTTGTAAAAGTGGGTGGAACTCCACTTTAAGGAGAAATTCTACTTCCCAACATCTGCAACAGCCAACACACTCAGAGGGCAGGTCCTGTGTCCTTCAATAAACTGGGAGTACAAAAAAAATTCCTATTTTCTTTTCCATTTATTGAAGGACACGGCAAAGATCCTGGATCTGGAACCACTGGGGTGTCCCAAAGCGGTGTCTACAGAGCAGTGGGCCAAAAAGAAAACTACCAACCTCCAAAGGAAAAAAAAGGCACAAAAGTCGCATTGCACGCAAATGTCCAAATGTTAATATGATAAAACTTAGAAAAAGTGTGAACAGGAGACCGAGTGGCCACCTTGCAAATTTGAGAAAGCGAAGCCTGATGGCAGCCCCGGATGTACTTGCCCCTGTAGTGGATTGAGCCATGACTTGGTAAAATGTCTGTCACCGCAAGGACACACGGGAAAACAATTGTTTTCTGTGTGTCCCATTCACGCTGCAACACAACCTATTGCCATGGTGCATTTTATCGCAGTGCACTGGCCAAAATCGCACTGCAATGTCAGACAGGCTGTCATACATTGTAGTGAATGAAGTTAATGTTTTGTACACTTCACATAAAGCTTGTATAAAAGAAAAGGGAGCAGTGCGATAAATCGCAAAGCTGGCAGCGCAAGTGGCCGGCTCTGTGACTACTCGGTTGCTCCCTGTTTTTTAGTAATTTTCAGGCCCTGTGGAGTTTGTTGAGGCCGGTCTGCTGACTGCCTTGGGCTAGGTTCACATATGTCCGGCTGCAGTTCCATTTTTAAAAAGAGTCCGGTGCAGTTTTGTTCACCGATTTCAGGTGCATGTTTGAACTGGACCTAAAATCGCACAGGATGTTTTTTTAAAAACAAACCACGGCCGCCGTGAACATGTGTGAAGCGGCTCCATTGCATCACATTATGCGAGACTTGTGTGAAGCCCTCCAGCGGTACGCTGACATTGAAAATAATTGCAAACACATCAAAAACGCACCCGCGTTTTTTTTACATGTCCATATTTCACAGGTGCGTGCTGATGTCACGCAACCAGAAAACGCACCAGAAATTCAGCGAAAAACACTGAAAAGTGCATATGCGTTTTTACTGCATTTTTGCAGCAGAGCAGTGTGAAAGCAGCCTTAGATTGCTGATGTATTTAAGCTTTCAGGTCTTTTTTGTTTGTTCGTTCCTTTTTGAAGGGTGACAAACATCTTCTTCATTGATTCACTTTCCGGAGTGTGTCTTCCGGATGAGTTTGTGGTGGCCCCATCGGTGGTTGGGAGGAAGAAAACACTTCTTTTTTATTCTCTAGAGAGAGGCTGGCTTCCATTTAACCCTTAAGAAAATGACTGAATTTCTCTTCTGCTTCAGTTGCTGCATTGGAGAGCAGCCACAGCCGGTAAGTGTAATGCTTTTCACAATTTTTAACCTATCGATAGTTAAAATGTTAGACTGGCATACCAGATGTGTATAGCTGTAATATAGGAATACGTGTTCTAGAACGGGACGTTTGAAACGTTAATCTCTAAATACTCACCCACACACTCTTGCACAACTCGGTGCAGTCAGCACTTTTGTGGTTGTGCAGAATATGCTGCCCATTGCTGGATTCAGAGATGGCGCACGTTGGGCACATGTGACTGGTGACACCTTTTTTGTAAAGGCTTTTTCTGTTTATCGTCAAACATAAAATAAATGGCTTTCATGGAGGAAAATGTGGTGCTTCTATTATATGCTGTAGAAAAAACAACAAACCCACCTATGCGCTGTTTTTATGCTTCATGCACACTGGACGTTTTACAGCTGCTGTTTTTGGCTTCAGGCATTTTTTTTTTTCTGCAGCTCCATAGCATGTTATCCTATGTGTCCAGGCATACAGGCTGTTATCAGCAGTTTTTGGCAGGGGAGTTCTCGATCTGGACAAAAAACCCAGAACTAGTGGGTCTTGAGAGGAGTTCTTTAACTGTAAGGCCTCATGCACACTGGAAGTTATAAAAACGCCTGTAGCATTAGCTGTAGCTGTAAAATGAGTTTTTTTTTCAGTTGTAGTGTTTTTGCTTTATTTGGCAAAATACTCCCACAAAAGCCTATGGCTCAAAAACGCTAATAAATGCCAAATAGCCATGTTTTTTGGCTTTTTTTTTTTTTTTTTTTTTTTTTTTTCAGGCTCCATGCACACTAGTTTTTTTTTTTTTTTTTTTTTTTAAGCCCTTTCTGCTCTTGGAGTGCTAAATATTGTTATCCTGTGTGTCCATGCACACTACTATAGGCAGTGTTGCCAACCGTCAGTATTTTTACTGGCAGCCATTAAAAAAAACAGGCATTTTTCTCCTGCCAGTAAAAGGAAAAAGTTGTCAGTAAAAAATATGGCTATGATGTTTGGCTCGGTCCAGAGCCGGCCGAGACCATTTGTGTCCCTGCTACAGTGTGATCTTGCGGCTCTGGTGGAGGCAGTGCCCGAGCGTGCCGTGTGATGTCTTGGTGCAAGGGAACCAAGCAGAGCGGCCAGAGCCTCGTGTGCGGGTCTGCAGGGCAGGTCGGGAGCGGGACTGTCAGTGCTGTTTGGACTGAAGGGACCAAGAGTCAGCTTCATGGGTGTGTGTGCCTTCCTATTCTAATTTCTTGCCCTCTTGACTCCTGTCCCTGAGCTACTTACTATATCGAAAATAAAATAAGAAAATATGTTTTTTGCCCTAATATCTACCTTAAATCACATTGCTAATTGCATATTGTATTTGTTTTTAGCCTAAATACTAAAATTTGCACTTAAGACTGTAATTGTGTAACTTTTGGAAATGCCAGTAAAAACTTGGCTGTGCCAGGAAATTTTGGGTGTCGTGTCAGTAAATTTCAGTCTGGTAGGTTGGCAACACTGCTATAGACCATTAGCATTGTTTGAGCTTCAGCTTCTAGGAGCAGAAAATTGTTTCTTGGAGCATTTTGGCCCCTTTCAGACTGAGGCGTTTTTCAGGCGTTTTAGCGCTAAAATTACCGCCTAAATACTGCATGAAATACGCCCCCCCCATGTATCTCAGTGTAACCTTTCACACCGAGGCGTTGTGCTGGCTGTGCGTTGGACAAAATCCTGCAAACAGCTTTTTTTGGGCATCTTTGGGGCGCATAAAATAGCGCTGTAAAAACGTCTATCCCAATTTAAATTCATGGGAAACGCTGTAATACCGCTTTAAAACCACCCAGAAACTGTGGGGAACGTCGCATGACCGCATGGTCACATGGTCAGGTTTGCAAACGCTATAAAAACGCGATTAAACGCATGGGTGTTAGCGCTATTTTTACCGCTAACGCGGTAAAAACGCAGTAATAACGCTCATCGTTTTTACCGCGGTTTTGCAACGCCTCAGTGTGAAAGTAGCCTTTTCCCGCAGAAAAATATGCTACTAATGCCCCGTACACACGATCCGATTATCGGACGAATGATCCTCTGTTTTTTGGGGGTTTTTTTTTTTTTTTTGGTTTTTGTTTTTTGCATGCAAATCTCACGTCGAATCTGACAAGTTTACTAAAGTCACAAATTCTCGTACAAGAGAATAAAAATTCGGAAGTGATGTCATGTGTTGTAATGCATTTGTATTGCATTTTCGAACGACAGCTGTAGTGTTTAAACGAAAATCGTACCATCTGGTATCGTACGCAAAAAAGTTCCGTGCGTGTCCAATTAGAATATCGGATGAATTGTCCTGAACGTCTCTCTAAAGCTCTGTACTAACGATCCTATTATGGTACGATCGATTAGAATGCGGAATTTTTCATACGATTTTTGGATCGTGTACGGGGCTTAACAGCGTTGTTTTTTTTTCTCATGTACTGCAAAAAAATGCCAATAAAATTATAATCCTAAAGACTTCTAAAAGCTCTTAAATTGCTACCAGAAGCTGGCACAAAAAATATTTTCTACAGCTGAATAACTCCTCCTTTCAAAACCCGCAGCTGTAAAAACGTCCAGTGTGCATGCTCTAACTCTAACTCTTAAGTTGAAAACAGCTTAAAAACGCAGAAAGACGCAGTTTTTGAGCCATAAGCTTTTGTGGGTGTAACATTTTGCTAAGAAAATAAAAATAAAAACGCAACCCTTAAAAAAACGCTGAAAAACGTATACTACAGCTTTCCACAGTTGACGCTACTAGTGTTTTAATCACGTCCAGTGTGCATGAGGCCTTAGTAGTTTGGTTCAGTATCTTTGAGCAAAACTTTGGCCTGAATTTTGGGTTTAAAAATAAAACAGGAAGTTTTTACTTTTACTTTTCACTCAAAATATGCCATTTAGGGATAGGCTGTACATTGAATGATTTTTGTTTCTTTCTGGGGGTTTTTTGGTTACTTTGTACCCCCTGATGAAGCTCAAACCGCTGCAGGTGTCAATACCAACTTAATGACACCCCCAGATTGGTTCGCATATGGCAGTGCGAACTGTCAGTTCGGACAGGAATCAGATCGCATGGATGTGAACACCCATGCGATCCTATTCTGGTGTGGACCAAAAAAGGGTCTTGCACGACTTTGGTCCATACAATCTGTATGGCTGAATTTGCATCACACAGACATCGCATGTGATTTGCACAGCAGTGTGGTGCGACTCGCATGCAATGTCTTCCATCGCAGCAGTGTGAACTGGACTAATTTCTGGTGGGAGTTTTCTGTTGAAAATAAAATGTCAAGACAGAGCTATGGGAGCTGCCGCTGCCAACTTTTTTTTTTTTTTTTTTTTTTTTTTTTTTTTTTTTTTTTTTTTTGGTTAACCACTTCAGCCCCGGAAGGATTTACCCCCTTCCTGACCAGAGCACTTTTTACAATTCGGCACTGCGTCGCTTTAACTGCTAATTGCGCGGTCATGCAATGCTGTACCCAAACGAAATTTGCGTCCTTTTCTTCCCACAAATAGAGCTTTCTTTTGATGGTATTTGATCACCTCTGCCGTTTTTATTTTTTGCGCTATACACGGAAAAAGACCGAAAATTTTGAAAAAAAATGATATTTTCTACTTTTTGTTCTAAAAAAAATCCAATAAACTCAATTTTAGTCATACATTTAGGCCAAAATGTATTCGGCCACATGTCTTTGGTAAAAAAAATGTCAATAAGTGTATATTTATTGGTTTGCGCAAAAGTTATAGCGTCTACAAACTAGGGTACATTTTCTGGAATTTACACAGCCTTTAATTTATGACTGCCTATGTCGATTCTTGAGGTGCTAAAATGGCAGGGCAGTACAAAACCCCCACAAATGACCCCATTTTGGAAAGTAGACACCCCAAGGAATTTGCTGAGAGGCATGTTGAGCCCATTGAATATTCATTTTTTTTGTCCCAAGTGATTGAATAATGACAAAAAAAAAAAAAAAAAAAAAAAATTACAAAAAGTTGTCACTAAATGATATATTGCTCACACAGGCCATGGGCATATGTGGAATTGCACCCCAAAATACATTTAGCTGCTTCTCCTGAGTACGGGGATACCACATGTGTGGGACTTTTTGGGAGCCTAGCCGCGTACGGGGCCCCGAAAACCAAGCACCGCCTTCAGGATTTCTAAGGGCGTACATTTTTGATTTTACTCCTCACTACCTATCACGGTTTTGAAGGCCATAAAATGCCCAGATGACATAAACCCCCCCCAAATGACCCCATTTTGGAAAGTAGACACCCCAAGCTATTTGCTTTGAGGCATGTTGAGTCCATGGAATGTTTTATATTTTGACACAAGTTGCGGGAAAGTGACAATTTTTTTTTTTTTTTTTTTTTTTTTTGCACAAAGTTGTCACTAAATGATATATTGCTCACACAGGCCATGGGCATATGTGGAATTGCACCCCAAAATACATTTAGCTGCTTCTCCTGAGTACGGGGATACCACATGTGTGGGACTTTTTAGGAGCCTAGCCGCGTACGGGACCCCGAAAACCAAGCACTGCCTTCAGGATTTCTAAGGGCGTACATTTTTGATTTTACTCCTCACTGCCTATCACAGTTTCGGAGGCCATGGAATGCCCAGGTGGCACAAACCCCCCCCAAATGACCCCATTTTGGAAAGTAGACACCCCAAGCTATTTGCTGAGAGGCATGGTGAGTATTTTGCAGCTCTCATTTGTTTTTGAAAATAAAGAAAGACGAGAAAAAAAAATTTTTTTTTTCTTTTTTCAATTTTCAAAACTTTGTGACAAAAAGTGAGGTCTGCAAAATACTCACTATACCTCTCATCAAATAGCTTGGGGTGTCTACTTTCCAAAATGGGGTCATTTGGGGGTTTTTTTTGCCACCTGGGCATTCCATGGCCCCCGAAACTGTGATAGGCGGTGAAGAGTGAAATCAAAAATTTACGGCCTTAGAAAGCCTGAAGGCGGTGCTTGGTTTTCGGGGTCCCGTACGCGGCTAGGCTCCCAAAAAGTCTCACACATGTGGTATCCCCGTACTCAGGAGAAGCAGCAGAATGTATTTTGGGGTGTAATTTCACATATTCCCATGGCATGTTTGAGCAATATATCATTTAGTGACAACTTTGCGCAAAAAAAAATAAAAAAAATAAAAAATTGTCTCTTTCCCGCAACTTGTGTCACAATATAAATTATTCCATGGACTCAACATGACTCTCAGCAAATAGCTTGGGGTGTCTACTTTCCAAAATGGGGTCATTTGGGGGGGGTTTGAACTGTCCTGGCATTTTATGCACAACATCTAGAAGCTTATGTCACACATCACCCACTCTTCTAACCACTTGAAGACAAAGCCCTTTCTGACACTTATTGTTTACATAAAAAAATAATTTTTTTTTGCAAGAAAATTACTTTGAACCCCCAAACATTATATATTTTTTTTAAAGCAAATGCCCTACAGATTAAAATGGTGGGTGTTTCATTTTTTTTTTTCACACAGTATTTGCGCAGCGATTTTTCAAACGCATTTTTTGGGGAAAAAACACACTTTTTTACATTTTAATGCACTAAAACACACTATATTGCCCAAATGTTTGATGAGATAAAAAAGATGATCTTAGGCCGAGTACATAGATACCAAACATGACATGCTTTAAAATTGCGCACAAACGTGCAGTGGCGACAAACTAAATACATTTTTAAAAGCCTTTAAAAGCCTTTACAGGTTACCACTTTAGATTTACAGAGGAGGTCTACTGCTAAAATTACTGCCCTCGATCTGACCTTCGCGGCGATACCTCACATGCATGGTGCAATTGCTGTTTACATTTGACGCCAGACCAACGCTTGCGTTCACCTTAGCGCGAGAGCAGGGGGGACAGGGGTGCTTTTTTTTTTTTTTTTTTTTTTTTTTCTTTATTATTATTATTTTTTTATCTTATTTTTAAACTGTTCCTTTCATTTTTTTTTTTTTTTAAATCATTTTTATTGTTATCTCAGGGAATGTAAATATCCCCTATGATAGCAATAGGTAGTGACAGGTACTCTTTTTTGCAAAAATTGGGGTCTATTAGACCCTAGATTTCTCCTCTGCCCTCAAAGCATCTGATCACACCAAGATCGGTGTGATAAAATGCTTTCCCAATTTCCCAATGGCGCTGTTTACATCCGGCGAAATCTACGTCATAAAATGCTCGTAGCTTCCGGTTTCTTAGGTCATAGAGATGTTTGGAGCCACTCTGGTCTCTGATCAGCTCTATGGTCAGCTGGCTGAATCACCGGCTGCATTTTCAGGTTCCCTGTTGAGACAGGAGAGCCAGAGAAAAACACGGAAGATGTTGGGGGGGGGGGGGGCATTCCCTCCCACTGCTTGTAAAAGCAGTCTAGAGGCTAATTAGCCACTAGGATTGCTTTTACATGAAAGCCGACCGCTGGCTGAAAAGAATGATACCAAGATGATACCTAAACCTGCAGGCATCATTCTGGTATAACCACTCAAAGTCGTGAATGGCATACCTGAAGACAAAAAAATGGTTAACAATAAAGCACAGTAAACGGTAAGGTATAAAAAATTGCATACCTGAAAAGCAAACATGATAAAACATAATAACAATAACAATAACAATAACAATAAAACATTGCAGAATAGAATACAGTAAAAAAGAGCAGAACAATAGAGAGAGAATAGAGAGAGAGAGAACAATAAAACGACAACTATTTTTATTTTATATTTTTGTTTGTGTTTTTTTTTTTTTACACTTTTTTTTGTAACTAACTATAATAACTGTAACCGGTTCCAGGTTCGGGTCTCTCAAAATGCGATGGCATCTTGGGAGACCCTGTGAAAGTGTGCCTAGTCTGTGCAATGTTGTACCCTACGCTAATACTCAACTAGTGCATGGTAGCGTTCAAAACATTCACCAATGCAAAGACCAGGATTGTCAGGACAGGAGGGACAATAATAGCGGGTGTCACGGCTATATCCGCGCTTGCTGCAGACACAACATATTTTTTGGGGGGTTCGCTGGGTAGGGGTACTCGGGAGGACATAAAGAAAATGCCTCTCATGCAGCCGACTGCATTTGGTTGGGGATGTGAATGGGGGAAGTACGGGCGCTGCAGAAGCGGTGGATTCCCAATTAGGATTGGCGAATGCAGCAGGAAGGGCACTATGGGCATGACGGGCCTGTGTTTGTCTTTTTGGTGGCAGCGGGACACTACTTGTGCTTGCCACCTCACCAGCTTGAACTGCACTTATGGGACTCGCCACGTCACCAAGTGTTACTGCAGTGCTGGTTTGACTACGACCGGGGTGTACTAGGCCTCTGGTGCTTGCCAGTTCACCAAAACGCTACAAAAAAAACTGTTAGCGATCACAGGGATCAGGCCTGACTCTGCGAACGCTGCAGTTATGCGTTTAGAGTTTTGTAAGTGACAGTGATCGATCGATACTGCACTTGGGTGGGCTGGGCCGGGCCGGGCGGAGGGGCAAAACGCAGGTGCTAGCAGGTATCTGGGCTGATCCCGCTAACACTGCGTTTTTGGGAACCCTAAACTGCTGGGGACGCTAGTATAGATCTGATCGGATCAGATATTGATCTGTTCAGATACTATACCACTAAGGGAGGCGTATGCTGCGTGCGTGGGTGTTAGCGGTACTGGCGCTAATCTGACGCTGCCTGGGGCTGGTGCTTGCCAGTTCACCAAAATGCTACCAAAAAAACTGTTAGCGATCGCAGGGATCAGGCCTGACTCTGCGAACGCTGCAGTTATGCGTTTAGTGTTTTGTAAGTGACAGTGATCGATCGATACTGCACTTGGGTGGGCTGGGCTCGCCTGGGCGGAGGGGCAAAACGCAGGTGCTAGCAGGTATCTGGGCTGATCCCGCTAACACTGCGTTTTTGGGAACCCTAAACTGCTGGGGACGCTAGTATAGATCTGATCGGATCAGATATTGATCCGATCAGATACTATACCACTAAGGGAGGTGTATGGTGCGTGTACGGTGCGTGCGTGGGTGTTCGCGGTACTGGCGCTAATCTGACGCTGCCTGGGGCAACGCATATCACCGCCGGGCGATCAGGGGGCTAAACCTTTATTCGGTAATAAACGGCGGGTGCCCTGACACTATAAAAAATAAACTAACTAACCAGCGTCACCCGTAACAGTTATACGGTGATCAGTGGTGAAAGGGTTAACTAGGGGGCAATCAAGGGGTTAAAACATTTATTAGATAGTATATGGGGGTCCCTGTCGCTATAAAACACTGACGGCGAACCTAAATATTTACGTCCCTAACTAGCGTCACCAGTGACACTAATACAGCGATCAGAAAAATGATCGCTTAGCGACACTGGCGACAGGGGGTGATCAAGGGGTTAAAACTTTATTAGGGGGGGTACTGGCGCTAATCTGACGCTGCCTGGGGCGACGCATATCACCGCCGGGCGATTAGGGGGCTAAACCTTTATTCGGTAATAAACGGCGGGTGCCCTGACACTATAAAAAATAAACGAACTAACCAGCGTCACCCGTAACGGTTATACGGTGATCAGTGGTGAAAGGGTTAACTAGGGGGCAATCAAGGGGTTAAAACATTTATTAGATAGTATATGGGGGTCCCTGTCGCTATAAAACACTGACGGCGAACCTAAATATTTACGTCCCTAACTAGCGTCACCAGCGACACTAATACAGCGATCAGAAAAATGATCGCTTAGCGACACTGGTGAGGGGGGGTGATCAAGGGGTTAAAACTTTATTAGGGGGGGTAAGGGGGGTACCCTAGACCTACAGGGGGGTTACAGTAACTGTCCTAACACTGCTAACTGTCACAAACTGACACTATGCAGTAATCAGGAAAAAAAAAAAAAAAAAAAAAAAAAAACCTGCTTGGTGTCAGTTTGTGACAGGGGGGGGGGTGATTGGGGGGGGATCGGGGGGCGATCGGGGGGGGATCGGGGGTGTAATGTATGCCTGGCATGTTCTACTGTGTGTGTTTGTGTTGTGCACTTACTTACATGTCATCTCTCCTCGGCGCTGGAACGGAAACTGACAGCCGAGGAGAGATGACATCACATCCTCTGCCTCTGTGTACTATACAGAGGCAGGGGATGTTTGTCAGTGGCTGGGAGCGATCGCGAGGGGGGGGCCACGATCGGATGGTCTCCCCCTCGTCTCTCATCGCTCCCAACCAAATGCCGACCGCAGCTGGCACCGGGGGGGGGTCCGATCGGACCCCCCACCCGCGGGAAGGCAATCACGTTTCAGGTACGTGATTTTGCCTGCCCGTGCCGCTCTGCTCACGTATATAGGCGTGAGGCGGTCGGCAAGTGGTTAAGCCACTAACTCGGCACCAATTGTTCCAGGTTAGTGACTTAAGTGGCAACTCCTATATGTTATGACAGATTCTTTTTAAGTATAGCTGTTAACTTTTAGGCCCCTTTCACACGAGGCGGACTCTGTTTCTACGGAGCCCGCCTCGGTCCGCCGGCTCAGCGGGAGATCTGTCCGTTGATCTCCGCTGAGCCGGCGGATGACAGCTCCCTCTCTGCTCACTGAGCGGGGAGGGGCTTGTCAGGCACCGCTGCCGCCTATGGAGGGATTGGACAAAAACGGACATCATGTCAGTTTTCATCAGATCTCACCCGATCCGATAGCGACGGACCTGAACGTAGAGCCATCCGTCTGCTTTTAGCGGATCGGACGGGGTCGGATGTCAGCGGACATGTCTCCGCTGACATCCAACGCTCCATAGACTAACATGGAGCGCTCGTTCAGGTCCGCCATCAAAACTGACAGGCGGACCTGAACGGTCCGATCGTGTGAAAGGGGCCTAACATCGCCCTTAGGGGTTGATTTACTAAAACTGAAGCACTCAGAATCTGGTGCAGCTGTGTGGTAGCCAATCAGCTTCTAAGTTCAACTTATTTAATTAAGCTTTGACAGTAAAACCTCAAAGCTGACTGGTTTCTGTGCAGAGCTGTACCAGATTTTGCAATCTCCAGTTTAAGCAAATCAACCCCTTAGGCCCCTTTCACACGATCGGACCGTTCAGGTCCGCCTGTCAGTTTTGACGGCGGACCTGAACGGGCGCTCCATGTTAGTCTATGGAGCGTTGGATGTCAGCGGAGACATGTCTGCTGACATCCGACCCGGTCCGATCCGCTGAAGAGCAGACAGATGGCTCTATGTCCAGGTCCATCGCTGGCGGATTGGATCGGGGGAGATCTGACGAAAACGGACACGCTGTCCGTTTTCGTCCGATCCCTCCATAGGCGGCAGCGGCGCCTGACAAGCCCCTCTCCGCTCAGTGAGCAGAGAGGGACCTGTTATCCGCCGGCTCAGCGGAGATCAACGGACTGATCTCCCGCGGACCGAGGCGGGCTCCGTAGAAACGGAGCCCGCCTCGTGTGAAAGGGGCCTTAGTGTTGGTTATTCAGACCAACCATTCCCCTAAGGTGCCTATAACTTTACTCCCTCCTATCGCACAATGGAGGACAGAGGCACCTGACACAAAGGCCTCAAGCACACTGGACATTTTTGGACCTTTCCACAGCTGCTGTTTTTGGCTTCAGACTTTTTTTTTTTTTTTTTCTCCAGCATGTTATCCTATGTGTCCATGCACACATAGGCTGTTATCAACTGTTTTTGGCTGGGGCGTTTTTTTTGGCTGTAAAAACCCCCAAAACTGGTGGGTTTCGATAAACGCTCCAAATTGCAGCTCACCAGAGTTTTTAACGGTTTTGATCCCATAAAAAAAAAAACGAAAAAACGCTATTAAAAACTCACTGCAAAGCTACTGGCATTTTTATAACGTCTAGTGTGCATGAGTCCTAAGTGCCAAATGCTGAAGATCTACTGTGTAGCTCTGCGAAGAAGATTGTTGGTGATACTGCTAAGTAACTTTTCCGTAAAAAAAAATCTAAAATGGTGCCGTTAACATGGTAATTCCCAATCCTAATATTTTTAACTGAAAAAAATCATGATGGAAAGGCATCCAACATAATAGCACCAGATTTTCTTGTACCAAAAGATACATCTCCACAAAAATGGCAGAACTGAAATGAGGGAAAATACTGGTATGTGGTTGTATAGCTCTATGTATTTGGCATGTTGCTTTTCATGATTTTACAGTATGTGCTATTCTGATTTCAAAGAGGCGAAGACGGATTGACAGAAGCATGATTGGAGAGCCAATGAATTTTGTCCATACTGCTCACGTAGGATCTGGGGAAGCCAATTCTGGGTTTGCAATGGTAAGCAAAATACTACAGCTGCTTGGTTTAGTGCTATCTTGGCTATTGTGGGCCATAGGAGCAATGAGAAATCAACTTGACATGGCCCTGTATAGTCTGGCCTGACTCAAAAATCCTACCAATGTACAGTATGTGGATGGATTGGACCAATTTATGGTTTTCATGAACAGTAGCGCTTAAAGTGGACTTGAATGCAAAAAAGTGAAGATTGGTATGTTTTAAGGAACATTCAGAAATTTTAAAGTGGATATAAAGACAGAAGGTTTTTTTTACCATACAACAATTTGCAGTAATGTTAAAAATCTTCTGCATGCAGCTTTCCCCCAAGTCCCCCTAAATACATGCCTGATCTTAATCCAGCAATATGCAGAAGAGCCAAGGCTCTCTCCCTCCTCATTGGCTCAGATACCGCAGACGGAGCAATGAGGAGAATCCAGCATAGGCTTTGGTTTCATAGAGCGTAGACAAACAACCGTTGTAATGTCCTTCAGCTACCGGAGTTGACAGAGGAAAACCTACACAGTGTGTTATTATGTGTTGTGTATGCAATCTGCTGGGAAGATGTGGAAATGAAAGCGTTACCTTTCATCTCACACACTTATGTGCAAAACTACTAGTAAGTTATATTCCTAATGAAAGTAAAAATGTTACAAAAGCCAAAGTTGATTTTGCCAAGTATTGACTTGGGGTGGAGAGTTTTCTACTTCTTTTATTTTTGACTATCTTTTGTGCTGCAGCTTTAACCACTTATCTACAGGGCACTTTCACCCCCTTCCTGCCCAGGCCATTTTTCAGCTTTCAGTGCTGTCACACTTTGACAATTGCTTGGTCATGCTACACTGTAACCATGTGAAATTTTTATAATTTTCTTCACACAAATAGAGCTTTTTTTTTATTATTATTTTTTTTTTTATGGTGGTATTTAATCACTGCTGGGATTTTTATTTTTTTATTTAGGGGAAGAAAAAAAAAGTTCTCCTTCACTGATGTGCACTGATGAGGCGGCACTGATTAGGTGACCCTAATATTCTGCACTTATGGGCACTGATAGGTGGCACTGATGAGCGGCACAGATGAGTGGTACTGGTGGGCATTGATAGGTGGCACTGACGGGCCCTGATAGCCGGCACTGATAGGTGGCATTGATGGGCGGCACTGAAAGCCAGCACTGACTGGCACCACTAATGGGCACTGATTTCTGGCTGTGGTGGGCATTGATTGCTGGCACTGGTTAGCATGGGGTGCTTGCACTGGTGGCGTTGTAATGTAATCGGGGCACTGATAATCAGTGCCCCGATTACATCGCTCACTGTCCCCTGCAAGGAAATGCCGCTGATCGGCTCTCCTCGCCATACACTCTGTGAGGTGAGGTGAGGAGAGCCGATTATCGGCACTTCCTTGTTTACATGCGGGCATGCAGGAGCGGATGTTCGGGTTTGCCATACCGTCCCGCCGTCATTTGACGGTGGGAAGCAAGTGGTTAACAAAAGAAAGATAGCAGAACTTTTGCCTCCCATAAAAAAAAAAAAAAATCTGCTACAACACTTTGCATCTATACTTAGCCTTCTATTTGTAAACGCGGAAGCGACGTCATGACGTCACTTCCCGTTTACTCGGCTGCCAATGGCGCCGATTTAAAAAAAAATACACAGTATTCAGAATTTCGGCGATCTGAATACTTTGAAGTGCAAAGGAGGGATCTTTTAGACCCCCGATCAATCCATAAAGGGTACCTTTCACCACCTATTACTGTCACAAGGGATGTTTACATTCCTTGTGACAGCAATATAAGTCATAAAAATTTTTTTTTTTTAACACAATTTATAAATATAAAATAAATAAGAAATTTTTTTTTTTTTCTAAAGCGCCCCCATCCCCGCGAGCTTGCGCAGCAAAGAAAACGCTTACGGAAGTCGCGCCCGCATATGTAAACGGTGTTCAAATCACACATGTGAGGCATCGCCGCGATCGTCAGAGCGAGAGCAATAATTCTAGCACTAGACCTCCTCTGTAACTAACCTGGTAAACCGCAAAAAAAAATTAAAGTGTCGCCTATGGAAATTTTTAGGTATCGTAGTTTGTCGCCATTCCACGAGTGCATGCAATTATAAAGCGTGACATGTTTGGTGTCTATTTACTCGGCGTAACATCATCTTTCACATTATACAAAAAAATTGGGGTAACTTTACTTTTTTTTTTTTTTTTTTTTTTTTTTTTTTTTTTATTCATGAAAGTGTCCCTTTTCCCAAAAAGTTGCGTTTAAAACACCGCTGCACAAATACCGTGTGATATAAAATATTGCAACAATCACCATTTTATTCTCTAGATTCTCTGCTAAAAAATATATATATAATATAATGTTTGGGGGCTCTAAGTAATTTTCTAGCAAAAAATACGGATTTTAACTTGTAAACACCAAATTTCAAAAATAGGCTTAGTCATGAAAAGGTTAATTAAATAAACAAATGGAGGAACTATATGAGGTGGGATCCTCTCTTCTTAAATTTCTTTTGAAAATTTTAAAAGCCGTATCATGCTAACAAGTCATTTTCTGTGACACATGGTGTACTGTATTTGTTCTGCTCTTTTAACTTTTCATAATAAAACAAAGTAGGAAAAATGATGTATAAAAAAAAAAAAAAAAATTTACGCAACTCATTCACTAATTTAAAACTTACATACCTTAAACAGCCTAATTCCTGTGAAGGAAGTAAATAAAACCCTCAGAAAAGACAATGATGATAAGCTGACTGATCAGCCTGTTAGGGGAGATTTTGGGGTTACATGAGTGCCTAACAACCCTGTAATGCTGTATGCTGGACGGGATCACTAACCATTCTAACATAGTACCTGCAATAACTGCAGAAAATGAAAACACAATAAAGACATTTCATAGGTCAGAAGTGTGATAAATGAAATATAAATGAAAGTACTAGAGAGCTGAAAGTGAACAGGAGGGGGTGACTAAAGGCTGACAGACCGAGGACACTGGGCAGGGAGGACACTGGGCAGGGAGGACACTGGGCAGGGAGGACACTGGGCAGGGAGGACACTGGGCAGGGAGGACACTGGGCAGGGAGGACACTGGGCAGGGAGGACACTGGGCAGGGAGGACACTGGGCAGGGAGGACACTGGGCAGGGAGGACACTGAAGCAGACAGAACAGAGTGAAGTTTGTGTACATTCCCAGCCCTCAGAGCCTTCACTCACCCCTAGTCTGTGATGAGGATCCTGTTGGAGAGATGTTGATCACGCTGTCAGCCCATGGTAGCAGCTTCAGGCTCGCTGCCTACCTGGCTCACGCTGGCAGGGACAGTCACAGTGGTGCTGTGGGTGTCTGAGGAAGAGCAGGGCCTCCTTATCCTGCGTATTCTTTCACAGTAGCTCCTGTCCTGTCGGCCTGTATGCTGACACTTCCATCCAGCGGTCCTCCTCTTCTGGTCCCTGTAAAGTCCCAGTGGTGATGTGATGCTCCTATAGTCTTACATCAAGTATTGTTCAGCCTACAGGTGGATGAAAAGTTCCCTGTCTGACCTCGGGGAACCTCTTACCATCAGTATACAGGGTAGCCCTGGCACTTCAGGAATGAGAGGCACAATACAGGCCCAGGGCCCACAGATGGAAGTGATGATACAGCTGTCACCAGTGAAAATTGATGGGGAAAAGTAGAAAAAAAAATTAATTGAATGACTGAGGCGATCCTTCCTCCCCTCAATTAGTCTTTTGAAGTAGTTTATGAAGTAAAATATCCATTCTGGGCTGAGATCAGGTCAAAAGATCCAAAAGGAAGGCTGAGGAGAATCCAGAGGTGAGTCCAGCTGAGAGACCTGAGGTAAATGCTGACTCCGCCCAGTGACAGGAGAGGATATGGGTAACAGGTTACACTGATTGGCTAGGTGTTTCCCACCAAAGGATTTGTCACCAATCCAGTGCTCAGCAGTTGAGGTAAATCTTCCTAGCAATGGCAGGCAGCTTGTTGCCTGAAACACAAAACAGAAACAACCAGCAAAGCAGCCGAAGAGTCATGTACTTAACAATCACCATAGCCCTCTATTAGGAGTAAAATGTATTTATAAAACAAATGGGTGTTGGGGTGACACTCCCATGGGGCTACTTCTCTATTTTATTCTTTCGTGGCCCTGACATTTTGCACTTCTCCTGAATTTGGAGCAGAGTTGTAACTCATGTATGCTGTGCCGGCTTCCGTTGCAGTGGGATAAAGAAATATTGCAGGTGCCATTGTCGCCTTTGTCACTCCTGATTCCTCTTAGCTAGTCAATCAGCACATGGCTACACCTAGTCCTGCCAACTGCGTTCTGGATTAGCAGCCATGCCACTGTTGCTGGAACCCTCCCACTATGGGATTCATTTCCTGTTCTTATGCTTCTGTTTGTTGTCCCCCCCCCCCCCCCTTTCACCTGGCCCCCTCTTTGCTGGTCTTGATTTCCATTGTAAGGGTGACTTTTTTGCATTGCAAGATCTCAAGGAACCCCACAGCACCCGTTAATGCATGCTTCCATGAGAGACTATAGGCTAGCCTAAAGACACTGCCTGTGCCTATAGCCACAGGCAGCCCGAGAGCGATAGAGGCACTATGACCTGCCTCTGCAAAATGATTGAAAGCAGCTTGCAAGAAGTGGTGCATTTGCATGATGGCATTATGAAATATGGAACATATAATGAATGAAGCTGAGCTCCCGCTCCCTGGGTGGTGTAGAGGGGTCTATAACTGCATAAAATAACTACTGGACATTTTTAACAATTAGTGTTGTACTGAAATTGGCTATACAGATGTATTTTTGACAGAACCTTTAGCACTACTCAGTACATGTTGTTTTGTACTGTAACACTACAAAACGTGGAAAAGTCCAAGTGGGCAATTTATTCATTCCGAGAATTGTATGAAATTTGTATGTGTGATTGGTGGTATTGGCATAAAACATGTTAAGGCTCTTCCACACTGCTTTTTGTGAAAACGCGGTAAGAAGCGCAAATGCGTTTTTGCAGCATGTCTGGTGCAGTTTGCACCTGTGAAAAAGTGCATGCGACTCAAAAAAACACAACTGTGGATGCATTTTTGATGCATTTTTTGCTGTGTTTTACATTCATTTTAGTGGGAAGGTGCGTTGGGTGTGGTTGGTTGTTTGGTTTTTTTTTTTTTTTGGTCTTTTTGTATATTTATTATTGGTTTATTTTTCTACCCAAAGGGTGGTTCGTTCCCGGATCAGATGAAATCGAAGGGAGGCTATGGACCTGGAATGTCAGAAGTGTCACTTTAGCAGCTGTATGTATAGTACACATTTCTATGTATGAAGAAAAATATAATTCCTTTGTTTTAGTTAGTAAAATGAGTTTGTTTGTGAAGCTTCACCCTTTCCCTTTATAAGAGGGTAGCATACAAATCCTGTACTTGCCTTTTTCAGTGCTCACTTGCTGCTTGATTTGCTATTTTAGCCTGGTAAACCGACTATATAACATCTGACACTCACCCTACCTCCCACAGTACAGTGCCCAGTCACCCACTATGGACATTGTGGGTCCACCTTTTTAATGGAATATGTAGTATAGAAATATAGGATCAGCTAGTTCTAGCTTGGTCTTGATAGTGGCAGCTCTGGAGCCCTCATCCTTCTCTTATCTTTCTGTTTACCAGTGAACTATGGACCCTAGAACAAGCTTACAACTAGAAAAATGTTGGTACACCTGATATGAACATGCTTGTTCCTGAACAGTGACTTGCAAACTAATCCTGGCCATACATTTCTTTACAGAATACCTGAACAGTGCCTGCATCTGACTGGATGCAGGTGCTGTTTGGCCACCAATTTTCCATTCGGCTGCTTCAACAAAAGTTGATTGTTCATTCAACTTTTGTCAAGCCAGGTGGTTCCACCAGGGGCACCCATAGTTTGAATTTTGAGCCACGTGTGGCAGCCTTAAAGGATTTGTTCACCTTTTTGGGAACATTTTACATGTTCCAGCCTAAAAACAGTTGGAACATGTAACAGGTTGTTCCCACTCTTGCAGCCTCTCCCAGATTTCCCCAAATACCCCCCCCCGTACCAGCAAATTGGGAATCTTCTCCCCTCACCAGCTGTCCATATTTGAAAAGAGCGCAGTCATGCAGGGCTCCACCCACATGGCCAGGTCATTCATTCACAAAGTTCTGTGAATGAATGAACTGCAACTACTGACAGCTTTTCTTAATGAACTACTCAGGTTGCTGTTGAGTGCTCTAGGTACAGTGCATCCGGAAAGTATTCACAGCGCTTCACTTTTTCCACATTTTGTGATGTCACAGCCTTATTCCAAAATGGATTAAATTCATTATTTAACCTTTAAAACTCTACAAACAATACCCCATAATGACAAGTGAAAGAAGTTTGTTTGAAATCTTTGCAAATTTATTAAAGGTAAAAAAACAAAAAAAATCACATTTACATAAGTATTCACAGCTTTTGCCATAACACTAACAATTGAGCCCAGGTGCATCCTGTTTCCACTGATCATCCTTGAGATGTTTCTACAACTCGGAGTCCACCTGTGGTAAATTCAGTTGTCTGGACATAGTTTGGAAAGGCACACCTGTCTATATAAGGTCCCACAGTTAACAATGCATGTCAGAGCACAAACCAAGCTATGAAGGCCAAGGAATTGTCTGTAGACCTCCGAGACAGGATTGTATTGAGGCACAGCTCTGGGAAAGGGTACAGAAACATTTCTGCAGCATTGAAGGTCCCAATGAGCACAGTGGCCTCCATCTTCATTAAATGGAAGAAGTTTGGAACCACCAGGACTCTTCCTAGAGCGGGTCGCCCCGTCAAACTGAGCGATCATGGGAGAAGGGCCTTAGTCAGGAAGGTGACCAATAACTCGATGGTCACTCTGACAGAGCTCCAGCGTTTCTCTGCGGAGAGGAGAGAACCTTCCAGAACAACCATCTCTGCAGCACTCCACCAATCAGGCCTGTATGGTAGAGTGGCCAGACGGAAGCCACTCCTCAGTAAAATGCACATGACAGCCTGTCTGGAGTTTGCCAAAGTGCACCTGAAAGACTCTCAGACCATGAGAAACAAAATTCTTTGGTCTGATGAAACAAAGATTTAATTCTTTTGCCTGAATGAGTGTCATGTCTGGAGGAAACCAGGCACCGCTCAACACCTGGCCAATACCATCCATACAACTGAAGCATGGTGGTGGCAGCATCATGCTGGGTGTTTTTTTTTTTTTTTTTTTTTTCTTCTTCAGCAGACGGAGCTGGGAGATCTGTCAGAATTGAGGGAAAGATGAATGCAGCAATGTACAGAGACATCTTTTGATGAAAACCTGTCCCAGAGCGCTCTGGACCTCAGACTGGGGCGAAGGCTCATCTTCCAACAGGACAACGACCCTAAGCACACAGCCAAGATAACAAAGGAGTGGCTAAGGGACAACTCTTTGAGTGGCCCAGCCAGAGCCCAGACTTGAACATCTCTGGGGAGATCTGAAAATGGCTGTGCACCGATGCTCCCCATCCAACCTGATGGAGCTTGAGAGGTCCTGCAAAGAAGAATGGGAGAAACTGCCCAAAAATAGGTGTTCCAAGCTTGTAGCATCATACTCAAAAAGACTTGAGGCTGTAAATGGTGCCATAGGTGCTTCAACAAAGTATTGAGCAAAGGCTGTGAATACTTGGGTACATGTGATTAAAAATAAATAAATTAAATTTGCAAATATTTCAAGCAAACTTCTTTCAAGTTGTCATTATGGGGTATTTGTAGAATTTTGAAGAAAATAACGAATTAATCAATTTTTGGAATAAGGCTGCAACATCACAAAATGGGGGGGGGGTTTGAAGTGAACGTATCCTTTTAAAGGCCTAGATTGACAGGCTTTTGTTTGTTTCAAATGATTTTTGCATTTTCATGCTAATCTGTGGGAATGTAAAATTTGCTTAATGCAGGGCAGACCAGTCTAAATGCACCTATCAAATTCTGAATGGTCTCAGAACCATCTCTAACTGATGCCATCAATACAGGTCCTAAGGTTGTGGGACTCAGGATGACACCTCTGGAGTCTGCAGTCAATATTAGTACCTTCCATCTTTAAAGGTCCCCTGTACTGTACAGTATATACTTTGCATACCGCAATCTGTTACTAAACCATTCTTTTTGTTTTATTTAAATTTTTTTCAGAGATGGCCTGACAATGGTGTTATAACAGTTTTGCTCACCGGAGATCTATTTGTGCTGTAGAAAAATAATAAAGACAGAGAAGAGAAATCTCCACTGAGAAACAATTGAGCTTCCTGCAGGGAAATGTACAGATCAAAATGTGACGGGTACCTGCTCACCTAGCCCTCCTTTTTATTTTAAATTCTAGATCCAATGTTTGTGCATGGCACTTTTTCTGAATGCGTCTTTTCTTCTCCTTGCTACCATGTTCTTGCCAAGGTTGTGGGGTTTTTTTGCCCTTATTTTTTCATTGTGTAATGTTGAATGGTGATGTTTCTAGAGCATTTGTATACATTTGCCAACTTGTATATTTCCCCGCCATGTGACTAAAACCCTCGATCTGATGTAGAGAAGATTTGTTTGCCAACAGTTATACAGGACCCTAGTAAGGTCTGAAAAAAATATGTTGCCCATTAAAACCAACCACTTATTCCCTTTTTTTTTTTTTTTTCCCCCGGGTTTGCAAGTTTGGTAATAAAAATAAACATTGAATTGACTTCTGTGGTCAAAACTTAATTTTCTTTTCTTTTACTTTCTGTGTATATGAGGCTGTCATTCTGTGTTAAGCAGTGGTGGGTAGTAGAAGCTATGCTGACCATGTTTTCCTACACGAGGAAGGTGATTTTGTTTTGTGCTGCAACTGAATGGGATTTTGATATCCCCCGTAAGAATGCACTTATATTTTTATTTATTTTTTTTTTTTTTATATACAGAACCATTCCTTTTTGACCAAATTAATTAATACTACACTTGGTAGGTGTGGTCATTTCTTTGGTTAATAATATCCGAATTGCATAGGGAGTATATTTTTGCTTTAGTTCAACAAACTGTTGTCTTCCATATTTGTATTATTGTATACAATTTAATGGTTTGTGTTGTATGTTTCACATATTGATGTTGTTTTTTTTGTCTTATCCAGTAAAACGTAATGCTGAACTCCAGGCACACAAGTGTAGGTAAAATGCTTTTTTTGAAGAAAAGATTTGTAATTCTGATCAGCCCCATCTTTTGATCCGGACACTGACCGTATAGTCAGGTCATTGACACCACTTTTTTCTCCACTGCAGATAAGCTTACAGCATGGGTCACTTAGGACCCTTTCACACTGGGGCGGTTTGTAGGCGCTATTGCGCTAAAAATAGCGCCTGCAAACCGACCCGAAACAGCCGCTGCTGTCTCACCAGTGTGAAAGCCCCGAGGGCAGGACTGGAAAAAAAAGCCCTGCTAGCAGCATCTTCGGAGCGGTGTATACACCGCTCCTTCACCGCTCCTGCCCATTGAAATCAATGGGATAGCGTGGCTATACCGCCGGCAAAGCGCCTCTGCAGAGGCGCTTTGCAGTGGTTTTTAACCCTTTCTCGGCCGATAGAGGGGGTAAAACCGCCCCGCTAGCTGCCAAATACCGACGGTAAAGCGCCGCTAAAAATAGCGCCGCTTTACCGCCGACGCCGCCCCAGTGTGAAAGGGGCCTTACCTGCACCTAAGACTGCTGCTTGGACAGTGAAGGATTGCCACACCAGTTGGTGGATCATATTGTTAGCTCAGTGCGCTCCCCTTTCTTCATTCGCTATCATGTTCCTGGTGTTGGATAGACGGCACTGTGCTGGATCTTTATTCTCACATTCTTGTCTCTCCTTCATTGCATTGCAGGAGGTTACAGGAACCCAATATAAAGACAGGTTCTTGTATACACACAATCGTATTAAATCTTTGTCAGCTGGAGTTCAGCTCTAGGCATATCTTTGCTTTAATTGTTTTTTGTTCTTGATATGTACACTGTGTGTGCATTACTGAAAGAGGTCATCATTTGACTTTAACTGCAATGTATATATTGGTAGAAAATAAAGACTATTTTACCCAAAAAGGCTCCTGTCATGTTCCATGTACTAAGAAAGTGGACAACATTGCTATCCATATAGAAGATCTGTAGCACACAGTAAGGTCAGAGCATTTAGCCTATTTCACCAAAGCTCCTATAATCTGGTCACTTTGGCCATGCTCTTTGCACTGTTTTGGCCTTAAAGTGGCAAAGGCAGAATGTTTTTTACCTTTAACACATTCTATGCATTAAGGTAAAAAATGTTCCCCCATAGCAAGAGGCTTGCAGTTGGGGGGCACTCGGCATAGAGGATCACTGGCAGAGGACCGGGGCCGCTCTTTGCAAAACCACTGCAGAAAGCGGGTAAGTATAACTTCCTTTTTTTTTTTTTTTTTTTTTTTTTTTTTTATTTACAACCTTCAATTTACAATCACTTTAATGGGGAATCATTGCTTTGAATTCCATCAAGATATATTCATTGATGACTTGGGCTTAGTGTACACATGGTTGGGGGGCAAACAAATTGGGCAGCTGAGCCACCTTTTTACTGCCACTTAAGTTGAAAAGATAGACCCAACAGGGGTGTACACATGCCACGGCTGCAATGCTTTGCTCTGTGGTGCTGTAAAGATGATTCCCCCTGTTGCGTTTGGTGGGCAGTTCTGCCACCCAACGCTAGATATTCTAGTTAATAGGGGCACACCCGCTAGCCAAATCCTAGGCACTTGGTGCTTGTTAAACACACTGGTGTTGCAAGTTTTACCTTTAAAAAAAAATGTCTGTTTAGTGCCCTTGCACTCCTTTTTACTGAATTCCACATGAAGTACTCTGCCTTTCGCCTCGTGGCTCAGAATAGATCTGAATCTGCTAGTTGCCCGGCTGTTATGCTAACCCACTGACTTGAGTACTTTGAATTTGCTGATCTACATACTAATTTTCACGTTTGCAGCTCAACTTAACGGTTGAGGGGGTTAGCATGTCATCCAGGCAAATGGCATTCTCAGAAAGAGGTCCACTCCACATTTCTTTCTTGATGGATTCCCTTTAAGGAAGGATGGGAGAGGCAAATACAAAGTAGTTGATCAGCAAATGTATAAAAGAGTAAGCTTGTTCACTTTAGAAGGTCAAATAAAAAAATTACCTAAAGCAGCATTAAACCAAAAATGTAATATATTGCAGCTTACCAATCCTTTAGCGTTTTTTTTTTTTTTTTTTTTTTTCTTTTTTTTTTCTGGCTTCTTTTCCTCCCTTTTTTGTTTTTCTTTTAATCACCCCCTCCAAACCGGTGATCTGGCCAGTAACCCACCTCCTGTAATACAGTGCCCCCACTCTGGATGAATGAGCACAGGAGGGGGGCACATCAGCATTGTCAGTCTGGGGGAAGGGGAGTGTTAGATGTTGTAGCAGATTAAAATACACTAACAAATTGAAGTCAAACTCCATCTAACACCTTTTTATAAGCACATACAGCAAAAACAGTTTGTCTCATCCCTGTCACTGATATATAATCTACAAGAGATCTTGTTAAGAAAAACTGATTTACTGGCTGCATCACCTGATGATTATAAAGCAGGGATATGCAATTAGCGGACCTCCAGCTGTTGCAAAACTACAAGTCCCATCATGCCTCTGCCTCTGGGTGTCATGCTTGTGGCTGTCAGAATCTTGCTAGGCCTCATGGGAGTTGTAGTTCTGCAACAGCTGGAGGTCCGCTAATTGCATATCCCTGCTATAAAGGAAAGCGAGCCTAAAAAAGTCTAATGCAGCCATCATATCTAATAATTGGTAAGCTGCAATTATCTAAATGTCTACCTTTTTGGGTTTAAAACTACTTTGCACACACTGGACGTTAAAATAACATTATAAAAACGGCAGTAGCTGTGCAGTGAGTTTAATGTCTTTGCAATAGTGTTTTTCTGCATTTCATTTTTTTTTTTTTTTTTTTTTTTTCCAATGGATCAAAAATGTTAGACACTGGTGAGTGGTGTTTTTCAGCATTTATCTGAGGTTTTTGACGTTAGAGCATGTTTACAGCTGAAAAACTCCTCTCAGACAGAACCCACTAGTTTTTGGCGTTTTTTATTTAAAGCCAAAAAACACCCCTGCCAAAAACTGCTGATAACAGCCTATGTGTGCATGGACACAGGATAATATGATGGGGAGTTTAATGACACTAGAAAAAGTCTGAAGCCAAAAACAGCAGCTGTAAAAAAAAAAAAATACAGTGTGCATGAGGCCTTAGCTAAAGCCCACAGTAACTCCAATATACACTATACTTTTCATTTAACCCTTTGGCTGCCAGGGGCTTTTTTTTTTTTTTTTCACACGTTTAAAAAAATTTTAGACCTGAAGATTACAAAAAAAAAAAAAAATTATAGATTTTCTGAAAATGGACACCCTAGAGCAGTGTTTCTTAACTTTTTTTTTTTTTTTTTTCAGTCAAAGTTGCATAATCTTGAGGCACCCCATTCTAAAGTAAAACAAGAAATACAGTTTTACATAACATGGCAACGTCCAGACATATGACGCCCAATGTGTACACTGGTACTGACTAGTATTCTAATCTTTCTCTTCTTCCTCAATTTCTCTCCCTCGCTAAGCTAACATGACCCCAATGCTGACAGAGGGAGAGGGTCTGAAAAGGATAGTAATAGAGGGATGTATGGAATGAGCAAAACGGAAGAGACTGGCCCAACTAAGTATCGGGGGGGGGGGGGGGGGGGGGGGCTTATCAACCCAATAGTGTGTGTGTGTGTGTGGCAAAGGTAAGGGTGACACCTTGATAACCCAAATTGCACTAAATAGACAAACTATTTATATTAAATGATGATGTTTTTATTACAACAAAAAAATGCTTAACATTACATATTGTAACATAAAAGTCACAAAGTAGTCCATGGTATATAAAAGCAAGATGAGGTTAAAGTCAGATAATGGAAATGGCTTACACGGTCAATACCGCTTCTTCAGGCTCTCAGCATCTGACTGAATACCTAATATCAATAAACATACATGATTAATACACAGTCCAAATAAATTTAATAAGAACACTTATGTTCACATACTGTATACATACATCTGAAACAAACTCTATCCCACGGAGGAAGGAACAACATATACATGAGGGGGAAGAGTGTTAGATCGCATAACCATCACTTCTGTTTGAGCCATGGGAGACAAATATTCAAGGAATTGCACTGGGCCAAACAACCTCTTGGAGTGGAGCAGCTAGGATAAAAGGTCTCAACATGGCCTAAGGGCTGTATTACAGAAATCACCAAATTACAAATATGATACAACAATTATGAGCAAGTAAGTAGAACCCCCATGGGTCACAAATAAAATGATTACAGTCTGACGATGATACTGACCTTCAATCAAAAGCAATGTGAAAACACATCTTCCGGACAGCAACAGTGGTACATAACTTAAAGCTGAAGATAGGATAAAATGATGGCAATGCTGTAAATTACCATCTCACACTAGCTAGTTCACATCTCAGATACAATGCAACACTTCTCAAAAGGCAGCCAGAAATGCATCATACAAACAAATTCAGCATATACAGGGAAAAAAAAAAATCCAGATGCTCATTTACACTCCAGAGGGTATACCAAGGTCCACAGCAATTTCTGGGTCTCCTGAGGACCCAGGCTCCCAGTGACCCATAACATTGCCATCGGCCTCCCCCCCCCCCCCATGTATATGTTGTTCCTTTCTCCGTGGGCTAAGGGGTTTTTCAGATGTATGTATATATGAACACATGTGTTCTTGTTAAATTTATTTTGACTGTGTATTGATCATATATAGTGATATTGGGTATTCAGTCAGATGCTGAGAGACTGAAGCCCTGAAGAAGCGGCCCTGACCTCGTAACGCATAGGCGATTTCCATTATCTGACTTTCACCTCCTCTTGGTTTTTATATGCTATGGACTACTTTGTGACTTTTATGCTACGATATGTCATATTTTATAATTTTTTTTCATAATAAAGATATTTTTTTTATATAAATAGTTTGTCTAGTGCAATTGGGGTTATCAAAGGGTCATCGTTCAACGCCCTTAAATGACATTTGCTCGCTTTATCTGTCTAACAAGGATGCTGTGCAGGCGCCCAACATCCTCCTTATCAACGGATGACATCATTGGTTGTTCGGACACTGGCGGCTGGAAAGGTTGTAATGGTGCACAATGGAAATCTGTGCCTTTGTGTAAATAAAAGGAAGGTTTGATCAACCTGCTGGCTTGTATGCATTTTTTTAGGCATTTTGCCAAGGCACCCTGGTTGGAAAACCAGGCCCTAGAGAATAAAATAGTGGTAGTTCCAGTTTTTTTTGTTACTTGATATTACTCGCAAAGATCTAGGAAAAAACACACTAAAGTGAATTTTAGGGCAAACAAATGCAATAAACTACCCACGTTTTGGTAAAATACAAAAGACGAGGTTGCGCCGAGTAAATCGATACCCAACTTCAAAAGCCCTCTATAGGTCATCAGTTTAGTGTTATGGAGGAGGTCTGGTGCTAGGAATATTGCTCTCTCCAGCGTGTGTGGCGATATGTAACGTGTATCGCAATCAACTGTTTCACGCGTAGGTGCCCCCAACACAAGCGTATACATTCATAAGTGGGGGTGGGGGGCCGTAACTTTTTTTGGGGAGAGGTTTACGTGCTTGGGTGTAACTTTTTATTTTTTTTAAGTGATATTAAAGTCTTGGTTTTTTTTGTTTTTTTTTATAACAAAAATCTGGTTGCAGTGGTTTTCTACAGAGCAGCTCCGATCCTCTACTTCTCGCTGTCACTCCTGGTGGCTTAGCCCTGCCCCCTCTCTCTCCTCCTTGGCTCACTGACTTTGACAGCAGCAGGAGCCAATGGAGCCCGCTGTTGTGTCTCAGCCAATCAGGAGGGAGAGGCCCGGACAGCCGAGACTTGTGCAACATCGCGGGGACCAAGATGGGGCTCAGGTAAGTATGAGGGGGGCTGCTGCACACACAAGGTTTTTTATCGTAATGCATAGAACACATAAAGATAAAAAAAAATTTTAGGCTTTAATGAGACATGCAGGGTCTCCTCTGGGCTTCACTGAATGCATTGTAATACATCCCCTCCTGGCTCTGCTAGCCGGGGACACTGAGAGGCTGACCTGGAAGTGATGTCATACACATTGCTTTCTGGGTCACAACAAGAAGGGGAGGGGAGCAGACATGTCCGCTCTTCTCCCTCCCTCCCCTCTACCACCTGCCATGTCGGTCCCGGGCCCACAGATGGGTAAGTGGAGTCCAAAATGCAGGGCTAGGGCAGCACCGGTACCGGGGGTTTGTGGAGGCTATCGTGCAGCAGCGCAGGCGCCTGAATGCATCCACCTGACAGGCAGCATGTCTGTTTTACCCACAATTCCGGTGGCTGCAGCCGCATATGCAATAAAAAAACTGCAAAGGTTTACCTAGTCAGATCTTTTGGCATTTATACGAGGTGTGTCTAAAAAGTTTGATGAATGGCATCAGAAAAGAACCAAAAAGTACAAACAAATTACCTTTATTGGCCTTCGAAATAATTGCCATCCTTCACAACACACTTTTAGCAACATTCATAAAGCTTCTGGCAACTGTCAGCAAAGGCCTCTTTAGGAATTGATTGCAAAACCGCTGTCACACATTCTTGGATTGCCGCCATGTCCGTAAAATGTGCGCCTTTCATGACACTCTTCGGGTGGGGAAACAGAAAGCAGTCGACAGGTGCCAGATCAGGGGAGTACGGTGAATGATCGAGAACAGGTATGCTGCGCTAAGCCTAGAATTGGCGCACGTGGATCGCACAAGGTCTCATCCCCTATGACGATGGTAGGATGATTTCTGGTCACACATGGTAATGAAATCTCCTGAGGTTTCCATCCATTTTGCTTTCTGTTCGTTTGTCACCTTGTGCTGCACAAACCGGCACAGATCTTCCACTTCCGTGCCAGCATTTGTCGCGCTCGCTCTATCATGCCTGAGTGTCACGTACCTTGTGGCAGAGCCTGATGTGTACAGGGCGGCCTCTCATACAGCCCCGCTCTGGGACCACTGATGTTGCGTCAGTGGCCGCAAGAGCATGGCGAGTTATGAGTTCCTGTAAGATGTCTGTCAGCCCAGTCAGTGGGTAGCAGGTGCGTCGCTAGAGACGGGTCAGATTGCTAGAACAGCAGATGGCAGCAGAGACAGCCATCCCCTGACTGGGCAGGCAGCTAGCTGGCAGGTATCAGGTGCAGGAACCAGGTAGCATGCAGAGCAGGATGGGTGGATAACTGCATGGAAGGTCGGACGAGCCAAGTCAGCAACAGACGGGTCAGAAACAGGCATAAACGGCAGGCAGAGAATGGTCAGGATACAAGCTGAAGTCAGCAACGTAGAATCATGCAGATGAGTAGGAGGCAGAGCAAATCCAGAGACAGGCCAAGATCAGGGCAGGCAGTGTTCAAGCGAGGTCAGCAAGCCGGGTCAATAACAGAAGTAACACAGGAACATGGGTAATAGCTGTAGATCAGGTATCACTGGCTACTAGAACTTCTGCAGTTTAAATACTCCCATTGGCGACAACATTAGCACGGGTGAGCGCGTGTGTGTGTTTGCAAATGGTTATGCACTTGCGAACGGGCAACTGCACACCTGCTCACCAGTGTACATCTTGAGGCTTCATCTGTACTATGGCTAGTGCCTTCCTGACACTGGGGTTCAACCCGAACGTGGCTCAATCTCAGTCATTTCCTTCCTGTCTCGAAACACATTTTCCGATCACGGATTCTGTCCCGTACACTTGCACCAAAATGTAATGTGTCTCCATCACCCCTATTGGACGGGCCACCCCTGGTCTCCAATTTGGAGACTCTCAAAATTATAGAGTTAGGGCCACAGTACTAGGTGGTAGGTGGTGCTTCCTCTTGCTACACATAGAGACCTGCAATTGCAGTATTGTCCTCTCTCTCCTCCAGAGCTGCTCCAGCTCGAGAGGGGGAGAGGAGATGCAGGGGCAGCAGTAGTAGCCCAGTTCATGCTGCCAAGCAGAGCAGCACTGAGAACTAGGAGCCACACTAGCCAACATCATCCTAGTTTTGCAAGCTTTAGATCCACTTATAATCTAAACAAAAACTTCAAATAGTCAAATTAAACTTGATGCATAAAATCCCAAAAAAAGCAGGAAGCCAGTTTAACTCATCAAAATCACTACATATTTTTTTCTTTTTCCTATTGATTAGTAAATATTGGGACTGGGATTCTATCACTTGGCGACCTGCCCATAGTTGTAAAGTCTTACTTACCTGAACCCGATCGTTCCAGCAACGAGAACGAGCCCAGCAGCTCCAGCCGCTGTCTCGTGTCCTCATTGGATAGATTGATAGCAGTAGCCATTGGCTACGTGGGGGCACTCGAGGAGCCAGGAGAGCCGCCAGGGGACCCCAGAAAAAGAGGATCAGCCGCTCTGTGCAAAACCCTTGCACACAGCAGGTAAGTATGACATGTTTGGTATTTGAAAAAAAGAAACAAGCCTTTACAATCACTTTAAATACCGGTGTTATGGCAGCAGCAGCTAGCTGCCATGACCTCAGTATAATTTTTTACTATGGGTGATTCAGTGTAAGATAAAAGTGGTCCTGCGGGGAGGATTCGCCACAGGATCATTTTTAGAGGCTGCGGGAGAGGTGCCCCCCTCTGCTTCCCTAGGGTTCCCGGGCTTACTGAAGCCATCGGTAAAGCCCAGAAACGATCCAATGCGGCCTTTAGCTGGGCAGGAAGTCGAGTGAGGGCAAGATGAACCCCCACTCGTCTCTATGCCCTTGGAGGATCAGAGCGACCTCTGACATCACTTCTGGTTCTCAGGCCAAAACAAATAATTATTTTTTTTTATTCAGAATGCAAAAAAAATATTTTTTCTTTTGCTTTTAAAGGTAAATGAGAGATCTGGGGTCTTTTTGATCTCTCAATTAAGGGACAGTGTAAAAATCTAAATTAAAAAGTAAAATAAATATGAAAAAAAAAATTAGTGCCCCATCCCTCCGTGCTCACGCACAGAAGCGATCGTAAGTTGTGCACGCAAATGTAAACAGCGAGAGCAATAATTCTAGTGCTAGACCTCCTCTGTAACTCTAAACAGGGATCCTGTAAAAAAAAAATGAAAGCGTTGCCTATGGAGATTTTTAAATACCGTAGTTTGTTGCCATTCCACAAGCTTGCACAATTTTAAAGCATGACAGGTATCTATTTACTCGACGTAACATCATCTTTCACATTTATACAAAAAAAATTGGGGTATGTATTGTGTTTTTTTGTTTTTGTTTTTTAATTCATTAAAGTGTATTTTTTTCCCAAAAATAGGCAAAACAAGTGTTCAGAACTCAGAGGGTCCAGCATTTTACAAATCACTGGGTTTTAGTAATTATAAGAATTCAGTGTTCTCCCATATGATCCTGTAGGCTAGAACATTAACCCTAAAAATGTGTGTATACCTATGGAGTGAGGATGGATTCAGGAAGTAAATCTAATGAAACAAATATAAAACATTTACCCTCCTTATACATGGTAAAATGTAACTACTCAATAAAATAGCTTGGATCGAATCAAATTCAAGATGTTGGAAGAATCAAACTTTATAATAAAATAGCGTAAATGTTCCAATATACATAGCTGCCAACATTTTGAGACAGGAATGAGGGACACCTACCAGCAAATGTATGTAGGCATAGGACACACCTCCTGCCACACCCACTTAAAGGAGAATTAATTTAAAAAAAGGGTTAATTAAATCCACAAGGACTTTTTTTTTACCACTACTATTCCTTTATATTGGCTTTTGAAATTTACAAATGCAGCAATTTAGAAATGAAAAGTGCATTATATATACAACTATATAGATCAGACCAAAATGAGGGACAAATGAGGAGGAAAAGGGACAGAGGGACTTGGTTAAACAGAAGAGCTTGCAATCTACCAAACACTTATTATACTATGTCTGCCTAAATATGTTCCCTGTACATTGCATATTTAATTAGATCGGAGCGTAGTTTTCAGTGTAGTTTGCAGTTATAAGCTATTTTGATAATGGTGGCTGTAAACCTCAGTCAGCCCAGTTAATGTCCAATTAAAGTGGCATAAAGAAAAGCAAAACACTCTGCTGAGTTGTTTTTTGGAGGTTTTTACAGATGCTAAAAAGAGAATGTACAAGTCCTATTCCTCCAACTAGAACATCTACATGTTCGTACAATTGGCTTTTAAAATTTACAAATGCAGCAAATTCGAAATTGGATAAAAGGTTTAGCACTTGGAAACACTTTTTTGAAAGATAAAAAGTGCATTTTATATACAACTTTATAGATCAGACCAAAATGAGGGACGAATGAGGAGGAAAGAGGGACAGAGGGACATTGCTCCAAATCAGGGACAGTCCCTCGTAATCAAGGACAGTTGGGAGCTATGAATATATACAGGGACGAGAGAAGTTCTTGGGTTTTCTTCTTTTGTATTCTTTATATTTTAAAAAAGAGTAGCTATGACTGGAGCGTAGAGTTCCCCTCTCCCCTTCTCTCTATCCCTTTAGTACCCCTCTTTTTATTGGCCTCCTTTTCTGTTCTTATGCCGCGTACACACGATTAGAATTTCCGTCAGAAAAAACTTTGATGGTTTTTTCGACGGAATTCCGCTCAAGCTTGCCTTGCATACACACAGTCACACAAAAGTTCTCTGAACTTTCGACCATCAAGAACGCGGTGATGTACAACACTACGACGAGCCAAGAAAATGAAGTTCAATGCTTCCGAGCATGCGTCAAATTGTTTCCGAGCATGCGTGTTTTTTTGCGCGTCCGAATTGCTACAGACGAACACATTTTCGTATAGGAACTTTTCCAGACCGAAAAATAGAGAACATGCTCTCAATCTTTTGCTGGCTGGAATTCCGATGGACCGATAGAGCATACACACGATCGCATTTTCCGACAAAAAGCCCTCATCCGAGTTTTGCTGGAGGCATTTCCGATCATGTGTATGCGGCATCCCTTATGTTTCTTCTATTCTGGTAACAGGTTTGTTTTGTAGTTCAGACAGTGTGGCCGTCATCCTCATCCCACAGGTTAGAGATGTATATGCGGCCTATATATACTGTATGTATATACTGCCTATAAGTAAGGATTTCTGTTTTTTTTTTGGGGGGGGGGGGGGGTAGGAGGGATCCATTGGTGTTATCATGTATTTGTTATGTCTTTGTCATTTATGCATACCTCCCAACATTTTGAGATGGGAATGAGGGACACCTACTTGCAAATGCGTGTAGGCAGAGGACACGCCCCTGACACACCCCCTTAAGGGAGAATTAACCGAAAAAAAATGTTAATTAAATTCACAAGGACTTTTTTTACCACTACTATTCCTTTACATTGGCTTTTAAAGTTTACAAATGCAGCAATTTAGAATTTGGATGAAAGGTTTAGCACTGGGAAACACTTTTTGAAAGATAAAAAGTGCATTTTATATACAACTATATAGATCAGACCAAAATGAGGGGGAAAGAGGGACAAATCAGGGACAGTCCCTCGAAATCAGGGACAGTTGGGAGCTATGATTTATGTCTACAGCTGAATTGATAAGTTATCAACATGTGTATATATATGTAAATGGCCAGCTGCCGCCCCCTGGTGGACCCGGGTAGGTCCTGAATCATACAATGAAAGCTCTTATATTTGCATACGATAATAGTTTTGCTTAAACTCATTCTATCCATCTTTCCCCTAAATTCATTAATACGGTGGCGTTCCACCCATTTCAAAGTCAGCAGTTACAAAAAGTGTAGCTGCTGACTTTTAATAATCGGACACTCACCTGTCCCATGATCCAGCGATGCGGGCAAACGAAGCCCTGCTTCTCTCCTCCTCCTCTCTGCAGGACCGGTGTTCTGACTAGAAGTGTCCCCCCATCGGATAGTGTCCGCCTGTACTGCGCAGGCGCAGCGCTTGTGCAGTACGGAGGACAAAGGAGACGCCGAAAGTCTCTGAGGAAGAACAGCTGACCATGAGGTTTACATGGCGCCTGCGCAATTAATATTACATTCTGTCACACGCTCCCGATGCTCGAGGGGGTGGATTTGTGAAATGGGCGGATGTTTGCCCTGTACTGTAATAAAAGGGTTAACATATATTGTAAAATTGAACAACCCGCCGTTATCACTACCCCAGCTGTGGGCATTGTGTAGGCAAACGTTGGGAAGGGGTAAGATATATTGTAACATTGAAGTAGCCGCCCTTATCTCCGCCCCAGCTGTGTGCATTCTGTAGGCAATGGCGCCAATTTTTGATTCTGTCCACTTGGAGACATCAATTGGTGGCTAAGCATGCCATGAGATGGGATCCGCCCCCCTGCCCTATATAGATCCTCTCATGATGTGAGGGAGCTGAGGAGTTTTCTGATGCTGCCATAAGGGACCATTGTTATGGGACCCCTGCCTTACCATCCCATACCACATCTCTCATAATACATTCCATCTTACATGTGGCTATTGCACCAAACATCAGAAATTCTTGGTGAGTGTTTGACTTTGATGATGTTTACACACACATCCCAATTTGGGATATTTTTACTCTGTATGTGAAGGCATGCTAAGGAGGGTGGGTTTTTTTCCCTGTAATCACAGGCAGTATAAGTGACTTTTGGTAGACATGTTTTTCTAAACTGGGGAGTAGCAGTGTAGTTTGTATTTTAAAGGGGCCCCACACCAAATTATCCTTTTGCCCTATCTCATACACAGTGATGTGTGTCTTTAGCTATGGGGTTGTTTCATATTGGTTACTATTAGGGATGCACCGAATGGGTTTTTTGGTGCCGAAACTATACAGAAAATAAATCTTCCTTGATCCCGAAAACTGAAACCGATACCGAAACAGCACCGAAACCGAAAGTGACTGTTTTTAAAAATGTATTTTTATTCAGGAGATGGTCAGAGACTGGGGACATGGTACAGGTGATGGTCAGAGACTGGGAACATGGTACAGGAGATGGTCAGAGACTGAGGACATGGTACAGGAGATGGTCAGAGACTGGGGACATGGTACAGGAGATGGTCAGAGACTGGGGACATGGTACAGGAGATGGTCAGAGACTGGGGACATGGTACAGGAGATGGTCAGAGACTGCAGACATGATACAAGAGATCAATGCAGCCTCACCAGTGCCCGTCAGGTGCAGCCAGCCAGTGTCCCCCATTGCAACCAGCCAGTGTCCCCCATTGCAGCCAGCCAGTGTCCCCCATTGCAGCCAGCCAGTGTCCCCCATTGCAGCCAGTGTCCCCCATTGCAGCCAGCCAGTGTCCCTCATTGCAGCCAGCCAGTGTTGCCCCCATTGCAGCCAGTGTCCCCCACTGCAGCCAGCCAGGGTTCCTCATTGCAGCCAGTGTCCCCATTGCAGCCAGCCAGTGTCCCCCATTGCAGCCAGTGTCCCCCATTGCAGCCAGCCAGTGTCCCCCATTGCAGCCAGGGTCCCCCATTGAAGCCAGGGTCCCCCATTGCAGGCAGCCAGTGTCCCCCATTGCAGCCAGCCAGTGTCCCCCAATGCAGCCAGCCAGTGTCCCCCATTGCAGCCAGCGTCCCACATTGCAGCCAGCGTCCCCCATTGCAGCCAGCCTGTGCAGGGGAAAATAGGAGATCCACCGCTACCTGGTTGATTAGAGCGCCGGGAACATCACAGCTTTCATTTTAATCGATGTGTGTGTCCCCCGCAGCGCGCCGTCACAAACAGCCCCTTCCCCTTGTCCGAGGAACTTTGATAGACAGATTACTCATCCAATCCTGGGCCAGGTGATCTGTCTATCAAAGTTCCCTGGACAAGGGGGAGGGGCTGTATGTGACGGCACGATGAGGGGAACACACATCGAAATGAAAGCTGTGATGTTCCCGGCGCTCTAATCAACCAGGCGGCGGCTCTCCTCTCTCTTCTGCACTATAGGAGGCCCCTATGATAGGTGGCACTAGGGGCAGGGGCGGAGCTCCGCCCCCTGCCCAGGCCCCACCCCCATTTTCGGCTCTATTATAGGCCGTTTTTCTCTTTTGGCAAATTGCGAAAAAGCTATTCGGCCGAAATTTCGGTGCATCCCTAGTTACTATGATCTCCATATAATATTCCTTTTTCAGATATTTACATCAAATGATATTAGGAGCTTGGTCTCCCTAAAGAGCTGTATGCAGACTATCCCATGTGACCAGAACGTGGCAGTGGTTGACTATATGAAGGCCATTTATTATGAATCCATTTATTTGTTGTTCTTTACAACCTTGAGGTATGTGGCTAAACATTATTGTGCCAGTTTACTTATTGATATTTTATAATATTTCTTATTTCAGTGTTTGACTGCGATACATTTTTCCTGAAGAAGCGGGCTATGCCCCGTGAAACGCAACTGCGTCAAAGCTAAAGCAAGTCCTTCATCCCCCACTGCAGTAGGGTTGATGAGAATCAACACTAAGAAGAGCATTATATTGTCTTGATGTTTGTGTTTGTGGTATATGTGTATATTTTCATGTCTTAATTAATTTTAACTTGTATAAATAAATACTTTTGATACTTTTTTACTCCATTGGTACCGCTATAGTCCTTCCAATCTAGAAGTTAGGGTTTTTTTTGTGCATAAATATCGTATACAGCCCACTTCCTCTTTCTTGTCGGGTCATTAGCCTAGGCTTATGATATCATGCACAGCTCTCTCACTCTTGTGAGAGTTTGCCATGAAGGGAGGGGGGGGGGGATGAGTCATATAAGGGCCAATGAGAGCTGTAGGACAGTAGCGCTGGAGATGTGCCTCTGTGTGTCGGTGTAAATCCAGGAAGTGAACAGACAGCAGCTTCAGCTGCACACAGTTAGAATGGCTGCAGCCAGACTCAGTGGAGGGAGATTTCTGCAGCATATTTGGCAAGTACAGAATCACAGTCCATATAAAATATGCAAAGTGGTTGGAGAGAAGCTTCAGAATGACAAAGATGTTTTTATTACAAATTATGTGAGCAGACTGCAGTTCCTCTTTAACTTCAATACAGGGCACGTATACATCTTCCTGCCCAGGCCAATTTTCAGCTTTCAGCGCTGTCGCAATTTGAATGACAATTGCGCGGTCATGCTACACTGTACCCAAACTAATTTTTTATCATTTTGTTCCCACAAATAGAACTTTCTTTTAGTGGTATTTGATCACCTCTGCAATTTTTATTTCCTGTCGCATCATGGCAGCATACATTTTGTATGCTGCCATGAAGATGCGTCAGGAAAGGAAAATTACGGAAAGGTGAGTATACAATTTTCCGTTTTCCTGTCGCATCATGGCAGCATACAAAGTGTATGCTGCCATGAAGATGCGACAGTAAAGGAAAATTACGGAAAGGTGAGTATACAATTTTCCATTTTTTTGTGCAACAAATAAAAAAAGACCGGAAATTTTGTTTTTCTTTGTTTCTGTTACATTATTCTGTAAATAAGTATGTTTTCTTCTTCAATGACGGGCACTGATATGGCTGCACTGACGGGCACTGATGGGCACCGATGAGGTGGCACCAATGAGGTGGCACTGATGAGGTGGCACTGACAGACACTGATGATGGGCACTGATAGGTGGCACTGGTAGGTGGCACTCGTAGGCGGCACTGATATGTGGCACTGATGGGCACTCGTAGGCGGCACTGATGGGCACTCATAGGCGGCACTGATGGGTACTTATGGGTGGCACTAATAGGTGGCACAGATGGGCACTGATAGGTGGGCAAGGATGACACTGATAGGTGGCATTGCTGGGCATCCCTGTTTTGTAATATGCCACAGAGGTGCCAGTCATTGCCCATTTGTGGGCACTGATTGGCATATTTTGGGCATATTTTTTCACATGTGGATGGCCATGGGAGATGTACCTGGCCATCCACATGCTGGGGGCTTCCCTGGAGGTCCTGGGGGCTTCCCTGGTGGTCTAGTGTGGGCATCTGAGGGGGGGCTGCGCTGATAAACAATCAGCATTGACCCCCCTGTCAGGAGAGGCGCTGATCGGCTCTCCTCTCCTCGCGCCTGTTTACATCATGATCAGCAGTGATTGGACACCGCTGATCACTTGGTAAAGAGCCTCCGCCAGAGGCTCTTTAGCGAGATTGGTGTAGCGGTGTGTCAGACTGACACACCGCACCACCAGTCGCTGCGATGCGCCGATGGGGGCGCGCAGTGGCTGTTATCCTGCAGGACGTCATAGGACGCCCAGTCAGGATAACTGAACGACCGCCCGGCCGTCATTCTGCTATAGGCTGGGCGGGAAGTGGTTAAAGGTGCTCCAGTCGCCATACAATGGAAGAAACCCAAACCTCCCTCTTTAATGCAATGGAAACGTCTGGTTAATGATAATCTCCCCTTATATAAAGATACATACGCTAATAGGGGATGTGCATCGAAATATGATAAGGCATGGCATACATGGCTAGCTGAACCAGAAATGGCCTAACTGAGACTTAGCAACGATCTGAGATGTTATGAGGGGGGATTGTTGCTGATTGGATCAAGGGGAAGACCTTTTTTTGACTCATCTAAGGTCGTGAGACGAAAATAGGGAGAACGCACCACCTAGATGATTAATGATGTGATGTACAATATACAACCGCAGAAATGTAAAATATAGGCTGGAACTGTTATGTGGATGTATCATAGCACTTGAATCATATGTGTATTGTTTGTATTGAAAATGCAATAAAAATATTTATAAAAAAAAAAAAAAGTTGCTCCAGTCTGGGCAAAAAAAAAAAAAGCTGCTGATTGTTACAATAAGGTCACTTACCTGTCCAGGGATCCAGCGATTTCCTCACCCGATCTTTCAATCATTTTCAGGTGCAGGCTCCGGCAAGGGAACTAAGGGAAACTGTCAGTAAAGTCTTGTGGCTTCACTGCCGGTTTCCTACTGCACATTTATGAGTCACGCTGCACTTTCTGAATGGTACCGCTATCTTTTAGGATTTGTGTCTCAGAAGGCAGTGGGGGAAAGGAGGAGGGGCTGGATATACTTGGAGATCGCTGCGGCCATCTTACCTGGAAGTGGGGGCGGGTACCTGTCAAAACCAGGTACCCCCTCCCCCAAAAAATTGCCAAATGTGGCAGTGGAGGGGGGGGCGGGGGTGCGAACAAGCGGAGCTTCTTCTTTTGGGGGGTGCTCCACTTTAAGGTGTTAAATGTCCCACTATTTGTGTGCCCCTCCCCCCCACCCTAAACACCTACCTGACTCCTCTCACAATCCAGCGTTGTCCAGTCTGCAGCACCGCTGCCCTCTCTTTTTGCAGACACAGGCAGTGGTGCTGTCAGTCAAATCCTGTGAGGAGGGAGTGGGGCAGGGCCGAGCCGTGCTATGGATGCACACAGCCCAGCTTGGGAGCGTGCCTGCATAGGTACCCCCTCAGCACATAGCTTGCTATCTGCTGCTTCTTCCTCAGGGAGCCTCCATATCTCCAGTAGAGGGACCACCTAAGAAAAGATAAGGGACCACTCTGTACAATACCTTTGCACAGAGCAGGTAAGTATAACATCTTTTTTTAAATGAAAACCAAAAAGTTTGTCTTTAATATCACTTTAAGGTGTAATGCTAACCTCCTTCCCCGATGCAGCAGGGTCCCTCCAGTAGTGTGATCACTCCAGCAAAGCCTCCTCTCTAACGCCGCATACACACGACCGGTTTAGCCGTCAGAATAAACTCCGAAGGTTTCTCGGACGGAACTCCGACGGTATTCCATTCAAGCAGTCTTACCTACACACTGTCAATCCAAAGTCAGACCAAAGTCCGACTGTCCAGAACGTGGTGACGTACAACACATACGACAGGACTAGAAAAAGGAAGTTCAATAGCCAGTAGCCAATAGCTTCCGTCTCGTACTTGCTTCAGAGCATGCGTTGTTTTTGGTCCATCGGAACAGCATACAGATGAGTGGTTTTACAGATCGGAATTGGTTCCGTCGGAAATATTTAGAACATGTTCTATTTCTAGGTCCATCAGAATTTTCGAAAAAAAAAGTCAGATGAGGCACACACACGATCGGAATAGACGATGAAAAGCTTCCATCTGACTTTTTCTGTCTGACATTCCGCTCGTGTGTACGCGGCTTTAGGAGTTTCCAGCTGTGGTCGCACTCTTGCCTTCTCCATGTGCAGCGCTGGGTTAAGAAATGATCACTTCTCATTGATCAGTACAGTCACCAGTGAGCGCCCGGCATTGTGAGCATTATGATGGCTACTTCACTTGGCGGGGCTGTGCATTGTAGTGTATGGACTGCTACACTGAAAGCACTGGGTATCAGTGGGCTCTGGAGCAGTGGCCAGGATTTTGGGGTTAGCCCACCTTTTCGTTTTTTGTGAATAGCTGAACTTACCCTTTATGCAGCATTCCAAAGGCAGCCCACATTTTATAAACCAGCTAAAATCTTTTTTAAATCTAAATAGACTGAATGGGAAGAATTAACCCAAAGGGTTTTTTCGCAGTTCTGAAGTCTGGTAAGCTGACTCGTCCACTAGCTTTGTATATTTTTGGGACTCTAGCAGTGAGATCTTACCTTGGCTCCTATACACCTTGTGGGTTTTGGGGTTTCTCATTCCTTCTGTTGCATTCTCCAATCTATAGAATATATCAGTGGTCTCCAAACTTAGGTTCGTGGGCTGGATGTGGCCCTTTGCTTGCCTTTATCCAGCCCTTGGGACACTCTTCCTCCCTTTTAACAACGATGGAGCACTATTCCTCCCACTGATGGCAGCGATGGGGCACTATTCCTCCCACTGATGGCAGCAATGGGGCACTATTCCTCCCACTGATGGCAGCGATGGGGCACTAATCCTTCCCATGAGGCATTGCAAGACTGACACTTACAAGCACGACTCCCACAGACAGAGGCATGATGGGACTTGTAGTTTCGCAACAGCTGGAGGGCCGCCAGTTTGAGACCTCTGCTATAAGAGGAACTCTTGATGAAAGCAAGAATTGGCCTTGCTGTAAAAAAATGCAGTGATATGCTCCTGTCAAACAAGTGCTGAAAAATTGGTCTTTGGGTGTTAATTGTGCCCATAAAACCTATACCAAAAACATTCTTCCAGATGAAATGATTGAACACTCTCAAAGTTAGGCAGCCTCGAAGTCCTGCAGGGATTCCACATCCCAAAAAGACTTAATCAGTGACATCGGCATCAGGGGCTTCATAGCTGGTAATCAAGGACTGATTCATTTTTATAAAAGTCAAACGGTCCACGGAGTGTGTGGACAGATGCGTTCTATGATCAGTAACAAAACCTCCTGTAGCACTGAATGGCCGTTCTGAAAGCACGCTGGATGCAGGGCAGCCCAACAACTCAGTAGCATACTAGGCAAGTTCTGGCCAGTGGTCTATTCTTATGACCCAGTAAGTCAGTGGATCATCAGCTGGAAAGCTCCCCATCTCTGTTTTGGCTCTGGGGTCCACCATGTGATGCAGACGCTGCCGATGGGATGGGGAAGCTGACAGCCCTGGGCGGCGAGGACTAAAAAAATTCCGAAATGCCTAACTTAGGCGGACGCCTTCTCCAATGCTCCTCTCTTGACCAACAGAAGACTCAAAGCTACGTTTTCCATGACACTGTAACCTACTGGAGTCAGGAAAAATGTTCAATAAAATCCTCTTTAACGTGTCCTCAAGAGATTTTATCTTCTGCACTCTCTGTGGGGATGGGATGAGTTCTGGGACCTTCCCCTTATAACGGTGGTCAAGGAGGGTTGCCAACCAGTAATCCATGCTTCTCCATTATGAGCAGCATTGTCAAAGTCGAGTTCCACCTGGTGGGCATGTCACAAATCAGGCGATTTATGGGCAGGTGGAATTCCCGCTGAATTTCAGCCAACCGAGCACTGGCTGTGTATGTAAAATAGAGAAACTCCTGCGCTGTCAAAAGGGTCTGTACTAAGGAACACTGCTGCAACACCTGTGTGACTGATCCAAACAGACAAAAATGTATAGATAAAAGTGAGTGTAATGCTGGCCATACACTATACGAAAAACCGGCCGAAAAATCGTTCGAATGGACACTTCGTTCGTTTTTCGGCAAGTTAGTGGGTACAAATCGATAATCGTTTGTGACGTTTTTGTGGAAAAAAAACGAACGGCATGTTTGGAAAATTTCTGCCGAACGTACGATAAATTGCAAGGTTAATGTGTTTTCCGTCCGAACTTTCTGCACTAGGTATATGTAAAAAAACGAACACAAAATTATTTATTCATGTCCACTGAACAGATTATCGGTCATTATATGATGGCAAGATCGTTTGCGGTCACGGTCGAACGTTCGTTTTTCGAAAAGGGGTTCGGCCGATTTTCTGTATAGTGTATGGCCAGCATTAGTTGCGCTGTGACTAAAAAGAAAGGGGAAGGGGGAGTGGGGGGGGGGGGGGCTAGGTGAAAATGAATGGAGAGGTGAAAAACGGCCGAAGTGGATGCGGCCACAAATGCTCTACACAAACATACAAATGAAAAAACAAAAATACTGACAAGGGTACACAACTAAATAAATAAATAGCAGAAAGTATAAATAACAGTGATATAATACTCAAAACAGTCCAAGTGAATAAGGGCTAGTACCAATACTATCACATAGTGACAACTCAAAAAGGCTGAATGTGGTAAGTCCAAATTGAAGTTAAAATAACAGTGATATAATACTCAAAACAATCCAAGTGAAATGAGGGCTAGTACCAATACTAGCAAATAGTGACAACTCAAAAAGGCTGAATGTGGTAAGTCCAAATGGATAAACATATAGCAGTCCCACCACCAGACGAAAAATAATCCAAAAGAAGGGAGAGATCTTCAGTGGAAACACCTCCATGTTCGCAAGCAGCTTACCTTACTGCTGTAAGGCATACAGCTTGTGCTTAATTGCAAAACACTATCAAGCATGGGTATCCCATCCGGTTGTTAGAGCGCTTCCAATGGTGGATATACAGGACGGTATATGAAAAAGAGACATGAACAAAAGATAGTGTAACTCCGTGACGACCAAAGTAGGAGGGGGGGGACACAGAAAGAGGGTGCACTCCCTTTTGAAAAATGAGTGTAGGCATCAATCCACGAACGCCAAGTTCGTATGCCTCAATGGATGTCTTCAATCAATCCCCGCTCCTCAATGCTCGTCACATAGGGTGAGTGTATATGTGGTATAGGGAGAAAGCGCACATAGCATAATCCCGTATAAAAGCCAACTTATTGATAAAAACAATATGATAAATTCACATTTGAAAGTAGACTATGGTACAAATCATCCACGAGCGCCGAGTTCGTCTCCTGCCGTCAGTTTGTGACAGTATCCCATGCTCCAATCCTGACCTGTATCGTCACGTCACGTGACTTCATCAGAGGATGATGAAGTCACGTGACGTGATGACCGCCTGAAATGGCTACAGACTCTTCTGGCCTGCTTTAGTACATCTTGCAACCCTGGGTACGTACTTAGGAAACGCTGCACTACCAGATTGAGGACATGTGCTAGGCATGGCACATGTGTCAACTTTCCCTGTCTAAGGGCAGACAGGAGGTTTGAGCCATTATTGGACACCACCATTTCTGGCTCCAGCTGGCGTGGTGTGACCCACCTCTGGGCCTGTCCCTGCAGAGCTGCAAGAATCTCTGCTCCGGTGTGGTTCCTGTCCCCTAAACACACCAGCTGAAGCACTGCATGGCACATTTTAGCCTGACTCTGGGAATAGCCCTTTGAACGCTTAGGGGGTACCTGATGTTCATAGGACAAGTCTGCAGAGGAGGGCATGGAGGTGGCGGAGAAGGGGATAGAGCTCACAGGTCAGGCATCATCACCACCAGCTGTATGGATTCGTGGGGGCACAACAAGCTGCAGCCCTGAGCCCTGTCCTGCATCTTTTCGAGTTGCAAGCAGCGTTACCCAGTGTGCTGTGAACAAAATATATCGTCCCTGCCCATGCTTGCTGGACCATGTGTCGGCAGTAAGGTGGATTTTACAGCTGACTGCCTTGCCCAACGATGCCGGAACACTCCCTTCCACGTGATGGTAGAGAGATGTAACGGCCTTACGTGAAAAGTAGTAGCGACTGGGAACCTGTCATTGTGGTACAGTACATTGTGCGAATTCACGGAAGGAGGCAGAATCCACCAGGCTGAAAGGCAGAAGTTGGAGAGCCAACAGCTTTGACAAGCTTGCATTCAGACGCTAGGCATGTGCGTGGCAGGGACTGTATTTTTTTTTCTACGCTGCAGCAGATGGGGCAGAGAAATTTGCTGGCTACAGTCTACAGCTGGTGGTGAGCTGCTAGGACCTGGGACACCCTGTGCTATACCATCATCCCGAGGGGAATTTCAAGAACAAACAAGAGAATTCCTTCATGTATAAGGTTAAAACAGGGCTCGACAAACCCCAGGCGCCAGGTCGCATTGGCAACTAGAATTAGTGGCCTGGTGCCTGGGCTACACTGCGACACGTGTCATGTCCCCCTGCACCACCCCCCCCCCAGCGGGTGTGTGAACTAACAGGCTGTGCCGGACGGTAATTGAGGCCGCGACTTTTGTGGCCTGCTGGAGCGAGATGCAGTGCCTGCTATCATACCTCTCAACATTTTGAGATGAGAATGAGGGAAACCTACTAGCAAGCGTATGTAGGCATAGGACACGCCCCCTTGCCACACCCCCTTTAAGGAGAATTAACCATAAAAAAAGGTTAAATCCACAAGGGCTAATTTTTACCACTACTATTCCTTTATATTGGCTTTTAAAAGGTATAAATGCAGCAATTTAAAAATTGGATGAAAGGTTTAGCACTGGGAAACACTTTTTGAAAGATAAAAAGTGCATTTTATATACAACTTTATAGACCAGACCAAAATGAGGGACAAATGAGGTGGAATGAGGGACAGAGGGACATTGCCCCAAATCAGGGACAGTTGGGAGCTATGGGTGGGTTGGTGCAAGATGGGCTGGTCTGAGTATTTCAAAAACTGCTGATCCACTGGGACTTTCACACACAACCATCTCTCGGGTTTACAGAGAATGGTCCAAAAAAGAGAAAATATCCAGTGAGCGGTAGTTGTGTGGATGAAAATGCCCTGTTGATGTCAGAGGAGAATGAGCAGACTGGTTGGCGATGATAGAAAGGCGGGAAAGAGGGACAGAGGGACATTGCTCCAAATCAGGGACAGTCCCTCCAAATCAGGGACAGTTGGGAGCTATGTGCTATGCTGACTGAGGGCAATGCGCCCTTACAATGATAACATTGGCTGGGGAATTGGCGCCCTCTTCTGGTGGCTGGGACTGTGACAAGCAGTTACTGACAGCGCTGAGGGCTTCCACTGCCCGCCCACCTCCAACATCTCCTTCCCAATTTGACAGCTGGGAAGAAATTGGAGGTGTTGCGGGCTTGATATTTTGCTCTTTCCTTAATAGTGAGTGGACAGGGAGTGTGGGGCAGCTGGTTGGAATGGCTTTAGTTCCATTTACAACCCCCTCCCAGACAAAGATGGAAACAGTTTTCTATTTATTTACAGTATGTATTTTTTCATTAAAATTAATTTGCATTCTTTTTTTTTATTATCTTCAGTTTTGCACTCTCTCCCTGTCATGCCACAGCCACAGAGCCGAAGGTCCACTTCACACGGGCTGATCAGCAGTGCCTGTAATGCCGTGTACACACAACCGGACTTTTCAATGGACTTCCAAAGGACTTCTGTTGAATCGGACTTGTCTACACACAATCACACCAAAGTCTGACGGATTCGACTGTGATGACGTACGACCGGACTAAAATAAGGAAGTTCATAGCCAGTAGCCAATAGCTGCCCTAGTGTCGGTTTTTGTCCGTCGGACTAGCATACAGACGAGCGGATTTTTCGACTGGACTCAAGTCCGTCGGAAAGATTTGAAACATGTTCTAAATCTAAAGTCCGTCTGACTTTCGAGCGAAAAGGTCCACTGAAGGTCCGATGAAGCCCACACATGGTCGAATTGTCCGACGAATTTGTTCAGTCGGACCAGTTCGGTTGAAAAGTCCGCTCGTGTGTACGCTGCATTAGTTTTTCAGGCGGACCTGATCGGACCCTCCAGTCTCCTCTATGGAGCAGCGGATGTCAACAGACACATGTCCGCTGACACCCACCGCCATCCGATCTGATCTGATCATGTCTTCCAAAAACAGACAGATGGTGGTGCTATTCACCAATTGTCCAGCGGATTGGATGGAAATGGACAGGTGGTCTCTTTCCATTTGATTGCCTCATAGAGGAGTCTCTGAGTGGAGAAATGACAGATCGTCTGTTCATACAGAGTATGAACAGCGATCTGTTATCTTCCCTGCACAGTCCCCATGCCCTCTTTAGTTAGAACACACACTAGGACACACTTAACCCCTTCACTGCCCATTGTGTTAACCCCTTCACTGCCAGTGACATTTTTTACAGTAATCAGTGCATTTTTAATCGCACTGAACGCTGTATTAATGCCAATGGTCCCAAAAATGTGTCAAAATTGTCCCATGTGTCCGCCATAATGTAGCAGTCATGATCAAAATCGCTGATCGCCACCATTACTAGTAAAAAAAAAGTTATTAATAAAAATGTCATAAAACTGTCCCCTATTTTGTAGGCGCTATAACTTTTGCAACAAATCAATCAATAAACGCTTATTGCGATTTTTTTTTTTTTTACCAAAAATATGTAAAAGAATACGTATCGGCCTAAACTGAGGAAAAAAAATGTTTTTTTATATATTTTTGGGGGGATATTTATTATAGCAAAAAGTAAAAAATAATGCGTTTTTTTTTTTCAAAATTATCTCTCTTTTTTTGTTTTTAGAGCAAAAAATAAAAACCGCAGAGGTGATCAAATACCACCAAAAGAAAGCAAAAACAGAGAAGAGTGGGAAAAAGGGGACAGTGGCTGATGTTGGCCCGGTAATATTCCCACCCTGGAAAAGACTGGACTATATCGGTACAGATAGACAACAATAATAAATAAAAAGTTTATTACAAAGAAGAAAAATATACATGTTGTACTTGTTAAAATTGCAAAAACAGAGGCTCGGGAATACCCAAGGGACATCTGTAGTTACAGGGTATAGAATGGTCTGGTTCTCGACTAGTTTCGCGGTATTACCGCTTCCTCAGGAGGACCAATCTATGGGACAGATAATAGAAATAATACAACCATAATACATACAAACATTGTAATGCAGCGTGTAAAAACCAACATAACCTAAGAGGTAAATACAGAAATGGCTTACCCTATATTTGGGTGAATATGTGCGGCACCCAGCTGCCCAAGCATAACTCCCCCGCGGCGGACAAGGGGGATTGTACGGAATTCCCTGAATGGATAACAAATAGCAATTGAGGGGTCTAGTATATCAGCTGGTTGGGAGTAGAAAAGATTAGCCGTTAGCATAGGAGAGGGAGATGAATAAGGGCAGAAAGGAAAGAGGGGAATAAGAAAGGAGAAAGGAAAGGGATAGAATTGAGGGGAGGGAAAATGGGGAAAGGGATAATTGGGATGGGGAGGGGAAGGAGAAGGGAGGGGGAGGAGAGGGAAGGGAGAGGGGGGGAAAAAGGGCAGGGAAGGAGGGGAAAGGGGGAAGGGCAAGGCAGGTGGTGGGGAGGGAGGATAAGGGCTAGAGGGGGAAGGAAGGGAAGGGGGACTGGGGGTGGAAGGGGGAGGGGGAGGGAAGGCCCGATGGAGGGAGTGGGGAAAGAGGAATGGGGGGGGGGGGAAGCAGAGGAGGGGGGAAAACAAGATGGGGCAAGCAAGGCACAGAAACAAAGTGAAAAAGGGGGGATAAAGTGCCCACACCCTCGCTAGTGATATTGAGGCATATGGTGTAACTTACCATGATTATTAGCCCAAGGGGTGATATAATACCAAGTCACATAGAGGCTTGTTGAAAACGCAGAGGTCAGATGGCCCATAGGAAGCAAGAGCACCTACTGTGTCCACCGAGAAGGGGATCAAAGGGGGTACATGACTGTGGGGGCCCAGCGGTATGAGGGGATGCCCACAGGGTAACATGGAAATCTGTCAATGAAAGCGTATCACATATAACATGAGATACAGGATAGTATCCATAAGGCGGTATCAGTAATAGATAACGTAAGGTAAAGGATAGTATGCAAGGTAAAAATTGAGGATAAACGTACCCAAAGATGTCCCCGGTAGGACAGCGGAGGCGTCCCTTCCATCCAAGCCCCACGTGTACAAGTCTTTAGTGGGGAGAGCCGCACTGCTCACGTCAAAGGGCCCGAGGGCCCATTAAGTGAGCTCCCCAACCCGGAGACGCCCACGACGCCGCCATCCGGCGGCGTCTGACGTCGCCGGGTCAGTTTCCCCGCACTGCGCAGGTGCGCAACCCAGCGCTACTGCGCAAGTGCGTTCAAGGCGAGCCCGTGGGCGGAGAGCCCTGGGCTCGACGAGAGCAAGCAGGGGATAAACAGGACACGTCTTCCCTGCCAGGGGAAACACAAGTCCGCCGCTAAGGGAGACAAGGGCAGCCACGAACCGCACCAGGCACCCAGGGATCGCCAAAACAATAAAATTGACATTTAAACAATAATGAAAAGAGAAATAATAATTATGTAAACAATTGTAGGTAAAAATAAATATGAGTGGCAGTGTGAATGCCACAATAACAATTACGGTGTTTGGTAAACACAGAGGGAATTGACACTCCATAGACGGCTAAGATTACAAGGGGAGCCCATTAACGGAAGCCATTATGTAAGGTGAAGGGGGTAGTGCACAGGGACAGGTTATGGGTAGATGGTAAAAAGTGAGGAACCGTAGCTAGGGATGGTCACTGGACTGCGGGCACATTTTGGATGATAGGAGGTGGGTAAGCAGAACAAATTGAGGAATTGATAAGGTGAAGGGGGTAGTGAAGAATGTGGAACAGTGAGCTTGGAACAAGTGCGCTGTAAGTGCAATAGTTTACTGGGTATGAGGAATAAAGAGGGTGATGTAGTGTGATGACGACCCACAGGAGGGAGGCCAAATTAATTCAAATGGAAGTGAAGGGTATCCCAGAGGTGATACAATTGGGGATCTAATGACATAGGAGGCAGATATCACCATACAATGTCGTACTCAAAAATTATACAAGGGTAGTTGCAAATGATGCGATAGTATAGCAATATGATAAGGTTAATTATGAGGTTTATCATGGGTAAAAATCAGCTGGGGATTATAAATGTGGATAACAAAAATAATCACAGTTGGGCCGGAGAGTTTCCGGTCCATAAAACACATGCTCTTAGGTAAAGGCAGTGAGTTAAAGCTGAATAACCCAACTAATGAAGCATAGTAAGTTGCACCTAAAGTCTAAACTTGATATAATAAGATGGCTAGAAGAGTGGCTGTATGGAAATGGTAAGTCTGCCTGATCCGTAGTGGGAGTATCCAGGTGTCTGAACCGTGTAGGAGGGGCAACTACCAACGTAATCGATAATAGATACACATGAATGGTAGTAAACTTAAGAGTTAGAGGCACTCAGGGGAGAGAGAAAGGGGTGTGTTATCCACCCAATGAATATGCACAAATTTTGAGTATAGCCTCATGTAATCGAAAATAACAAATTTGTTTGTAAAAACGTACCATCATCCAAATTAGCATGCAAAAACAGAGAAGAGTGGGAAAAAGGGGACAGTGGCTGATGTTGGCCCGGTAATATTCCCACCCTGGAAAAGACTGGACTATATCGGTACAGATAGACAACAATAATAAATAATAAAAAGTTTATTACAAAGAAAAAAAATATACATGTTGTACTTGTTAAAATTGCAAAAACAGAGGCTCGGGAATACCCAAGGGACATCTGTAGTTACAGGGTATAGAATGGTCTGGTTCTCGACTAGTTTCGCGGTATTACCGCTTCCTCAGGAGGACCAATCTATGGGACAGATAATAGAAATAATACCACAATAATACATACAAACATTGTAATGCAGCGTGTAAAAACCAACATAACCTAAGAGGTAAATACAGAAATGGCTTACCCTATATTTGGGTGAATATGTGCGGCACCCAGCTGCCCAAGCATAACTCCCCCGCGGCGAACAAGGGGGATTGTACGGAATTCCCTGAATGGATAACAAATAGCAATTAAGGGGTCTCCTCCCCCTCCCTTCTCCTTCCCCTCCCCATCCCAATTATCCCTTTCCCCATTTTCCCTCCCCTCAATTCTATCCCTTTCCTTTCTCCTTTCTTATTCCCCTCTTTCCTTTCTGCCCTTATTCATCTCCCTCTCCTATGCTAACGGCTAATCTTTTCTACTCCCAACCAGCTGATATACTAGACCCCTCAATTGCTATTTGTTATCCATTCAGGGAATTCCGTACAATCCCCCTTGTCCGCCGCGGGGGAGTTATGCTTGGGCAGCTGGGTGCCGCACATATTCACCCAAATATAGGGTAACCCATTTCTGTATTTACCTCTTAGGTTATGTTGGTTTTTACACGCTGCATTACAATGTTTGTATGTATTATGGTCGTATTATTTCTATTATCTGTCCCATAGATTGGTCCTCCTGAGGAAGCGGTAATACCGCGAAACTAGTCGAGAACCAGACCATTCTATACCCTGTAACTACAGATGTCCCTTGGGTATTCCCGAGCCTCTGTTTTTGCAATTTTAACAAGTACAACATGTATATTTTTCTTCTTTGTAATAAACTTTTTATTATTATTTATTATTGTTGTCTATCTGTACCGATATAGTCCAGTCTTTTCCAGGGTGGGAATATTACCGGGCCAACATCAGCCACTGTCCCCTTTTTCCCACTCTTCTCTGTTTTTGCATCCTAATTTGGATGATGGTACGTTTTTACAAACAAATTTGTTATTTTCGATTACATGAGGCTATACTCAAAATTTGTGCACCACCAAAAGAAAGCTCTATTTGTGTGTGTGGGGGGGGGGGATGTCAATTATGTTTGAGAGCCACATCGCATGACAGCGCAATTGTCAGTTAAAGCGACGCAGTGACGAATCACAAAAAGTGCTCTGGTCTTTGGCCAGCCAAATGGTCCGGGCTGAAGTGGTTAAACGATGATCAGTTGGTACTAAGGGGCCCAGAGTGTGCCAAGAAAATATCCCCCACACCATTACACCACCACCACCAGCCTGAACCATTGATAGAAGACAGGGTGTACCATGCTTTCAAGTTGTTTACGCCAAATTCTGACCCTACCATCTGAATGTTGTAGCTGAAATCTTCTATTGTCCAATTTCGGTGAGTTTGTGCGAATTGTAGCCTCAGTTTCCTGTTCTTAGCTGACAGGAGTGGCACCCGGTGTGGTCTTCTGCTGCTGTAGCCCATCTGCTTCAAGGTTCGATGTGTTGTGTGTTCAGAGATGGTATTCTGCATACCTTGATTGTAACAAGTGGTTATTTGAGTTACTGTTGCCTTTCTATCATCTCCAACCAGTCTGCTCATTCTCCTCTGACATCAACAGGGCATTTTCATCCATACAACTACCGCTCACTGGATATTTTCTCTTTTTCGGACCATTCTCTGTAAACCCGAGAGATGTTTGTGTGTGAAAATTCCAGTGGATCAGCAGTTTTTGAAATACTCAGACCAGCCCATCTTGCACCAACCATCCATAGCTCCCAACTGTCCCTGATTTGGGGCAATGTCCCTCTGTCCCTCATTCGTCCCTCATTTTGGTCTGATCTATATAGTTGTATATAAAATGCATTTTTTATCTATCAAAAAGTGTTTCCCAGGGCTAAACCTTTCATCTGATTTCTAAATTGCTGCATTTGTACATTTTAAAAGCCAATATAAAGGAATAGAAGTGGTAAAAAAAAAAGTCCTTGTGGATTTGATTAACGTTTTTTTTTATCTACCGCTGTTAGGTAAATTTAGTGGGTCGCTTATTAGAGGAAGTTAGATTTGCCTCTGTTCCAGCTTGGCTGACGTTGCGTGTAGTTCCACATTGTGCCGGTGGGTGTCGTTGTCACCATGGGCTGGTGTTGGAAAGGAAACGTGTTAAAGCAGGTGAGTGCTCCTCTGTCCCGGAGATAACTCGGTGGAGGTGGGCCTCGGAGTTGCATTCTGGGAGAGGGTATTTATGGGGCAGACGCCATGTTTTAGGGTTTGTTTTTCAGCGACCCTGGCTGACAGGTATGCACTAGGAATACCACCTCGTGGTCCTCCATTCCGGAGGCCCACGTCGCTGCGGCGCATGGGTGGGCCCAGAAGCTTGTCTGGGGCCTACCACAGCAGCAGAGGAATGGTCCTGTGCTGTTTATCCTGAGTGAAGAAGCTGGACAACCGAGAAGATCCCAGGGGAGGACCCGTCATGGAAGGATCATGCAGAGTGCTGGTCTGGAGAGGGGCCTGGTGACTCGGTTGGAGGACGCATTAAGAAGTAATCTTACAGTATAGTACTGCCGGGTTGGCTTAAAGGTTCAAGTACTGTGTCTGACGTTCACCGCAAACCAATACATCCTGTGGCAGAGGATCGTACGGGTTTTGCTTCAAACAAGTCTGTGGCAGAGACTTTCGTTTGTGCTACGTGCTGGCTGCTAGACAAGTGAGAGAGGTCTATCCAGGCGGGCAAAGATTGAATCCCACAAGGGGAGCGCTTTCAACCACAAGTGATCAATCTCAGAGAAATGTTCTAAAGAATACTAAGGAAAGGTATTTGAGCTTCTCTGCAGCTTTCCTTCTACCTCTTTCCTGCTACTTCCCTTGTCCGTTTATTAAAGCATTGGAAAACCTATTCAAGTGTTGGTGCTTATATCGTCCGGAGGAAAACTCAACGGAACCCTAGACCCGGTGAAACAGAGGTATCGAGAGTGAAGGTAACAAGCCCGCCTAAACCAGCAGCTCCACCGAGAGTTATTGCTACATTTAGTTAATTCTCCTTTAAGGGGGTGTGGCAGGGGGGCGTGTCCTATGCCGACATACGTTTGTTGGTAGGTGTCCCTCATTCCCATCTCAAAATGTTGGGAGGTATAAACCATGCCACGTTCAAAGTCACTTAAATCCCCTTTCTTCCCCATTCTGATGCTCGGTTTTAACTTCAGCAAGTCGTCTTCACCGCATCTAGATGCCTAAATGCATTGAGTTGCTGCCATGTGATTGGCTGATTAGCAATTTGTGTTACCTAGCAATTAAACAGCTGTACCTAATAAAGTGGCCGTTGAGTGTATATATATAACGTTTCCATGTTTTTGGATAGATTTTTTAGCCAAAATGCTGATTTTAGTGAGAATGGCTAAATGACCCTATAATAAAAGACATTCCTTTTTATTATATTTCTGTAGAATGCGGATTGGGGGGCGTGTTCTATCAGGAACCCAGGAAATTCACTCCTCATAACTCAGGCCCCGCCTCCTAGGCTTGTTCCCAGGACGGGATTTCTGGGAGGCTGGTGTGCATGCGCGGACCTCATCGGTTCTGTGTTTTTTCGCGTCACCTGTTGCTATGCAGAGCTGAGCGCAGAGAAGACGGATTGGGCTTCCTCCGGACACAGCGCACTTCTCTCCGGGCAGAGGGCAGTACACAGGCCGGGCACCGAGCAGTCACCGAGAGCACCGGACAGCCGCTTCTGTCACCGTTTTCTGAGAGGCTTCATGACATTCCGACCCGTCTGTGAACACTGACAGCCGAACAATGGGCCCGACCGGCCTGCTGGGCCTCCTCCTCCTCCCCCTACTACACTGTCCTCAGGTAATGTCCGAGCAACAGGTAGAGGAGACCGGGGGAGGGGCTTTGTGTACTGGATCTCATTATGAGGTGTAATGGTGTGTACTGGTATGTAATGGTGTGTACTGGTATGTGACAGTAAGCAGCTGTGTGATGGTATCTGATATACTGCCAGCCATGGTGACTGGACTGAGTGTGGACCTAGAGCCCAGCTGACACCATACTGCCATCACTGTGTACTGGGAACACTGGGAGATACTGGGATTGTATTCACAGACTTCATCCTACACTGGGATTATATTCATAGCCATCATTGTACACCAGTCTGTGTGTACTGGGAACACTGGGGAATATTGGGATTGTATTCACAGCCATAACTGTACACTGGTCTGTGTGTACTGGGAACACTGGGGGATACTGGGATTGTATGTACAGCTATCATTGTACACCAGTCTGTGTGTACTGGGAGGATACTGGGATTGTATTCACAGCTATCATTATACACCAGTCTCTGTGTACTGGGGGATATTGGGATTGTATTCACAGCCATAACTTTACACTGGTCTGTGTGTACTGGGATTGTATTCAGCTATTGTACACTGGTCTGTGTGTACTGGGATTGTATTCAGCTATTGTACACTGGTCTGTGTGTACTGGGATTGTATTCAGCTATTGTACACTGGTCTGTGTGTACTGGGGGATACTGTGTTTCTTTTCACAGCTATCATTATACACCAATCTGTGTGTACTGGGGGGATACTGGGATTGTATTCACAGCCATCACTGTACACTGATCTGTGCGTACTGAGAACACTGGGGGATACTGGGATTGTATTCACAGCTTTCATTGTACACCAGTCTGTGCGTACTGGGGGGATACTGGGATTGTATTCACAGCCATCACTGTACACTGATCTGTGCGTACTGGGAACACTGGGGGATACTGGGATTGTATTCACAGCTTTCATTGTACACCAGTCTGTGCGTACTGGGGGGATACTGGGATTGTATTCACAGCTATCATTGTACACCAGTCTATGTGTACTGGGGGATACTGGGATTGTATTCACAGCTATCGTACACTGGCCTGTGTGTACTGGGAGCACTGGGGGACACTGGGATTGTAATCGTAGCCATCATTGCACACCGGTCTGAGTGTACTGGGAACACTGGGGAGTATACTGATAATGTATTCATTGGAACCGGCTGCTGTACCTGCGAGAAATGTGGGGAAAGAAGTCCCCAACCCTCTTTGAAAAATACACCACAGCACCATGCGGTTCCACTCAGCACAAATACGCATGCAAGAGCCAATACAAGGGAGTGCTATTAAAGTAGAAGTATGGAATTCCAAAAAACCTACATACACCCCTCCATGCTGCAACATTGTCCCGCAATGGTTCTAAGCCTGAGATCTGAGTGATCAGATGACCGCTGATCGCTCAGTTCTTGGTTTGCTGAAAGCTGTCCGTGTCCCTGCAGCTGGATGTCCGATCAACAGGTAGAGGAGACCGGGGGAGGGGATTTGTGTACTGGATCTTATTATGAGGTGTACTGGTATGTAATGGTGTGTACTGGTATGTGACAGTAAGCAGCTGTGTGATGGTATCTGATATACTGCCAGCCATGGTGACTGGACTGAGTGTGGACCTAGAGCCCAGCTGACACCATACTGCCATCACTGTGTACTGGGAACACTGGGATTGTATTCACAGACTTCATCCTACACTGGGATTGTATTCATAGCCATCATTGTACACCAGTCTGTGTGTACTGGGAACACTGGGGGATACTGGGATTGTATTCATAGCCATCATTGTACACCAGTCTGTGTGTACTGGGGGATACTGGGATTGTATTTACAGCCATCACTGTACACTGGTTTGTGTGTACTGAGAACACTGGGGGATACTGGGCTTGTATTCACAGCTATCATTATACACCAGTCTGTGTGCACTGGGGGGATACTGGGATTGTATTCACAGCTATCATTGTACACTAGTCTGTGTGTACTGGGAACACTGGGGGATACTGTGATTGTATTCACAGCCATCACCGTACACTGGTCTGTGCGTACTGAGAACACTGGGGGATACTGGGATTGTATTCACAGCTATCATTGTACACCAGTCTGTGTGTACTGGGAGTACTGGGGGATACTGGGATTGTATTCACAGCTATTATTGTACACCAGTCTATGTGTACTGGGGGATACTGGGATTATATTCACAGCTATCGTACACTGGTCTGTGTGTACTGGGAGCACTGGGGGACACTGGGATTGTAATCGTAGCCATCATTGCACACCGGTCTGAGTGTACTGGGAACACTGGGGGAGTATACTGATAATGTATTCATTGGAACCGGCTGCTGTATCTGCGAGAAATGTGGGGAAAGAAGTCCCCAACCCTCTTTGAAAAATACACCACGGCACCATGCGGTTCCACTCAGCACAAATACGCATGCAAGAGCCGATACAAGGGAGTGCTATTAAAGTAGAAGTATGGAATTCCAAAAAACCTACATACTCCCCTCCATGCTGCAACATCTGTCCCGCAATGGTTCTAAGCCTGAGATCTGAGTGATCAGATGACCGCTGATCGCTCAGTTCTTGGTTTGCTGAAAGCTGTCCGTGTCCCTGCAGCTGGATGTCCGATCAACAGGTAGAGGAGACCGGGGGAGGGGATTTGTGTACTGGATCTTATTATGAGGTGTACTGGTATGTAATGGTGTGTACTGGTATGTGACAGTAAGCAGCTGTGTGATGGTATCTGATATACTGCCAGCCATGGTGACTGGACTGAGTGTGGACCTAGAGCCCAGCTGACACCATACTGCCATCACTGTGTACTGGGAACACTGGGATTGTATTCACAGACTTCATCCTACACTGGGATTGTATTCATAGCCATCATTGTACACCAGTCTGTGTGTACTGGGAACACTGGGGGATACTGGGATTGTATTCATAGCCATCATTGTACACCAGTCTGTGTGTACTGGGGGATACTGGGATTGTATTTACAGCCATCACTGTACACTGGTTTGTGTGTACTGAGAACACTGGGGGATACTGGGCTTGTATTCACAGCTATCATTATACACCAGTCTGTGTGCACTGGGGGGATACTGGGATTGTATTCACAGCTATCATTGTACACTAGTCTGTGTGTACTGGGAACACTGGGGGATACTGTGATTGTATTCACAGCCATCACTGTACACTGGTCTGTGCGTACTGAGAACACTGGGGGATACTGGGATTGTATTCACAGCTATCATTGTACACCAGTCTGTGTGTACTGGGAGTACTGGGGGATACTGGGATTGTATTCACAGCTATTATTGTACACCAGTCTATGTGTACTGGGGGATACTGGGATTATATTCACAGCTATCGTACACTGGTCTGTGTGTACTGGGAGCACTGGGGGACACTGGGATTGTAATCGTAGCCATCATTGCACACCGGTCTGAGTGTACTGGGAACACTGGGGGAGTATACTGATAATGTATTCATTGGAACCGGCTGCTGTATCTGCGAGAAATGTGGGGAAAGAAGTCCCCAACCCTCTTTGAAAAATACACCACGGCACCATGCGGTTCCACTCAGCACAAATACGCATGCAAGAGCCGATACAAGGGAGTGCTATTAAAGTAGAAGTATGGAATTCCAAAAAACCTACATACTCCCCTCCATGCTGCAACATCTGTCCCGCAATGGTTCTAAGCCTGAGATCTGAGTGATCAGATGACCGCTGATCGCTCAGTTCTTGGTTTGCTGAAAGCTGTCCGTGTCCCTGCAGCTGGTACATTGGGCTGGGGATTTGAAAGCCTCGCTCTTCTCCCACCTCTGTCTGCACGGCCTCCATAATGGATCTGAGCAGTTCTGATCAGTCAGCACTGGCATGGAGCATCAATCCATCCCAGAAGCCCTGCAGAAGAATGATGATCTCATATCCACAGACTGCTGCACCAGCTTATCACCCGTGAAGGTAAGTACAGCAGGGACTGGGAGGGTATAGGGTGCTCACCCCCCCCCGAGGGTGCACAAACCCGTTAACTGCTGCATGAGTGCCCACTCCTCCTCTCCACCACCATTTTACAAAATCTGGCATGTACTAGTGGTCTCTTCTAGGTAGTTACTACCAGGTGGGTCATGTGTGCAAGGATAAACAGGAAGTTGGGACTTTAAATGAGGCAACTGGGTAGTGGAGGTATATGCATACTATCAAAATTTATTGAGTAACATTTAAAATACATGGTTCATCTTGTATACGTAACAGAGCATGCATAGGACCTGAACATGATGTATAAAAAAGATGTATAAAAAAAAGTACATGCAAACAATGTATAATCAAAGTAATGGACATATACATATTATTGTCAAAAAGCCTAATACTGGTACATGCGTCCACATGGTGTACATGTATTCATCGATGAGTATATAAGGAAGGTCATAAAGTAAAAAAGGTTATAGATAGGTAAGTATCAGTCCATATGGGGTGTAGTTGTGGCATCAAATGTAGCTCGACGCGTTTCGCGGGTTATCCCACTCGTCAGGGGCAGATGCGATAGGCATACCTATGGAGTGTGTGTGTATGTATGTATGTATGTATATATATATATATATATATATATATATATATATATATATATATATATATATATATATATATATATATATATATATATATATATATATATATATATATATATATATATATATATATATATATATATATATATATATATATATATTGGAATGAATCATACTCTAAAGAGAATTTATTTATAATATTATAGATGTATAGGACTGGTTAAGCGTCCACACTCACCCACTCAGACAGCAATTGCAATGCGGGATAGCCAGCACAGGGGTGGGGGAGCTGAGGCGGCATAATTCATACAAGCAACGTCAGGCAATGTGAGGACGTGTATGGTGTAAATGGAATCTCCATGTAACAAACAGAAGTGTATATTCCATAAAGGACCATCTGGGAACAGATATTAAATGTATGTATAGTTATAAAATAAAAATATTATTTGAAGTAATGGTAGTATTTTTTAATAAGGAACCCAGTGTGTGCCATAGAAAATAAGAGTGATGAAGGTTGCATGTTGCTAAGTTTGATAGAGGGAGAGAGCTATGTCTAAGAGTGATAAATAATTATATAGGTGTGAAGGGATTGTTTAGAACTAAAAAGTTGCCACGTGAAAAGGATTGAGCGGAATAATAGTATAAGAGCTGCACCATCAAACAACAAGAAGGCGGGGAGAAGAAAGTCAAAACCAGAATGAAGACAAGTGAGTACCTTACCCCAACGTTGCATCAAAACACCATCCAGCAAGCCGATGTAGCTGGTGTGTGGGGACCCCAGAGGGAGGCTGGTCAAAATGAGCAGCTCACTTCACTAGGGAAATAAATTTGTGCCGCCAACGCCACGCCAGTGAACCAATGAGGGGGAGAGTAACGCACCTGAGCCGAGTAAGCACTCAGCAACAGGCGCGGGAACTTCCCCATATGGATACACCAGATGATGTGGCCGAGCGTCGGCGTAGTGACGTCATTATTATACGAGATTTATATAGCGCCAACAGTTTACTCAGCGCTTTACAATGTATAAGGGGGACAACACAATTACAGTACAGTTCAATACAAAAGGTACAGGAGGGCCCTGCTCGTAGAGCTTACATTCTAAAGGGAGGGGGTGGTGGTACAAAAGGTAATAGCTGCAAAGAATGATTTGATGGGGGTGGCTCAGGGACAGTTATGTGGGTGTGGGATAGGCTTCCCTGAATAAATGAGTAAATGAATAAACGTCATTACTGACGTTACACGCACGGCGCATCAGCTGTCACATGCCGCGTGACAGACGTGGCGCCGATGCGCAAAGAGGCACCCGCCCGATTCCCCCCCCCAGGGAACAAAGGAAGGAGGGGGAGGGGCCGCTGAGCGCATCGCAGCTCCCGTGATGAAGAAGACCACAGCGAGACCCAAATGCCCAACCATCCACACACGTCGTTGTGGCTCCGCCATCAAGTTGGCTGAAGCCAGTGAACCCTGAAGGAGGACTGGGTGAAGATGAAAACCCTGCCAGCTTTGACAGCGTGCCACTGGGGTGATCTGTTCTTTGGGCAAGTCTGTCATAATGTGCTAGTATGCGGCGCACTTTATGACATTAGCTTGCAGGGGGATCCATTTCTTTCCTTTTGGGGGGGGGGGGGGGGGTCACAGCTTTACTGCCGTTTTTTAACATATTGCAGCGTACCAATCCTAAAGGGATTGTTTACATTTTTAGCATGTGCTGCCGCTTCCACGGAATGCGATCACTTGAATAGGTTGCATTTGGTGGACGGTAGTGCACGCCAAACTCTACTGGGGATATAATTCTTGCAATGGCTACAAAGTGTTGCAGCATGTGTGCAACTTAGCAGCTTAAGGTGTGAAGAGGCCGGGAAACAGTAATAATGTGGCTTAGCTTCATGTTTTACTGCCTCCAACTGCAATTGTAAACCAGCCCTAAATTCAATAGCTGCATATTTTTTTTTACTTTTAATCTGGTGATCCTGCCAGTAAGTCTGTCATTTTTCAGATTCACTTCTGCTAAACGGACAATGATGTTTAGCAGAAGTGGCAGTTGGAGGGTTTGAGACAAACCATTATATCTTTTTATTTGTTTCTGTAAAAACTTTATCCCAAAAGGGGAGGGGGATATTCCTGTAACTGCTTAAAAAGTGTTAGCTGGCATTCAAATTTAAATTATTAGTCAAGTCTACTTAAATCTGCTAGTGCATCTAACACTACCCCTGCTTTGAAATGTCCTTCCACTTCCCGTGGTATCTATGGGATAGGAAGTGAAGGGAGATCTCGATATGAGACACAATAGAAGACAAAAAAAAATCTGACACTTGTGGAGGGTTCTAACCATTCCCAACTTTATTGAAAATAATACAAAAAAAAATAACTCTTCAGTTATATTTTAATTACACTCAGTATCTTAGTAACTGCAGATTCAACTCTTGTTGGCAGTTGTCTCATTTAGAATGCACTGAATCTGGTATCGTTGGAATCAGAATGTTTCAGGAAGAGGGAAGTTTCATTGTGCTGTGTGACTAACAATCAGTTTCGCAATCCCCTCCCCCAGTAAAAAAATAAGTCAGCAGCTACACACACTATAGCTGCTGACTTTTAATATTAGGACACTTACCTGTCCTGGAATTCCGCCGTGTTTAGGGTGCTGCTGCCGCTATTGCCTGTAAGGGAACCCGGCAGTGAAGCCTTTCAGGGCAAGGAGGAGGGGGGCCAAACTTCCGAGTGATCTCGCCGCGGCCGCCAGGTACTACACCCCCACCCCCCCCAAAAGGTGCCACATGTGGCAGCAGGGGGGAATTAAACATAAGCGGAGCTTCCACTTTTGGGTGGAACTCTGCTTTAAGACCGCCCCATTGTAGTTTTACTGCTACCGGGCGTTTTTTTTATTTTTTTTTTTTGTAGAATCACACGTGTGTGTGTGTGTGTGTGTGTGTGTGTGTGTGTGTGTGTGTATATACATACATACATACATATGATTCAGCACTTTAGCCTGCAGGGGGAGCGTACACTCATGGAAGGTTGCTTCTGCTGTAATTATTCACAGCAGAAGCCGATCTGAGCGTGCCAGGCACTCAGTACCCGCCGATCGTCAGTACTACAGAGATCTCTTTCCTTAGTAAAAGCACAGAACGCCGTACACCAAAATCTTCCAGAGGTTAATTGGTTAAAGTGACACTAGACTTTGAATCTGGACTCCAACTACTAGACCATGCCCCCTTTTATTGAGTAATAGAGGTGGGGGCAGGCCTAGCTGGGCATCATCGAGACAAGTGCCGGCTGGTTCCATTAAAAACATTTTAATGCAGCAGCAGTACTAAAAACGTATCATCATCAGTAAACAGAAGCCTCGGTTTCCCCGTCCTGCAGGGTCCGCCTGGAGCAGCTAGGAGAAGGAGCAGTTGGCTCTGAGCATGTAGCCTGCCTATTGCCTGCTGATCTTCTCGTTACTGACGTCACATCTGCCCCTTGTGTGCGCTTAAGCTGGTCAGATCCCTATAAGCCTCCCTGGCTCCGTGTGCACCACTGCAGGACGGGAAAACTGAAGCTTCTGTTTACTTACGATGAGCATGTCTCTTCCTCAATTCCTGTGAGTTTTTTTTGTTTTTTTTTAAATCGCTGCTGCATTAAAATGTTTTTAACTCATTGCACTTTGATGGCGCTTTCTTCTTTTTCTCCTGGGTATCTCCCTGGTGTTTTCAGCCCCGAGACTGCAGCTGGGTGCTGCCATCTTGGATGTAATGTTAGTGGTCATTGAAGTGATTCTATATAGTAGGGGTCTCCAAGCTGTGGCCCGCAGGCCAGATGTGACCTTTTTGTTTGCCTTTATCCAGCCCTTGGGGCACTATTCCTCCCACTGATGCCCATGAAGGAGTACTATTCCTCACACTGACACCAGAGATGGGGAACAAATTCTCCCACTGACACCAATTATGGGTCACTAATCCTCTCACTGATGCAATGATTGGGCACTATTCCTCCCACTGACACCAATTGTGGTATTTTTATTTATAACTTATTTATAACTTTATTTATAACTCCCACTGACCACCAAGACTTTGGCCTTGTTTTCTTCCACCGATGCCAGGGCATTTTCTGCTCCCGCTGGCCACACTCCGGCCCCCCTAAGGTTTGAAGGGCAGTAAACTGGCCCTTTGTTTTCAAAGTAGGGAGACCCACTGCTCTATGGTATTCCTCTCACCTCCTCCCCTGGCAGCTGCATACTGTAAAAGGTTATAAAGGGTGGTGAGGGGAGGAGCAGAAGAGCTGGGCCAGCACAGACAGTAATTGATGATCCCTAAAGAGAATGCTTTGATTTGCTGAATTTATCCTACAGGTATTCCTGGATTCTTGAATTGTTTCTGGTATTTTATTGTTTGTTTTGAGTTATTCTATTCATCACCCAAGTACAACATCAGTGAAGGCTCTAATTGGAATGGCTGAGTGGTTGGGTTAGGCTGTGTTTGTTTTACAGTGAACCCGCATTGGCCGGTGTGAATGAGTTGTTGGGATTTCTAATTCACTGCATTTAATTGTGCTTCTTGGGTGATGCCTGGGTACTGAGGGAGACCCCTGTTGAGTTTTCCTGACACCAACAGAAAAAAGGTGACTGGGAGGGCACGGTCTGTGATTGACAGCCTCAGTTTGTGGGTGTGTCCCTTCCCTCCAATCAGCTCTCAGCTCTCCTTGCTGAGGGTAACTTCAGCTCCCTGCTTTTCAGAGCTGAGAGATCCTGTAATATTCTACACTCTGAATGGATGTAGGGGACAGAAGGCTGCAGATAAACAGGTTCAACCTATGTAGGATGATTTGTTTGATCTCTGTGTATCACCTGAGGACAGTCACTTCACTGGGTGTAGATAAGGGTTTACAACAACCACATTATAATCCCCCCCACTGCCCTCTGGTGCTTCTACTGGCTCGCCTGTGCGATCGGCGAGCCGGAGAAGGAATCGGTCAACGCCGGAAGTTGAGCATAGAGATTTCTGGTGACCAGACAGTCCCCATTAAGAGGACCTGTCACGCACTATTCCCATTACAAGGGATGTTTACATTCCTTGTAATAGGAATAAAAGTGATCAATAAATAATAATTTTAAAGAGAAAGTGTAAAAGTAAAATAAACAATAAAAAAAATGAAAGCGCCCCTGTCTCCGGGAACTCACGCACAGAAGCGAACGCATAAGTAAGGCGCGCCCACATATGTAAACAGCGTTCAAATCACACGTGAGGTATTGCCACGTGCGTAAGAGCAACAGATCCAGCCCAAGACCTTCTCTGTAACTCAAAACTGATAACGTGTAAAAAAAAAAAATTTAAAGCGTCGTTTATGGAGGTTTTTAAGTACCGAAGTTTGTCGCCATTCCACGGGTGTGCGCAATTTTAAAGTTTGACATGTTTGTTATCTATTTACTCGGCGTAACATCCTCTTTCACATTATACAAAAAAATTGGGCTAAATTTACTGTTTTTTTTTTTAAAAAAAAAAAAAAAAAAAAAAAAAAAAAAAGTTTAAAAAATTGCTGCGCAAATACTGTGTGACATAAAAAGTTGCAACAACCGCCATTTTATTCTCTAGTGTCTCTGCTATATCTATCCTAGTAATTTTCTAGCAATAAAATACTAATTTAAATTTTGTAAACGAAAAGTTCCAGAAATGGCCCAGTATGGAAGTGGTTAAACATATAAGGGAGTATGTCTTTTTAAAGTGACTGCTTGGTTTGCTATTTTACATATCTTAAAGCAGACTGATATCCTATCCACCCTGTCTATCCTGCTTTATTAACATAATGAATGGTAACACCTGGCAAGCTGGAATTGCAGCTCTATAGTCTATATACGGTCATGGCATCTGTTCCAGTAAACAAATGCCTAGGCACTACTGTGGTGTTTCAGCTGAAGGGGCTTGTGGGACAGATGTTCAGATAGGGGTGACCAGTAGTTCCATTCCGCCTGAGCTCTGCTTCTCCTCGTCAACAGGTCATATGACTAGTGCATACATAGACATTCTGGCTTCATGTCGTGTTTTTTTTTTTTTTCGGGGGACCCCAGAAGTCGAGGATCGGGGCCACTCTGTGCAAAATGAGCTGCACGGTGGAGGTAAGTATGATATGTTTGCAAAGGGTCGTTTGTTATTAAAAAAAAAAATCCCTAACTACATGCCTTGAATGTAACAATTTTGAGTTTCACTTTAAAGGAAATCCCCTAAAGTGAGGGGAATTCCGCTCTTAGGTGTCCCCTCTGTTTCTGGCAACAAAAACCAAGGGCCAAACCCTTCCCTGCTCTAGCAAATATTAAAAGGGTTTTCTCCTAGAGGTACACTTTAACCACTTGACCGGAAGATTTACCCCCCTTCATGACCAGGCCATTTTTTGCTAAACTGCACGACCCTTTTTTTTTTTTTTTTTTTTTTTTGGTTTTTTTTTGTTTTAAATTGTTCTTATTGAAAAATCACTTCAATCACTACAAAATTGGACAAGCAAAATAGTCCAAGGTATGATGAGTACAAGAGAGAACAACATATATAAGGCAACAATGAGTAATCCACAGTTGATCAAATTGTTTTTCAGCTTCCCCTCCCGCACCCCACATGGGATCAAACTGTGCAAGGGGTAGCCGGGGAGGTCAGCCTGGAAATTCCAGATAATTCAGTGTATTGTTATAACATTGACAAGACATTATGATGAGAGGCTCGAAATTTTGTAGCCCTGGACTATCAATGACTAATGCTGATCGACCATTTGAAACTGAAAGAAATGGTGAGAAAGAACCATTCTTTCCGTGGCTCTATTAGATTCTATTTCAAGATGAACAAAACAAAAAAAAAACTATAGCCATAACTATGCGTTTTTGCTGTACTGAGTACATGGAGAAACAGGAAATGGGGAGGAAAAAGAGAAAAGAGTAGCTGGAAGAAAGGCCTGGGTATGATGCCTGCTGGGACAATGTAAGAGAACCTCAATTCTAGAGTTAAAGAGAAACTCTGATAAGTTTAGCCCTGGATTCCCAGATAAGTTTGAATTTCTCCAACGTGTCTAGGATGGTGTTGGAGATTTTTGTCTTGGGACATTATCCAGGAAATTTTTTGTTTGTTTAGACAATAGGAAACTGAAGGGGATTTCCATGCACAAGCGACTGTCAGTTTGGCCCCTAGAAAAATGAAGTGAATTAGGGTCTGGGTTGGTTGAGGAGTGCGAAAGTAGGGTCTTGGTTAACCGCAATTCCAGTGGTTTTACGGATTAGATTAAAAATTTTGTTCCAGTAGCCTCCTGATTCTGGGACGCTCCCATAAAGTGTGGGGGAGTGTGCCTAAGTGGCCGCAGCCTCTAGCAGAGGGGGGAAGATTGGGGGTAATATCTAGCGAGGCGGGTGGGAACCAGGTACCAGTGGGACATGACCTTGAGATTGGCTTCTATCAGGGAATTGAGGATCCCCTTGAATGAACGGGCAAAGTTAGAATGCCATGTATCTAGGTCCCAGTCTATCTCGAGGTCACGTTCCCAGCTCAACATATAGGTCGCTTTCTCCGAAGGCCCGGCCAGGGCTGATTATATCAGGGAGATTCCCCTTCTCGTATCCATGGCTGTGGAACATCATTGCTCATGCGGGGCTACAGATAGCGGACTCGCAGAGCGTTTCCAGATCAAGTTCAGGAAGTGAGATATTTGGAAGTAGCGTCATTTTTCGGATGGGGGCATGTCAAGTTTGGAGACACAGTAGCTTAAGTTAACGGGGCCGTTTATCGAATTGAGCATTATTTCAACTCGAAGGCCTTTTGTCCAACCACCACTTTCGTTCTAGGTCTAAAGAGAACTTTTTTGGAAAGGCGGTACCCTGTTTTGCCCCATATGAAGCGAATGATTGCTGACTGTAGCTTCAAAGTGTGGTTTTGTTCGGTGTTGTTGCAACCCTGGTGGAGGTTGCTATCCTGATGTCACCAGAGGAGAAATTCCCCTCCAAGTCAAAAGGAGTAGCATGCTGGGCCGCTCCCCGCTAGGCCCCCTGTGAAACAGGAAAAAAAGGAAAGTCTTATCTCTTTCTTTCCTCTTTTTAAAGGACTTTGAAATGAGGGAGCTAGAGATAATAAACTTGAAAAAGAGTCAACGGGTATAAGAACTTGGCAAACAGTAGGTTACCAACTTGGAGGATACTATAAAGTGGGGTGGGGGGGGGGGGGTCAGTTGGGAAGTGGGTAGGGGGGAAGGAAGCGGAACACTTTCCAGAGTGGTCAACCAGAGTGGTCAACCATATCTAATTGAGTTCAGTCACTGGCTGGTGGGGATCATGTGTCCCAGGAGCAGAAACTTGCAAAGATGGTTGCACCTCAAACTAAACAGAGGATAGGTGTATGGAATTGGTGGAGATTACACTGCTGGTTCATTGGGTTAAGCAAATAACCAGGCGGGTGTAGTGTATCCGACTACACTTTCGGAGGGTATGACCATCTGGGAAAAGGAAGACGATCGTCCCATATGTCCCATACTAGTGGATTAGGGTCTCATCTTGGAGGGAGCGAGTCTTGGTATCTCTTTGATTGTTTTGTTCCACAGTGATGTTGGGGGGCTGTTTGGAGGGGGTGTCTTGGAAGAGCCTGGGTGGTGAACTGTCTGCTAGGGAGGTAATTCTTGGGACATAAACCCAAGCTAAAGAAGCAGTCGTTTGCCCTCCTGGAAGCTGGTGAATCCATACGATTTGTCCCTGTACTGGAACTGAAGGCGGAAAGTACCATCGATATTTTATGGATTTCTGTGCCAATATTTCCAGGAGAGGTTTGAGGGATCTGCTCTTCTGGATTATGGTTGGGGAGATATCTGCAAAGATTAGAATTTTATTTCCTTGTATTGAGAGGTTGTCAAGGTTGCAGGATTTTCTCATGATGTCCTCTTTCACCCCATAGTAGTGGGGCTTTACCACTACATCCCTCAGAAGCCCGTCCTGGTTGGGGGGGTTGCAGTGCTCTGTGGGCTCTGTCCAGTTCAAGTCTGTGACTCGGGATATCCAGAATGAGATCTTTTATTAACAGTTTAACAGTTCCCGGAATGTCCATGACCGATTCAGGGATACAATTTCTGTATCGGAGGTATCGCCTGCTTCTGTTCTCCAAATCATCCAATTTAGAAAGTGCAATTTCAAGTTGGTCTTGCAGCATTTGAATGCAAAAAGTGTTTTGGTTAGTGCATGCGGCTGTATTATCTACTGCCTGTTCAATGACATCCATACAGGCCCCAAGGCTCCTGCAGCCAGCATTTTTGAGAAGCTATTCAAAGGCTGAGCCATATCAGTGGTGTGGCCTTGAGGCAGAGGGGAGGCCTGCTGGGAGCCTGCATGACTGAGAGGAGTATGCAGCATGGGGGTATGGAGGAGGTCTGCGATTGTTCTGCTGAGAAGCGACTCAGTGGAGGCCGGGGAGGCACCTTGGGAGCTGTGTTACTCACAGGAGTTGCCAACAAGGAGCAGGCTTGCTGGTGTGAGAGTGGTGGGTCCGCAATGGAGTCCTAGTCCCCTGTACCTCCGCATGGAGGAGCCGCGGCTGCCATCTGGGGGGATGTAGGGGTTGATAGGCCGAAGTCGAGTTGCTGGCTAACCTTCCTGGGGTGGTCTCCCAGCATGCAGACAGGTGCACAGACTCTTCAGAGGATCGGGAAGGTCCGTTTTGGGGGGGGTCCCGCTAGTTTTAGCTGGCTTGGGGGCCTTAGAGGGCCGGAGCGGGTCGGAGCTCCCGGCTAGCGCGTTTTCCCGGAAGTTCCACGCATGCGCACTCCCACTGCATTACTTTGACAATTGTGCGATGCTGTACCCAAATTGTCATTTTTTTTCCCCATAAATAGAGCTTTCTTTTGGTGGTGTTTGATCACCTCCTGCGGTTTTTATTTTTTGTGCTATAAACAAAAAGTGACGATTTTGAAAAGAAAAAAAAATTTTTTCTTTATGCTATAAAACGCATCCAATAAAAAAAAAATCAAATTTCTTCATCATATGTATTCTGTTACCTATTTTTGGTAAAAAAAAATCCCAATAAGCGTATGTTGATTGGTCTGCGCAAAAGTTATAGCGTCTACAAACTAGGAGATATCTTTTTTTTTTTTTTTTTTTTTTACTAGTAATAGCAGCGATCAGCGACGTATAGTGGGACTGCGATAAGTTCTTTAAGGCTCCATTCACACCTGAGCGATTTGAATCGCGTCGAAAGTGGAATGCTTTAGTGATGCCATTTAAATTTTTTTTTTTTTTTTTTTTTTTTGCTGTGATTATCGAGCGACAACACGCACCTCAATCGCTACAAAACACACTAGCGCAAACACTCCTAGCTCTGTACCAAGATTTCGTACATGAGCTCCTTTGGAGCATTTTTTGAGCGGAGGGGGGGGGGGGGGTCCATTCAAATGAAAGGTGCCACTCCAAAAGCTCTACTAAAAAACAAAAAAAGCTGAAAAAAATATGTGCTGCTGCAGATCGCTAGGTGTGACTGGAGCCTTACTGTCCTGTTACAGCATGGGAAAGGGGAGGAGACTGAAAGTGAAATTGCAGCAGAAAAAGGCTAGATCCCTTCTACTGTTGTATAAATCTCATGAGTAGATTGGCAGAAATATATAATTAATTTGGCAGATTAAACATATATAGTCAGGTCCATAAATATTGGGACATTGACACAATTCTAATTTTTTTGGTTCTGTACACCACCACAATGGATTTGAAATGAAACGAACAAGATGTGCTTTAGCTGCAGACTTTCAGCTTTAATTTGAGGGTATTTGCATCCAAATCAGGTTAACGATGTAGGAATTACAACAGTTTGTATATGTGCCTCCCACTTTTTAAGGGACCAAAAGTAATGGGACAGATTAACAATTATCCATCAAACTTTCACTTTTTAATACTTGGTTGCAAATCCTATGCAATCAATTACAGCCTGAAGTCTGGAACGCATAGACATCACCAGACGCTGGGTTTCATCCCTGGTGATGCTCTGCCAGGCCTCTACTGCAACTGTCTTCAGTTCCTGCTTGTTCTTGGGGCATTTTCCCTTCAGTTTTGTCTTCAGGTGAAATGCATGCTCAATCAGATTCAGGTCACGTGATTTACTTGGCTATTGCATAACATTCCACCTCTTTCCGTTAAACTCTTTGGTTGCTTTCGCAGTATGCTTCGGGTCATTGTCCATCTGCATTGTGAAGCGCCGTCCAATGAGTTCTGAAGCATTTTGAATATGAGCAGATAATATTACCCGAAACACTTCAGAATTCATCCTGCTGCTTTTGTCAGCAGTCACATCATCAATAAATACAAGAGAACCAGTTCCATTGGCAGCCATACATGCCCACGCCATGACACTACCACCACCATGCTTTACTGATGAGGTGGTGCTTTGGATCGTGAGCAGGTTCTTTCCTTCTCCATACTCTTCTCTTCCCATCACTCTGGTACAAGTTGATCTTGGTCTCATCTGTTCATAGGATGTTGTTCCAGAACTGTGAAGGCTTTTTTAGATGTTGTTTGGCAAACTCTAATCTGGCTTTCCTGTTTTTGAGGCTCACCAATGGTTTACATCTTGTGGTGAACCCTCTGTATTCACTCTGGTGAATTCTTCTCTTGATTGTTGACTGTGACACACATAAACCTACCTCCTGAAGAGTGTTCTTGATCTGGCCAACTGTTGTGAAGGGTGTTTTCTTCACCAGGGAAAGAATTCTTCGGTCATCCACCACAGTTGTTTTCTGTTGTCTTCCGGGTCTTTTGGTGTTGCTGAGCTCACCGCTGCGTTCTTTTTTTTTTTTTAAGGATGTTCCAAACAGTTGATTTGGCCACACCTAATGTTTTTGCTATCTCTCTGATGGGTTTGTTTTGTTTTTTCAGCCTAATGATGGCTTGCTTCACTGATAGTGACAGCTCTTTGGATCTCATATTGAGAGTTGACAGCAACAGATTCCAAATGCAAATAGCACACTTGAAATGAACTCTGGACCTTTTAACTGATCCTTGTAAATGGGATAATGAGGGAATAACACACACCTGGCCATGGAACAGCTGAGCAGCCAATTGTCCCATTTACTTTTGGTCCCTTAAAAAGTGGGAGGCACATAGCCAAACTGTTGTAATTCCTGATTCGGATGTAAATACCGTTCACCTGATTTGGATGTAAATACCCTCAAATTAAAGCTGAAAGTCTGCAGTTAAAGCACATATTGTTTGTTTCAAATCCATTGTGGTGGTGTATAGAGCCAAAAAGATTAGAATTGTGTCGATGTCCCAATATTTATGGACCTGACTGTATGTATTTCATCTTGTATGTAGCTGTTTGCTGGGAATTTATCTCTAAATGATCCCAGAATTGTGTGTTTTATTATGTCAATGTGTTTTTTTTTTTTTTTTCATAGCAATGAATTGGTGTTACTAAACCCACAGCAGTAAAGCTTGCTTGTTATACTCACAGGGTTTTTTCCTCCGCATTGTGTAAAAAGGCTGTTTGATCCTCTGTCTTCTTTGATCCTCTTCTTCCACTGTCCCCAATCCAGGAGGGTGCATGTGATCAGCACAGGGTCCATGCACACTTTTTTTTTTTTTTTTTTTTTTAGCAAAAAAAAAATGGGGAAAATGCTGGATAAAAAATGGTGTTAATAGCTTTTTGTAGTAGCGTTTTTTTTTTTTTTTAGAGCGTTTCTGCTGAAAAAAAGTTCCAAAAAAACTCTAAAAACAATTTTTTTTTTTTTTTTTTTCTGCTTCTAGACGCTGAAGTTTAAAAAACACTAATGGCCTAAATTAGTGTGCATGGACACCTAGGATAACACTATTTAGCTTCTAGGAGCAGAAAAAAATGCTAATAGCTTCTAGGCACTAAAAAAAGCACAAGTATGCATGGAGCTTACTTAAATAAGGTGGTTGTAACCCTAAAAAAAATTAATAAATAAATAAAACCCTGTTTCCTTTTTTTTTTTTTTTTTTTTTAACCACTTGCCGACCGCCTCACGCCTATATACGTGAGCAGAGCGGCACGGGCAGGCAAAATCACGTACCTGAAACGTGATTGCCTTCCCGCGGGTGGGGGGTCCGATCGGACCCCCCCCCGGTGCCAGCTGCGGTCGGCATTTGGTTGGGAGCGATGAGAGACGAGGGGGAGACCATCCGATCGTGGCCCCCCCCTCGCGATCGCTCCCAGCCAATGAGAAACATCCCCTGCCTCTGTATAGTACACAGAGGCAGAGGATGTGATGTCATCTCTCCTCGGCTCGGCAGTTTCCGTTCCAGCGCCGAGGAGAGATGACATGTAAGTGCACCAACACTCACACACACACAGTAGAACATGCCAGGCATACATTACACCCCCCCCTGTCACAAACTGACACCAAGCAGGTTTTTTTTTTTTTTTTCCTGATTACTGCATAGTGTCAGTTTGTGACAGTTAGCAGTGGTAGGACAGTGAGTGTTACCCCCCTGTAGGTCTAGGGTACCCCCCTTACCCCCCCTAATAAAGTTTTAACCCCTTGATCACCCCCCCCCCCTCACCAGTGTCGCTAAGCGATCATTTTTCTGATCGCTGTATTAGTGTCGCTGGTGACGCTAGTTAGGGACGTAAATATTTAGGTTCACCGTCAGCGTTTTATAGCGACAGGGACCCCCATATACTACCTAATAATAAATGTTTTAACCCCTGGATTGCCCCCTAGTTAACCCTTTCACCACTGATCACCGTATAACCGTTACGGGTGACGCTGGTTAGTTCGTTTATTTTTTATAGTGTCAGGGCACCCGCCGTTTATTACCGAAAAAAGTTTTAGCCCCCTGATCGCCCGGCGGTGATATGCGTCGCCCTAGGCAGCGTCAGATTAGCGCCAGTACCGCGAACACCCATGCACGCACCGTACACGCACCGTACACCTCCCTTAGTGGTATAGTATCTGAACGCATCAATATCTGATCAGATCTATACTAGCGTCCCCAGCAGTTTAGGGTTCCCAAAAACGCAGTGTTAGCGGGATCAGCCCAGATACCTGCTAGCACCTGCGTTTTACCCCTCCGCCCGGCCCAGCCCAGTCCAGCCCACCCAAGTGCAGTATCGATCGATCACTGTCACTTTTTTTTTGTAGCGTTTTGGTGAACTGGCAAGCACCAGCGGCCTAGTACACCCCGGTCGTAGTCAAACCAGCACTGCAGTAACACTTGGTGACGTGGCGAGTCCCATAAGTGCAGTTCAAGCTGGTGAGGTGGCAAGCACAAGTAGTGTCCCGCTGCCACCAAAAAGACAAACACAGGCCCGTCGTGCCCATAGTGCCCTTCCTGCTGCATTCGCCAATCCTAATTGGGAACCCACCGCTTCTGCAGCGCCCGTACTTCCCCCATTCACATCCCCAACCAAATGCAGTCGGCTGCATGAGAGGCATTTATATATCCTCCCGAGTACCCCTACCTAACGAACCCCCCCAAAAAAGATGTTGTGTCTGCAGCAAGCGCGGATATAGACGTGACGCCCACTATTATTGTCCCTCCTGTCCTGACAATCCTGGTCTTTGCATTGGTGAATGTTTTGAACGCTACCATGCACTAGTTGAGTATTAGCGTAGGGTACAGCATTGCACAGACTAGGCACACTTTCACAGGGTCTCCCAAGATGCCATCGCATTTTGAGAGACCCGAACCTGGAACCGGTTACAGTTATAAAAGTTACAGTTACAAAAAAAAGTGTAAAAAAAAAAAAACCACAAACAAAAATAAAAAAAAATAGTTGTCGTTTTATTGTTATCTCTCTCTATTCTCTCTCTATTGTTCTGCTCTTTTTTACTGTATTCTATTCTGCAATGTTTTATTGTTATTATGTTTTATCATGTTTGCTTTTCAGGTATGCAATTTTTTATACTTTACCGTTTACTGTGCTTTATTGTTAACCATTTTTTTGTCTTCAGGTACGCCATTCACGACTTTGAGTGGTTATACCAGAATGATGCCTGCAGGTTTAGGTATCATCTTGGTATCATCTTGGTATCATTCTTTTTAGCCAGCGGTCGGCTTTCATGTAAAAGCAATCCTAGCGGCTAATTAGCCTCTAGACTGCTTTTACAAGCAGTGGGAGGGAATGCCCCCCCCCCCACCGTCTTCCGTGTTTTTCTCTGGCTCTCCTGTCTCAACAGGGAACCTGAGAATGCAGCTGGTGATTCAGCCAGCTGACCATAGAGCTGATCAGAGACCAGAGTGGCTCCAAACATCTCTATGGCCTAAGAAACCGGAAGCTACGAGCATTTTATGACTTAGATTTCGCCGGATGTAAATAGCGCCATTGGGAAATTGGGGAAGCATTTTATCACACCGATCTTGGTGTGGTCAGATGCTTTGAGGGCAGAGGAGAGATCTAGGGTCTAATAGACCCCAATTTTTTCAAAAAAGAGTACCTGTCACTACCAATTGCTATCATAGGGGATATTTACATTCCCTGAGATAACAATAAAAATGATTTAAAAAAAAAAAAAAATGAAAGGAACAGTTTAAAAATAAGATAACAAAGCAAAAAAATAATAAAGAAAAAAATAAATAAATAAAAAGCACCCCTGTCCCCCCTGCTCTCGCGCTAAGGCGAACGCAAGCGGCGGTCTGGCGTCAAATGTAAACAGCAATTGCACCATGCATGTGAGGTATCACCGCGAAGGTCAGATCGAGGGCAGTAATTTTAGCAGTAGACCATCTCTGTAAATCTAAAGTGGTAACCTGTAAAGGCTTTTAAAGACTTTTAAAAATGTATTAATTTTGTTGCCACTGCACGTTTGTGCGCAATTTTAAAGCATGTCATGTTTGGTATCCATGTACTCGGCCTAAGATCATCTTTTTTATTTCATCAAACATTTGGGCAATATAGTGTGTTTTAGTGCATTAAAATTTAAAAAAGTGTGTTTTTTTCCCCAAAAAATGCGTTTGAAAATCGCTGCGCAAATACTGTGTGAAAAAAAAAAAATGAAACACCCACCATTTTAATCTGTAGGGCATTTGCTTTAAAATAATATATAATGTTTGGGGGTTCAAAGTAATTTTCTTGCAAAAAAAAATAATTTTTTCATGTAATCAAAAAGTGTCAGAAAGGGCTTTGTCTTCAAGTGGTTAGAAGAGTGGGTGATGTGTGACATAAGCTTCTAAATGTTGTGCATAAAATGCCAGGACAGTTCAAACCCCCCCCCCAAATGACCCCATTTTGGAAAGTAGACACCCCAAGCTATTTGCTGAGAGGCATGTCGAGTCCATGGAATATTTTATATTGTGACACAAGTAGCGGGAAAGAGACAAATTTTTTTTTTTTTTTTTTGCACAAAGTTGTCATTAAATGTTATATTGCTCAAACATGCCATGGGAATATGTGAAATTACACCCCAAAATAAATTCTGTTGCTTCTCCTGAGTACGGGGATACCACATGTGTGGGACTTTTTGGGAGCCTAGCCGCGCACGGGACCCCGAAAACCAAGCACCGCCTTCAGGCTTTCTAAGGCCGTAAATTTTTGATTTCACTCTTCACTGCCTATCACAGTTTCGGAGGCCATGGAATGCCCAGGTGGCACAAAACCCCCCCCCAAATGACCCCATTTTGGAAAGTAGACACCCCAAGCTATTTGCTGAGAGGTATAGTGAGTATTTTGCAGACCTCACTTTTTGTCACAAAGTTTTGAAAATTGAAAAAAGAAAAAAAAAATTTTTTTTTTCTGGTCTTTCTTCATTTTCAAAAACAAATGAGAGCTGCAAAATACTCACCATGCCTCTCAGCAAATAGCTTGGGGTGTCTACTTTCCAAAATGGGGTCATTTGGGGGGGGGGGTTTGTGCCATCTTGGCATTTTATGGCATTCAAAACTGTGATAGGTAGTGAGGAGTAAAATCAAAAATGTATGCCCTTAGAAATCCTGAAGGTGGTGCTGGGTTTTCGGGGCCCCGTACGTGGCTAGGTTCCCAAAAAGTGCCACACATGTGGTATCCCCGTACTCAGGAGAAGCAGCTGAATGTATTTTGGGGTGCAATTCCACATATGCCCATGGCCTGTGTGAGCAATATATCATTTAGTGACAACTTTTTGTAAATTTTTTTTTTTTTTTTTTTTTTGTCATTATTCAATCACTTGGGACAAAAAAAATAAATATTCAATGGGCTCAACATGCCTCTCAGCAATTTCCTTGGGGTGTCTACTTTCCAAAATGGGGTCATTTGGGGGGGTTTTGTACTGCCCTGCCATTTTAGCACCTCAAGAAATGACATAGGCAGTCATAAACTAAAAGCTGTGTAAATTCCAGAAAATGTACCCTAGTTTGTAGACGCTATAACTTTTGCGCAAACCAATTAATATACGCTTATTGATATTTTTTTTACCAAAGACATGTGGCCGAATACATTTTGGCCTAAATGTATGACTAAAATTTAGTTTGTTGGATTTTTTTTATAACAAAAAGTAGAAAATATTTTTTTTTCAAAATTTTCAGTCTTTTTCCGTTTATAGCGCAAAAAATAAAAACGGCAGAGGTGATCAAATACCATCAAAAGAAAGCTCTATTTGTGGGAAGAAAAGGACGCAAATTTCGTTTGGGTAGAGCATTGCATGACCGCGCAATTAGCAGTTAAAGCGACGCAGTGCCGAATTGTAAAAAGTGCTCTGGTCAGGAAGGGGGTAAATCCTTCCGGGGCTGAAGTGGTTAAGCGTGATAAAAAGCATAGCGCTTCTGTAGTGTAATTTGTCCCTTTCTGTGCTGTAAAATACCTGGTTGATTCTGCCCGTTCTTGTGTCGTCCTAGGTATGCTGAACACGGTAAATGACTGCTGATCCATGATACCGTGGTCAGTTTATGTGCCTCCGTGTTCAGTCTCTCTCCCCTTTCCCCCTCCCTCCCTGCCTGTCAGTTCCTAGTGTGTGTGTGTGTGCCGGCCGATCTCCTTCCTGCCACTTTTCTGTGGCTGTTAAGTCACTGAGGACAATTACTGGTATCCCATCTGTTATAGCACAATATAAAGTGCTGTGCAGTGTGTGGTGTTTTTTTTTTTTTTTCCAATTATGAAGCTAAATACAGTGGAACCTTGGTTTGAGTAATGCGGTCAACAAGCAGTTTAAAAAAAAAAAAAAAAACTTTTTTTTTTTTTTTCAAAATTCTGACTGTTTGCGAGAGTTGTCTCGCAAAACGAGCAGAATTCAAGCTAATGGGTGGTGCAGTACCGCATTTGGCCAGAGGTGCGGGGGCGCCAGGGACACTCAGAACGGTTCGGAAATACTCTGTTCCCGAGTGTTTCCCTGGCTTTCCGAGCTGTCCCCGAGTATTTCCGAGGCTCTCTGGTGCCCCCCCCCCACCTCTGGCCACATGCGGTATTGCATGTAATAGAAGTCAATGCGGAATAAATTATCTTAGTTTCCATTGACTTCTATGGGGAAACTCGCTTTGATATGCGAGTGTTTTGGATTACAAGCATTCTCCTGGAACAGATTATGCTCGTAATCCAAGGTTCCACTGTACCTTATTTCACAGCACCAGTGTGCAGTCATGTGAACTGTGAACTCCCAGGGGACATCAGAGCAGAATCTCTGCCCCTTCTGCTGTAGAGTTGTTTTTTGCAAAAAAAAAAAATTGTATTTTTATTAAACTTTTATGTTTTAATTTAAAGCGAACATATACAGAATTGTTGCATAATGTAGAATACAAAAATATTGAAAACATAATGATAAAAGAAAAACAATGGAGTAGAAGATACAGATGAACAGAATCCACAAGTACAGAGCCCAGGAGTGTTCTGCACAGCGTGTCCAGGATATATAAAACAAGCGGCTCAAAATTGGGTAGTATAGGCTCGAAACCAGAGGTCAATCTTATAAAGAGAAGGACATAGATTTCATGAGGGGTATATGACACGGGATAAGAGACTCCAAATGACATACATAAGAAATAAGGAAGTGGGGGGGGGGGGGGGCACCATGATCACAAGTATTACAATGCCAACATAATTTAAGAAGCGGTAGTCAGCATAGGGGTCCCAAATTCTGACCGATCCCAAAGTTCCCCCTGCTGTAGTCTTTAACTGCACTTTTATAGCCTGCTATAACAGGGGATATCAGTAATTGTCCTCAGTGACTTTACAACCACTTTTATAGCACTTGGTCTTATCAGTGTGCCTTACATTTGACATTATTGCTTTGCATTCTCCTGTAGCAGTGACACAAAATGGCAGCGATTGTCTCACTTTTGGTGTCCATACAGACCGGCTGACCACAGCTGTCTGCTGTTAGTAATCACAAAGGGGATTGATTCCTTGCAGTTAGGGACAGATGATCGCCACTGGTGGGATTACCCCGAACACCAACCGTTAGTTGTAGCTACTGTCAGCCCATCATTGCTTTGTACAGGCTTCCAGGATGTGGCTGTCCACACAACACCTGGGCTCCAGGACACAGTTTTTCACAAGATACTTGTTTCAACACAGCCGTTTTAGTAATGTGAAAGAGTTCTTCAGCTGTTCTTGTCATATGACTGCATGACATGTTACTGACTTGAGGCACTGCTGACATCCTAGGCTGCATCTTTTCATATAGGAAGACATCTATATCATGTGAGCATGGGCAAAGCACAGGATTATGTTAAGGTTTGAATAGTTGGCTAATCAGAATTTTGGAATATTTTGTCAAAATCAGATGATCCAGTTACTTTATTTACATTTTAGCTGGTAAATAATAGGGCTGTGGTTACCTAAAATGCTGCAGATTTTTTGAGATGATATACTACTTATCAAAGGTTTGGGCAACTATATTGTTATATCAGGGCTACAAAATGATGCCAGGAGAGTGAAAGGTGGCTATTTTTGACCAGAGGTCTCCAAACTGGCCCGGAGGTCGCATGCGGCCCTTTGCTTGTCTTCAAGCTGCCCTTCGGGCACTATTCCTCCCACTGACGCCGACGATGGAGCACTATTCCTCCCACTGACGCCGACGGTGGGGCACTATTCCTCCCACTGACGCCGACGATGGGGCACTATTCCTCCCACTGACGCCGACGATGGGGCTCTATTCCTCCCACTGACGCCGACGATGGGGCACTATTCCTCCCACTGACGCCGACGATGGGGCACTATTCCTCCCACTGACGCCGACGATGGGGCACTATTCCTCCCACTGACGCCGACGATGGGGCACTATTCCTCCCACTGACGCCGACGATGGGGCACTATTCCTCCCACTGACGCCGACGATGGGGCACTATTCCTCCCACTGACGCCGACGATGGGGCACTATTCCTCCCACTGACGCCGACGATGGGGCACTATTCCTCCCACTGACGCCGACGATGGGGCACTATTCCTCCCACTGACGCCGACGATGGGGCACTATTCCTCCCACTGACGCCGACGATGGGGCACTATTCCTCCCACTGACGCCGACGATGGGGCACTATTCCTCCCACTGACGCCGACGATGGGGCACTATTCCTCCCACTGACGCCGACGATGGGGCACTATTCCTCCCACTGACGCCGACGATGGGGCACTATTCCTCCCACTGACGCCGACGATGGGGCACTATTCCTCCCACTGACGCCGACGATGGGGCACTATTCCTCCCACTGACGCCGACGATGGGGCACTATTCCTCCCACTGACGCCGACGATGGGGCACTATTCCTCCCACTGACGCCGACGATGGGGCACTATTCCTCCCACTGACGCCGACGATGGGGCACTATTCCTCCCACTGACGCCGACGATGGGGCACTATTCCTCCCACTGACGCCGACGATGGGGCACTATTCCTCCCACTGACGCCGACGATGGGGCACTATTCCTCCCACTGACGCCGACGATGGGGCACTATTCCTCCCACTGACGCCGACGATGGGGCACTATTCCTCCCACTGACGCCGACGATGGGGCACTATTCCTCCCACTGACGCCGACGATGGGGCACTATTCCTCCCACTGACGCCGACGATGGGGCACTATTCCTCCCACTGACGCCGACGATGGGGCACTATTCCTCCCACTGACGCCGACGATGGGGCACTATTCCTCCCACTGACGCCGACGATGGGGCACTATTCCTCCCACTGACGCCGACGATGGGGCACTATTCCTCCCACTGACGCCGACGATGGGGCACTATTCCTCCCACTGACGCCGACGATGGGGCACTATTCCTCCCACTGACGCCGACGATGGGGCGTTGTTACCAACCCCAGGATATTTTCTTCTCCTCCTGGCCACAGTCCAGCCCCTCTAAAGTCTTATGGATAATAAAGTTGCCCTTTGTTTAAAAAGTTTGGAGACTGTTCTTGACCTATGCTTTTGTGTAAATAGTAAAACGTATCATGTCTGAACTCTTCTAAAAGCCATCCGGCTATTCGCATGTTCATCTGGATACTGCATTAGGAATTATACAGTGCTTTGCATAAGTACAGATGACTGTCTGATGTCAGTAGGATTTGGATTCTGGTGGTTTGGGCTTGTGCCCGGGCTCTCAATGGCATGCTCTAATGTCAGATACAATTTACAGGAATATACATCAGAGGTAAGGGATGAGGGTATATTTATACTGTTAATATATATGTATGTATATGTACTATATTACCAAAAGTATTGGGATGCCTGCCTTTACATGCACATGAACTTCTTTTCTTTTTTTATTCTCACAATAATAAGAAAGAACAATACTGGGACGCAGGCCCTAAAGAGAATACAAAATTGGACATTAAATAATTTTCAAACGTTTAATAATCGAATACTCCCCAGGGATGAGAAAGACAAAGTCAGGAGCATGGATAATACCCGTGCCAGAGAAAGGAAACCCCAACAACATTTACACATTCATACCAACACTAAATACGATCCCATATCAGCGCCACAGCCCCAGAGACCCTCCACGTGGAGAGTCTTTATACAAAACAGTACATAACTTAGTTAGCTACAGTTCGTAGTACGAGACTACCCAAATTCAAGTAATGGGGAAAATACCTTTTTACTGAGTAACCTGCGATGCTAGGACATCCTCCCAGAAAGCCTCAGACATCCAGCCATGGCTGCCATATTTTGGTAAATTTCTTGGGGCATGTCCTATTTTTATATATCAACTTAAACCTGGGTAGAACACATGAACATTACGGAAGAAAGCATGAGCCGAAAGAGGGCCAGCATCATTTCAATGCAATAAAATGATTTTACAAGTATAAAACAGTATACGTAGCAGAGTCCTAGCATGCGTTCAGGGAACAAAATCACTGAGGACACCTAAAAGTCCAACTTCCGGAGTGTGAGGTATTGACAGGTAAAGCTTGTGCTTGAAAAAAGCAAATAAGTCCTTCCAGAAGGACGATAGTCAAGGACAGTTCCAGAACATATGAAATGAAAAAATTTTGCACCAATCAAGTCACATCTAGAACAAGCAATATCCAAACCCAATCCCATACGAACCAACTTGGCTGGAGTATAGTGTAAATGATGTACAAACTTAAATTGAATCAACGGATCGGCAGTGCTAATTATATCCTGAAAGCACACCTCTGTAGCCTCTTCCCAGCCCTCCTCATAAAGTTCAGGCATCAACAACAACCATTTGTGATGAGAGTTCTGGAAAGGATCAGCCCCCATCAACTGAAGAGGACCATAAAAGGTCGTCACCAGTTTGGAGATTTCTGGATACGACAAGAGATCCTCAATGGAAGATTCAGTGAGCTTGATGGTCGATGACCCAAACCGGGTCTGAATGGCATGCCGAAATAAGAGATATTTAAAGAACGTATTTTCAATGTCATTTTTACATCCAAGTGTGTCAAAGGTCACACAATTATTATCCTCAACTATGTGAGAAAGGTGAGTAACACCAAACCAACCCCACCAGGGTGAGTCCGGGTGACCAAAGAGCTCAGGGAGATTAGGATTCTTCCACAGAGGGGTCTGTGATGACTTACCCAGAGAGGACTGTGTGATAATTCCCCCCTCCCTCCAAGCTATAAAACCCACATCAACAGGAGAGGATCGTGAGCCCCCAGATCTTTTGACCTGTGAGACCAAAGAGAGCCGACATTAGCGCAGCGGATGGGGTCTGAGGGTCAGAATGTAACCAAGCATAAATGTAGGTAAGTTGGGAAGCAATAATGTAATTCCGTAGATTGGGACAAGCCAGCCCTCCTATGGCTTTAGCCACCTGGAGTGAGGACTTGGCTATACGGGGTTGATTGCCATTCCAAAGAAGAGAGGGTAGATTCCACCTGTACGAACACGCACAGGAACTTTAATGGCATCCCAGTCTTAGTCCGTAGGGTTCAATATTGAGTAGGCCCACCCTTTGCAGCTATAACAGCTTCAACTCTTCTGGGAAGACTGTCCACAAGGTTTAGAAGTATGCCTATGAGAATGTTTGACCGTTCTTCCAGAAGCGCATTTGTGAGGTCAGGCACTGATGTAGACGAGAAGGCCTAGCTTGCAGTCTCCACTCTAATTCATCCTAAAGGTGTTCTATCAGGTTGGGGTCAGTACTCTGTGCAGGCCAGTCAAGTTTCTCTACCCCAAACTCACTCATCCATGTCTTTATGGACCTTGCTTTGTGCACTGGTGCGCAGTCATGTTGGAACAGGAAGTCACAGGATGCTGTGACATTGGAGATTTTGGACCACGTATATGCGCGTTTTGATAGTCTGCTAGCAAAATGGTTATCGGTGTCTTCGCAGCAAGGCAGCATGGAGACAATGCCATATCTGAATTTTTTTTCCATTCAGGTTTTGGGATGTACATAAATGGCCTACAACTATAGCAAGAGTGTTATCCAACTTTAATCTAAGCTGTACAGTTTTTATCTCCAGTTGAACTAACCCTTTATTTCATATTGTCTTCTCATTTTTGTTTGTTCTTCTGTAAGGGATGTTTGCATTGCTTATTCTTTCCATCTACAAGACATCATGTATACTCTTTGTTTAGTCTGAATGCAAACCCAGCTTTGTTTGTTTTGTAGATCTATGCAAGTAAAGGAATTTTGCGTTCCACTGCCATCGAGGAGCCTTCAAAAGCAAAGGATTTCTGTATTACATATAATTCAACATGGACAACACTTCCACCAACCTATACAAACGCAGTAAGTTCTTGTTCTGTTCAATATAAAAAACAACAAAAAAAAAAACAACGCTATTTAAATAGCTGTTAAATAGTGTACAGTACTGATGCTGCTGCTCCTAGGTGGTAAATGAACCACTAAACTTATGGGTACATACATATGAATGTAACCAATAAATAAAACAAACAAATTCGTGATGAATATTAAGTGCGTTTATAGTTCCCAATATATACACTCCAAATTCTCTCTTGATTATCTGTTGTGAGGTGCTGAGTGCACAGCATTAATATAATGACTTTGTGCTCAAAGTGCTCTGTGCCCCTCTGATGTGTCAACAGCTCCCCTGGAATCTGTGGGCTGCCGGGAGCTGCAGCTATAAAGAGGCTGCAGGACATCAGCAGCAATAAGACCTAGCAAAAGAAGAAATGAGGTTGTCAGCATAAAGGAATTCCTGGGAGTGTAGAGAGGAGTCTGGTGGAGTAAAAGAGGAGCAAAGAGGAACACTTTTCCATACGAGCTAAAGCTTGTTTGACTCTTATGCTAATTGCAAGGGGGTCCATTCTTTCTGGGGAGTGTGGGAACATCATAGGGGGCACAGAGCACTTTTTTTAAGCACAAAATCACTGTGCCCTGAGCACTTCACAGTGGATAATCAAGATGGCCTGTGTACACGCTTAATATTCATCACGGATTTGTTTATGGTTTTATTGGTCATATTCCTATGTACTGTATCCCTTCCGTGGAAAAGTTTTTATCCCTATTGTGGGGTCACCAGTACGGTATTTATAAATTGAAATCCTATCCCCTCTCAAGCATCTCTGCTCGTAACCTTTCTCCATAACTAATATCCTCCAGTCCCTTTTTATTAGTTTTGTTGCCCTTCTCTGTATTCGCTCCATTTCCAGCACATCCTTCCCGAGTACTGGTGCCCAGAACTGGACAGCATACTCCAGGTAAGGCCGGACCAGAGTGTTGTAGAGTGGGAGAATTGCCACTCTATCTCTTGAGTCAATCCCCTTTTTAATGCTTGCCAATATTCTGTTTGCTTTGTTAGCAGCAGCTTTGCATTGCATGCCATTGCTGAGCTGATCATCTACTAGGACCCCCAGGTCCTTTTCCATCCTTGATTCCCTCAGTGGTTCTACCCCCAGTGAGTAGATATTTTTGCCACCCAAAACCTTAAACCTCATTTGCCATGTAGTTGCCCACCCCATTAACCACTTCAGCCCCGGAAGATTTGGCTGCTCAATGACCAGACCATTCTTTGCGAAATGGCCCTGCGTCGCTTTAACTGACAATTGCGTGGTCGTGCAACGCTGTACCCAAACAAAATTGACGTCCTTTTTTTTTCCCACAAATGGAGCTTTCTTTTGGTGATATTTGATCACCTCCGCGGTTTTTTATTTTTTGCGCTATAAACAAAAGAATAGCGACAATTTTGAAAAAACACTATCTTTTTTTACTTTTTGCTGTAATGGATATCCCAAATTTAAAAAAAAAAAAAAATTTCTCAGTTTAGGCCGATATGTATTCTACATATTTTTGGTAAAAAAATTGCTATATATATATATATATATATATGTGCCTCCGTCATGCCTGCTCTCCTGTGTCTCCCTCTATCCCCAACCCCCCCTCCTCCCCGCCTGTTAGCTCCCCGATCCGCCTAACTTGCTTCAAATATAACCGCGTGTTTCTTCTATAGTTCCTGCTGATACTAAGCTCTCTAGTGCATGTCATTTATTAAAATATGCTGTATAATAGCTTACTTCGGCGCTCACGTGACTGGCTGCCGGGCTCCTCCTCTCCTCCTCCCGGCTGACGTCAGCGGGGGTTTCCCAGCATCTCCCCTGCAGCTATCGCATTGGGAGAGGAGACCAGCGGATAGTCAGCTGAGCGCCAAACAGCATATTTTTATAAATTACATCCACTGGGAACCTTAGTGTTACATATCAGCGGGAACTTTAGCAGAACATTTTTTACCTTTTAACAAACACTTTAAATATGTGAAACCTCAAGGTGTCAATCAAAAAAATTGATATACATAAATGTGAATTCAAACAAATAAGGGGATAGCAGCACTTAAATATATTGCACATAACAATAAAAAATGCCATATATAGAAAGTAAATGCGTGTATCCAAAACAGTGCTAAAAAAGTGTTTAAATAAATGAAAAAAGTCCCATACACAAAATGGTGTGATCAGATATAGATTTCCAACAACCGTTCAGAGGTGATTCTTTCTGAATATATTTGTGATCCTATTTAACAAGGAAGAAAAATGGGTGCTTCCACCCTGAACTGAGATTGCAAAATTAACTAGTTCAGCCTCAGAAGGATTCACCTGTTTAATGACCAGGCCATTTTTTGCGATACGGCACTGCGTCGCTTTTACTGACAATTGCGCGGTCGTGCGACGCTGTACCCAAACAAAATTGACCTTTTTTCCCACAAATAGAACTTTCTTTTGGGTGGTATTTGATCACCTCTGCGGTTTTTATTTTTTGCGCTATAAACAAAAAAATGAGCGAACATTTTTGAAAAAAAATGCATTTTTTACTTTCTGCTATACATATACATATCCCCCAAAAAATGTAAAAACAAAAAAAAATGCATCAGTTTAGGCCAATATGTATTCTACATATTTTTGGTAAAAACAATCCCAATAAGTGTATATTGATTGGTTTGCGCAAAATTATTGGGTTTCCAAAATAGGGGATAGATTTAGGGACTTAATATAAATTGTTTTTTCTTTGTTTTTACTGGTGATGGTGATCTGCAATTTTTAGCGGGACTGTGACACTTTTTGGGCACCTGTGACACCAATACAGCGATCAGTGCTAAAAAAAATAAAAATGCACTGATCAATGTTTAAATAAAACTGGCAGGGAAGGGGTTAACACTAGGGGGCGATCAAAGGGATTAATTGTGTTCCCTCAGTGTGTTCTAACTTTGTGGGCATGGGCTCACTGTGACAACACAGAGATCGCTGTTCCTGATTACTAGCAATAGCAGATCTCCATGTTGTTCCCTGTCAGAACGGGGATCCGCCTTGTTTACATAGGCAGGGCCCTGTTCTGCCTCTCTGGAGCGATCGCGGGTTGCCGGCGGACATCGAGTCCGCTGGACGCACGTGCACGCTCCCCCCGGCATGTAGAATGCGCAGCTTCAGTATCTCATGCACGAAATTTTACAGGTACATCGTTTCGCACAGTCCGGCCACCCTGCCACAGTATATGTGCAGTGGGCGGTCGGGAAGTGGTTAAATACTCCGTGCTCCACTGCACACCAGAGGATTTGCCTCTTACCAGATGGATCGACCTTTGCAGGTCTAACACAGCCCTTTTGCAGCTTTTTCAATGCAAGCAAAGAGCGCCTCATCTATGGGATGACACTTCCTTAGCAAATCCAAGCTCTCAATATGGATGGATAAACCACATTTCATTAACATCAAGCTGTGCTAGTAATTCACACTCCAGCTCATTGTGTCACACATGAAAAAAGAAAAAAGCAATTTATTGCGCAGACGTCCTTTTAAAAATGATTTATTGGTATAGACATATACTTGCCACAAATAAGGAAATCGGTTACACACAGCGTCTGACGTCCTTACAGACGATAAGATGTCACCACTACCGCCGACGTATGTTTCGTTCTAATGAATGTTGTCACCGGGGCAACATGAATGCATTATTTACCTGCAATGAAAAAGAAGAGGAGGAGTTACTATAGAGCAGGGATCCTCAAACTACGGCCCTCCAGCTGTTGCAGAACTACACATCCCATGAGGCATTGTGAAACTCTGACATTCACAGACATGACTAGGCATGATGGGAATTGTAGTTCCTGAACACCTGGAGGGCCGCCGTTTGAAGACCCCTGCTATAGAGTGTTACTCTACCAACATGTGAAATTGGCTTGATTTATGTAAGATAAAGTTATGCACACTTTTGCATTACTTTCAGTACAGCCCTCGTACATTTCAACTAAACTTGTGATCTGCTTTCTTGGAGTTCAGTTTAGCAAGTTGAAATTTTAATTAATAATGAATAGGTACAAAATTTGATGAAGTAAGCAGGCATAGAAAATGGGAATCTGAATTGATCCCATTTAATGGAAATATTTAAAAAATTCATATAATATTTGTTAAAGCAGTGTTATCTAGTGCTTGGAATTGATCAGTTGTGCTAATAATGATGTTTGTATCATTTTCACTCGGATGATTTTGATCAAATTTCCTGCTAATTTCCTTCTGATTTGATTGTAACATGTATGGCCAGCATAAAATTACTTCTCTCTTAGTTATGTGTTAAAGATCGCTTTCAATGTTGGGTAAAGAGAACTTGTCACATGTGAATTTATGAATCTGAATATTTAGTCAAAGTAGTAAACAACCTTGCATTTTTTTTTTTCTATGCATACTAAGCAGTGTAGTAAACACTACATAATATGTATGGTATGTGGCACAAACTCTTACCATAGTCCCTTTCCACCTCTGTGGGCTCTGGGATCCTCGGTGCAGCTTTCCCAAACTTGTTTTTGGAGGCAAGCACAGACTACCAAGTCACAGGGACACAGCAGAAGCACCAATTGGCAGGAAGAGGGGAGAGCAAGGGAGTGGTTTGTAAGGGTTGTGTGTTTGTATGGATGCATGTTCATTCAGCACTAGTTACAGGCCTATACTGTGCATGTAAGGCGGCTCCATAGAACCCTAGACCCGGTTCACACAGGGGCGACTCGTCAGGCGACTTAGCCGCCTGACAAGTCACGTCCGATCTGTACTATGAAACCGTTCTAATTGGAGCGACTCAAGTTGCTCCGACTTAGAAAAAGGTTCCTGTACTACTTTTGGGGCGACTTCAGGCGACTTGCATTGACTTCTATACAGAAGTCATTTTGCAAGTCGCCGCTGAAGTCGCGTGCAGGTCGCGCTGCAAGTCGTGCTGTCCCTGTGTGAACTGGCAAAAGAGCTGCCCTGAAACCAGGAAGTGGCACAGGCGCTAAGGGGTCCAGCTGGAGCAGAAGGAAAGAAGAACTTTGGAACAAGAGGCAGCATGTAAGGTAAGTTTTTACATTAGTAGATGAAAAACATTAAAAAGTAAGGCTTTAATATTACTTTAAATTATGATAAATAGGCAGGCTTACTTTATAAAAGGTTTATATTTTCTCCTCTTAAAGCCAATCTGACCTGTCCTAAAAACATTTCTAAGGTCGCAGATACCTGTAACTGTGATATCCTTTAGACCCTAGGTCCAGGCAGTGCATGAGACTAGAAATTCTTTCCCACATTAAAACTTGGTTCACACTGGAATCGGCTGCTGATCGCACAGGAATACTGTGCTTCCCCGTTCTACGGTTCAGGGTCGAATCGGGGACGAATCTTTGCCTGAATTCGATCCTGAAACGGAGCTAAAGACGCACACTCTGTGCAGTGCGCTCTGCAGTCACTACATAGAGAGCTGGCCACATTCTCCGGCTATGCGAAGAAACCTGCATCCAATTCACATAGGTGTGAACCTAGCCTAAAACCTACTGCTTTTGATTGAAGTACTAAGTGCCAAAGCCTTTATTGCCCTCTGAATGTCTGGAATTTTGAAATTGAATGACAGGTTGGGGTGCTATAGTACTGTGACTATCAGAAGTTTTCAGGAAGAGTTGATCCCCGCAGCCTGGGCTTTAGTCCTAAGGGGATTCTGAGTTGCACAGAAATCAATCAATCCTAAAGCCAAACTCCAGCGTGCACCCAGAAATGTGCACTGTAGCAAGTGACATCACTGCCTGGTCCAGAATTCAAAACGCAGCTGGTTTCCTATGTCTTTACAGTCTGGCTCTTGTCAGAACATCGTCTTTCCATTTGGTTATTGGTTCACTTTTGTATTTTATTTTTTTCAGACCTTTTACAAGTTGTTAAACTTAGGCTCAGTGTGGCTGTGCAGCCCTTCAGATGTTCCCAGTGGAGGATTTCAGGACATGGCAGTCATTGTGATGGATGGAAACTGCTCCATGATGGATAAAGCTCTTTTGGCTCAGAAATACAATGCTAAAATGCTGCTTATTGCCACTAGAGAAGGTCTGGTAAGTGTTGGGATTATAGACATCCCTCATTGCTTTTTTTATCTTGACATTTTAGTTAAGCCGGCCATGGATGGATCAAATCTCAGCCAGTTCAGCAGGTACCAGCCGAGATTGGATTCCTTGATCGCCTTCAGTTGAACCAGCCTGTTGGATTTTTTGCATGCGACCACTGCCGCCAATAGTGATCACTGTGATTTGCTGACAGTAAAGGCTCCCAGCCTGCAGAAAACAATAGCACTGTGGAAGGGATTTCCTCATCGACACTAAAGCTCCATTCAGACATGATTTCCAAATAGCTACAAAACGCAGGACTCGTTTGCGATGCCATTACTTCTAATGGCACCCCAATTGTGCAACAAATCGCGCAAACATAATTGCGGGACGTGAGCGCCCCCCCATTTTGCTGTGCTACAATCTTGGGAAAATCGTGGCGCGATTTGGGTGCCACAGTAATGGCATCGCAAACGCGTCCTGTGTTTCGCAGCCATTTGGAATCGTGGCAATTCTGCCTGCGATCATGTGCGTTTGGAGCCTAACTGATGGGTATAAACCTATGTAGGGCTGCAACTAACGATTATTTTCATAATCGATTAGTTGGCCGATTATTGTTTCGATTAATCGGTTAATAACCTTAAAAAAAAAAAAAAAAAAAAAAAGTGTGGCGTATAATTTAGTTAATATGTAAAGTTTTAAAAAAAGGCAATTTATTCTTAAATATCTCTATTCAGTGGTAAATATAAATAACCAACTATTTGGTTAGGGAGAAAAATATCTAATCAACTCTGAGAATAACAGAGGAGATGTACTGTATAAACTGTTAGAGAAGAGATGTACTGTACATACTATTAAAGGGTGAATCTGATTAATATTTTCAGACTCCGAGATCAAATGTCTTCCTTCAAAAAAAAATTTCATTTTAAGAGCGTTCGTTCGATTTTCTAATCGTTAGTGGGGTCAAGTCGACGTTCATTTTCAACCACAGTGATGGGAAAATTTGGAAATAGAAAACTTCCTGGTCAAAGGAATTTTCAGACAGTGTATGTGGTTTTCGTTCAGAAATTACATTCATTTTAAAAACAAGAAAATTTCAAACCACATTCTTTCATTCAGCAATTATACAAAGATTTTTCATCTGAATATTCTCTTCTGAAAATTGATCGGTGTGGCCAGCATAAGGCTCGGTACACACCTATGCAGTTTGCTTTTGATCTGTTTCTGCAGTGCTTTTTGCTGTGTGTTTTGATTTTTGTGCATGTGATTTTGCGGCGATTTGCATTTTTTTTTGGCCAATTTTGTTGGGCAGATTAAAAAACACAAATTGCTGTAAAAACGCATTAAATGCTTTTCTGCAGCTTCTCCATCGAAGTATATATAAACAAAGTCCCTGACCTTTTCCAATTACGCAGCGGCTGAAAAAATCATAAATGTGAACGTGTCCAATGGGAAACCATGTAAATGAACTGTAGTGCGCTTCTGCAAAAAAGCACCAAAAAACACATAGATGTGAACCAGGTCTAAGACGTTTAGTAACATAATGGCATTAAAAAAACTAAAGTTAGCCTATTATAGTACAAAAAAAAGCAGAAAATCACTACTGTATTAATTTTTTTACTGTGGAACTGTGAAAGTAATATCTACAGTAGCGATTATTTGCTCTTTTTGTACTACAAAAGGGCTTGTTTTAGTTTTTTTTAACCCCATTATGTTACTGGCCGATTAATCGATTATGAAAATAGTAATCGATTAATTTCATAATCGATTATTTGTTGATTAGTTGTTTCAGCCCTAAACCTATGGGCTGTTTTAGTCTTGTGAGTTTTATATGTAGCAACACACAAAATACATTTTACATTTGAGAAATATAAGATATTAAGATATTACGCATGTACCTTACGACAACATGAACATTGACCTTTTTTTTTTTTTTTTTTTTAACTGTGTTCACTTGATGATCTAACAAATTTGCATTCTCCATTGCAGCCTGCTCCCCAAGACAGCAAAAGCAGACCCCCGACAATACCGATTGCATATGTAAAATATGGAGATGTCTTAAACATGGCACAGGTATATCGTGTGTGTGTGTTCTTGCTGCATTTAGAATTTAACCTTGTCCTTGTAAACACCTATCTTATGATTGTATGCAAAGAAGGGGGGGAAGTGTAAAAACACAGGTGGGACTTTAAATGAGGCACATATACATGTTCCTCCATCCCTAATATCAGTATTCAGAAAAAAAGGGGGAGAAATATGGGACTTTAAATGAGGTTCTCGACATAGTGGGGGTATGTAAAAGAAAAAATAATTTATTGTCGTAGAGGACACAATAATTGGATCTCAGTGGTATGGAAAGTGCAATAATAAGTCATAAGTTTACAAATACAATTCCACATACGACATGGACATCAAGGATACATAATATCGACTTGGAAACACATGATAATATGGCGACCAAACATATAACATGGACATCAAGGATACAAAATAATATCGGCTTGAAAACGCATGACAACATGAAAATGAATGAGCAATCTCGTGTGTGTGTATGTATGTATGTATGTATGTATATGTGTGTATGTATATGTGTGTATATGTAATATATATATATATATATATATATATATATATATATATATATATATATATATATATTATTAAAACTGGCACAGTGTGATGAAATGGCATGATTGCTTGATAGACAGTAGACTAAATTGATAACTCATAGAAATGTGTGTAGGCATCCTGAATTGCCCGACGCGTTTCGTGCATAAAACACTCATCAGGGGCGGATGCTTCTGAATATCTAGAGAAATAGGAGTATAATTAATCTAATGCTAAGCGTAACAGGAAGGGACAAATGTGCCGATCCTGGATACTTACATGCAAAAAGTAGATGCTGGGGGTGTATAGGATGTAAGACCAGGGCCGCAAAAAGTGTCTGACCCAGAAGCTGGGGTAATGTGGGGCGCAAAGCAGAGGTAGATTGTCTTGATACCACGCCAAATTATAATTGGAGGGTAAGGAAGGCCATAGGATCTATGATGAGTAAGTATATTATATATTACATATTGTAAAATATAGTAGAGAAGATCTAGTAGCGTATTAAGTGCCCTAAAAATTACCTTCCTTAAATGTCATATATTATGATTGTAAGTATAGTTATAGTTTTGATATATTGCTGCAATGTTCTTACAGAGTGCGTAGAACCATTCACAGCAATCCCCGCTGCATACAAATTTAAATTTTTTTTCCTTTCATAATCAAACTACTCCACACAAACATACTCGGATTAATTTAATCAGAAACTAGTTAACCACTTAAGGACCAGGCCTATTTTTCAGACTTGGTGTTTACAAGTTAAAATCTTTTTTTTTTTTTTTTTTTTTGCTAGAAAATTACTTGGAACCCCCAAACTATATATTTGCGCAGCGGTCTTACAGGAGCACTTTTTTTGGGGGGGAAAAATACACTTGTTTGACTTAAAAAAAAAAAAAAAAAAAAATAAGACCACAGTAAAGTTAGCCTAATATTATTTTTTTGCTATTGTGAAAGATAATGTTACGCTGAGTAAATTGATACCCAACATGTCCCACTTTAAAATTGCGCCCACTCATGGACTGGTGACAAACTTTTATCCTTAAAAATCTCCATAAGTGGCGGGTGTGGCTTGAATGTACATGTGAACAGATGTGCCTCACATCGGCTCCGGCATCCTGATATAATTTATCCTGTTGTAAGTGTATACCCCTGCAGCAATTGACCGGACACTCCCAGTGTGGAGCTACCCCCACTGCGACTTTCGGTTGAAATCTACCTAAGGCAGGGATGACTAAAAGGCAGGAGGAGAGTCTGCATGCCGAGTGGCAGACCCAACATGGCTGATCCCCGCTCCAACAGCGCACAGCGAAGGACCATTGCAGCTCGGCAGCATCAATGCTAGCAAAATATGCCCAAGATCCGGGTGGCCAGAAACCTATGCAACAGCCCCACACACCGTATGTAGCGAAAAACCGCCCCACTGTGAAACAGCAGCACATGAAGCATGCAGCAGTGAAAATGGCGTCGGCAGCACATGGCACCACAGTGAGTATACACTTGTCTCCCCTTCCTCCTCCTGGTATAGAAGACCCCTCTGACCCTGAGCATGGAGAACCCTCCCTGCAAGATATCCTCACTGCAGTCCATACCTATGGCTCCTCACTCACCGACTTGTCCACAGAGGTTCGAAGCATGAAAGAAGGTATACTGCAAATCAGACATGACATACAAAAGATCAGAGAAAGGGCCACTGCTTTGGAGGGTAGGGTGAGCTCCATAGAGGATGAGCTGCCTCCACTTCTGCAAGATGTTCAAATGACTGCTGCTAGAACAACCGATATGGCGGCCATAATAGAAGACATGGAAAATAGGCTGAGACGGAGTAATATCCGCATAGTTGGTATGCCTGAATAATCTGAAGGGAAGAACCCTGTTGACTTCATTGAAACTTGGCTAGCTGACACGTTTGGTAAAAATAAACTTACTCCGTTTATCTCTGTTGAAAAAGCAGGGTGCCTTCTTGCCCACCACCACCAGGGGGCAATGACAGACCTTTCCTGCTGAAACTCTTACACTATAAAGATGGAGATATTATCCATTGCATGGCTAGACAAAAAGCTAATCTGGAAATACAGGGCACCAAAATATCCATATATCCCCATTTCTCAGCAGCAGTTCAAAAGCAGAGGGCTAGTTTCACTGAAGTGAAGAAACGCCTGCGAGCAATATCAGTGATTTATACAGGTGGTTCTGTACACTTTTTTTTTTTTTTTTTGTTTTGTTTTTGAAAACCCGTCTGGCTACCAACTGGCTTGATCATCCTGAGCGATACCTGCAAGCAGCTGCTCGAGATGGTGGCCCAAGCTAGATCATGAGTTAGTGGTTGTAAACCCTTACAGACCTCTTTGACCTACAGGTGTTCGAGTGACGTCGTCGCGGCTCTGGCCAGTCACAGCACCGGAGCCGCGATACACGGAAGTCACTCCGGGCGACGGAGGAGGTGACCGAGGACCGATGCGGGGGCTTCGATGTCAGGTAAGTAATTCATAACGAGCTAGTATGCTATCCTTTTCTCCACCCCCTCATGCTATGCATACTAGCTCATTATGCCTTTGTCTTGCAGGGTGTGTTTTTTTTTTTTTTTAATTTATTTTTTGAGAGGGTTTACTTCCTCTTTAACCTTCCTACATATATTCTGTTTGCTCACCTTGCTAACAATGGTGCCCAAAGGGGAACACTTTGGATTTGCTGGTTTATTACATCTCTTGCCAGCAACTTGTGTACTTGACTTCACAGCACAAGGTCCTGGCCCTCGCTTGTTCCCCCTCACATAGCCCTGCGGGGCACGATTGGAAGGCTTTCCAATGGGAACTTCCGTTTTCTTGATTGGAAGACTGTTTGTTTATTTTTTTATGTTTTTTTTTTTTTTTTTTTTTTTAAGCCCTGGTTGGGTGGGCTCTACCTCTGCAGATCCTTTTCCTATACTATTTTACCACATGACCGTGTCCCAGAGTGAGATGACTGATTCCAGCCACATGGCGTACCTCCTGCACACGAGCCATCATGGTAAAGTGCTTGACTGGACCTTCTGGTCCTCCGTCCATAGACCGGGCCCACATTGGCCTGGGAAATTCTCATATATATCTTTTTTTCAATGAGTAAGCAGGTGGACACGATCCTCTCCTGGAACGTTGGAGGCTTGCATGATCCTAAAAAGAGGACTGCAGTATTCTTACTTTTCTCTCACACCAGGCTCCCGCTGTTATCTGCTTACAGGAGACTCATCTCACTGGTGACACTACCAACCTACTACATATATCTAAATACCCTGTACGATATCTTTCTGTGCATACCCGATACTCTAGGGGGGTTGGTATTTTGTTTTCCAGGACTGCCTCATTCACTAAACATGATGCCCAAATAGACTGAGGGCAGATTCATTTTTCTGATGGGTATGTGGGAATCTCCTGCTTATGTTATTGCTAGTGTTTATGTGCCCCCACCTTTTACGTTGACAGTACTACAAGGTTTATCTAGGTATTTGGCTAAACATCCACAGCTTCCAGTGTATGTTCTAGGTGACTTTAACAGTGCACTGGATACCTCACTTGATGTACACAAGAAATACTGCCCGCAGGGCCCCAGAATAATTACTGCCTTGGCTAAATTTACAGCTCAACTTGGGTTGATGGATCTCTGGAGATGTAAGTTTTCTCTCAAGGCCCAATTCTCCCGCCATTCATTGACCCACTCTACGCTATCACATATAGATTTTGTGCTGGGGAATATCATGACTCACTGCTATGACCCTGTGGTGCAGGGCTTGACAAATTTGCTTGGAATCTAGGAGCCAGCTAAAAAAGTTAGGAGCCAGGTTTTTTTTAAACGACCGACAAAGCTTTATTTTCAATATAAAAAATAACTAATCTTAAATTTACACAGAAAAAGACCGCCCCGCTAAAGGCCCGAATAGCGTCACTAAAACGACGGTAAAGCAGCGCTAAAAATAGCGCCGCTTTACCGCCGACGCCCCCCCCCACGGCTCGGTGTGAAAGGGCTCTAAGGGTCTGATCAGGTCCGCCTGAAAAACAGACAGGCGAACCTGATCAGACAGCCTGTGTGAAAGGGGCCAAGCAGGGAGATAACAAATAAATTAATTTTAATTAGGAAAAAAATAAACAGTTTTTATATAAATATAAATAAATAAAAATAAAATCTATTACGAAAAAAAAAAAAAAAAAGGCTATCCCCACATTCACTTCCTTCTCTTCTCCACTTTGGGAAGGAGATGGGCAGTGAAAACAGGCAGGTATTTCGCATTAGCATTGCATTAGCATTGCTGGTTGCAATACCAACGGCCACCACAAGATGGCGCCAGATTTCAGAAGGACTCCAGAAGGACCGAAGAAGGCCGCAAAGCCGGGGCCTCAATTACCGGCCGTCGCGATCGCACGGGGGGGGGGGCGTCGGAGTCCGCACAGAGACAGGATACCCCCAGCTGTGCCGCCCCAGGCGCCAGGTCGCTAATTCTAGTCGCAAATGCGACCTGGCGCCCGGGCTTTGTCGAGCCCTGCTGTGGTGACATATCTGGCCAGGGGCCTATCTGACCATTCCCCAGTGCAACTCAGTTTAAATTTCCATAAGGCCAGAGTACCTGTCCATTGGAAGCTGAACCCGTTCTGGCTTCATCTATTTACTGATACTGAACACATGCAGGTTCATATTAGAAACTTTTTACTGGATAATACCCTGAAGGCTTTCATTAGAGGTATGTGCATTAAAGAGATCGCTACGATTAAGACCAGGAGCAGACGCTGGGCCAAGGATGCCAGTCTAGCTGTAGATGGAGCGGAAGAAACATTTCTGCAGACTCCTACGCCTGACCATGAGAGGCAGTGGATAGATGCACAAAAACTTTACTGTACTATACATAAAAAAAAAAAAAAGCTGATAAGCGTTTCTTTACCTCTCAAACGTATTTTGAAGAGGGTGAGAAAACTGGCCATATGCTGTCTGATAGCCAGGTCCCAACAACCTTCCCAGGTCGTACACAGATTAGCCATATGACCCACGCAGGCGGTTACAGACACTCCTTCCATCCTCCATCCTGAAGGGGTTCTGTACCTTCTTTCAGGATATATACTCCTCAAAGGTGTCTTACCCTGCAGATGAGTTTCAGACTTCCTGGATACAATTCAACTCTCTCAGCTTCAGGGGGAAGTTAAAAAACAATTAAATGCACCTCTCACCCTTGAGGAGCTTCAACTCTCACTGGCCACGTTTCCAAACTCTAAGGCCCCAGGAAATGATGGCTTACCAATTGAGCTATACAAAAATTTAGGAGGAATACTCCTACCGGAGTTACTAATACTATTACTGATGCTTATTCCATAGATTCTTTGCCGAGTTCTATGTTTGAAGCGGTGGTGGTGGTGGTCCTTTTGAAGCCAGGGAAAGATCCTGATAAACCTGAATCCTATAGTCCCATCTCCTTGCTGAATACGGATTTAAAATTACTTACAAAAGTCATTGCCATGAGACTCTCAAAGGTGGTGTCTAAACTTGTGCACCTGGATTAATCCGGATTCATACCTAATCGATTTACGGCAAACAAACTTCATTGCCAATATCTGAATATGCAACTCCCTACTGACAACCAGGGTCAGAGAGCCATCCTCTCGCTAGATGCCGCTAAGGCATATAAACCTATAATTTCAGATATTATGTACATTTAATGTTTCTGCTCTGCAAGAATGTCATGGTTTTAAAGTGATTGTAAAGGCTGAGTTTTTTTTTTTTTTTTTTATGCATGAAGGTAAAAAAAACTTTAACCCTTTCACAGCCAGAGCCGTTTTTTGCGTGGTTTTTGCACACTTTAAAAAAAAATCATTTTAGGCCTGCAGATTACATAAAACCCCCAAACGTTATGTATTTTCTGAAGGCAGGCACATCCTCCATAACAATCTTAGATTGTGGACTTGGTGACTCATTGTGCATATATTATGCGTATCTAACACATCCACTAGATGCATATAGGATATATATGGTTTTAGATCTTTTGCGCCTTTACTTGTATAAACCGTAGAGAATAAAATGGTGGTAGTTCTAATTTTTTATGCCACTTATTAACACAAATTTTAGGGGGTGCAAAAATGCAATAAATTACCCAAAAAGTGGTTCTAAAGGCAGAAGGTGTTTTTCTTTATCTATGTGCAGCAGCCCCACTAATACTTACCTGAGCCCCATCTCGATCCAGCGATGTTGCATGAGAGACTCAGCTATCCGGGACTCTCCCTCCTTATTGACTGGGAGACACAGCGGGCGCCATTGGCTCCTGCTGCTGTCAGTCATTGAGCCAATGAGGAGAGAGAGGGGGAGCGGGTCCCAGCCGCAGCTCCATGTCTGAATGGACACAGAGCATTGGTTCGGCTTGGGTGCCCCCATAGCAAGCTGCTTGCAGTGGGGGCAGGAGGGAGGGGCTAGGAGCGCTGACGGTGAACCAGAGAAGAGGATAGGTGCTACTCTGCACAGAGCAGGTGTGCATGACCTGTTTTATTTTTAAATGGACAAAAAAAGGCCTTTAAAATCACTTTAACCATGTAAGTACCCTAGATTTTCTATAGGCAATGTTTTAAAAGCCCCCTATATGTCAATAGTTTAGCGTTATGAAGGAGATCTGGTACTAGAAATATTGCTCTCATTGCGGCTTTCGCGGCAATATGTAACTTGTATCGCAGTCAACATTTTCAGACATAGGCGCCCGCTGTGTGCATTTTTGTTTGTACATGCGTAATATGTTGGGGTGGGGGGCCTCAATTTTTTTTGGGGGGGGGATTTTATGTGCTTGGGTGTAACTTAAATTTTTAAATTTTTATTTTTTTTTTTTTATTTTTTTTTTTTTTCCCTATGTGATTTTTTTTTTTGGTTCTCTTTTAATCAGACAACCAGGGTCTGAAAGACCCTGCAGGTCTCCCCTGTCCTCCACTGATTCGAATGCAGTGCACATCACGCTGCATTACATTCTTTCCCAGCCTTGACAGCCGGTTTCCCATTGAAACTGTCAATGGGAACCCGGAACTGGCGTCACATGTCAATTTCAGGTCGACAACTAGAAGGGAGGAGAGCAGACGTGTGTCCGTTCTCCCTCTACCAGGTGGCACCTGCTATGCCAGTCCCAGGCCTTCAGATGGGTAAGCGGAGCCTGGGATACATAGCTTTGGGGCGCACAGGAGTTGTGGGGAGCATTCGGCAGCAGCCCAGGTGCCAGGCCCAAAACTTCTGGTCACTATGGTGGCCTGGCGCCTGGGGTTTGTCGAGCCCTGCACTGGATAAGCCAAGGTAAAGTTGCTCCCTCCGAATCTTAGTTTTCCAAATGCCAAAGCATGGCAACCCTAAGGTCAGGGAACAGCAGCTGTCATTTCTGAACCCTACAGTGACTCGGTCACTGTATGTGCAAGTGGAACCTTTCACAGTTCGTGGGTGTGGAAGTTAACTTTGCAGTCTTCTCCTTGGGTGCCAGAAGACCTTGTCCCGTTACTGCCGGAGACCTCTCTGAGAAGTTTTAAGAGGAAATGTAACTTTTTTTTTTTTTTTTTGCACAAATCTCCTTACCTAAGATCAATCTGGCGAATTAGATAAACCTTTTCTGACAGTAGGTTCCTTTTTAAAATGACCCGTGCTTATTTGAAGACAAGCCTTTTGCTGCTGTTTTGGTACCAATACTGACACGTAACAAATTCAGGCAGTTCCTACTACCTCCACTTTAAGGACCTATCACAATGACTGCAACAGACTAAAAAAAGAATTGGCCTCCAGTTATCAGATCCGGAAACTGGTGGTAATTTAAAACCAAATCTAAGCTGGCGTACAGAGGAATGCCAGTGCTCAGAGCTGAGGATGTCTGTGCTGGGAAGCTGTCATAAATGTAACCGCTTCCTGCACAGGCAAAGTATATGTCGCCAACACTCCAAGGATCATTAAAATCGCCAAATGTTTATTCAGTGATCATATCACAGTGGTGCAACATTTCGGGTCCATGAAGGACCTCTTCATCAGGCATGTGATAAGTACTTGATACAGTTCAGTAGACCTTCAAAGTGCCACCCCCTGACCTCCTGAAGTTATGACATAATGACTCGTCAAAAATAATGCAAGCAATCAAATAATGACCCTGTCATACAATGCATAACATACGTAAAGGTTATGTCAGTAGAAATGCACTGGTTCCAGTGTATTAGGCGGCTACTATGTGGGCTGCTAATCATGCTCAGAGTCCTAGATTGTTTCAAACCCCCCCCCCTCCCGATTGGGTACATCTGTCATATTCTCTTGATCGAGGCGGTGCACAACCCTGTCACAGCAAAAGTGTCGCAGTTGCCATGTGACCGGACTGTCATCCAATGGTTGCTTAGTGCGTGACATGCACATGCGCCCTAAGGCTACTTGCATTGTGGGGACCAGTGACGCTGGTCAGCAGGCTGCCAGTGCAATCGAAACCCATGATGTCAAGGTATGAGATCGAAAAGGGGTAAGTGGAATTGGCGCTGCTTAAAATATCTGAATACCATAAATATATTTAAATATATAAAAAAAAAAAGTGCTAATAGCAGATGCTGCCTCCACTAATGTCAACCACCATAAGGCAGGTGACAAAGATGTGAGATGTAAAAGGATAAGTTTAATTGGCACTGCTAATAAGGTACTATATGTACAGTAAGTACCATAAAAAAACTAATTAAGTTAACAAGTTCAGTGACAATTACCAAAAGTGCTAAGTGCAGAAACATGGGTGTCCATATAAAGGTGCTAAGTGCAATAAATCAAAGTACTACATTCAATATTAAACAATCATAAGTGCATGGTGTCATCAAATTTAAAAAGTCCAAGTCGTATCAAGCAATAAATTAATTCTCCACACGGTGAAATCGATGCTCCAGGTAGGGGCATGCAAATCGTGCAGTGATTGTGTGCAACGCTCCTGCCCCCCTCTTATGTCGCCCTTACCGGAAAATCTCACCCATCAAGGGTCAGCAAGCCCTCACAGTACACCTGACTGTAGTAGAGATTTCCACGGCTCCTATGGTCTCCTCCGCCCCAGTATTGTCATGAAAAGATATCAATGGTACTCATAGCATGACTCCATAAAACTTAATTTATTTAGCGCATAAAAGTGAACACTTGCAAGATTCCAGCAGATCACAAGCGTGTACAATCATAAACCAGGGAGTCTGGGTTGTGGGGTGCTCCACGGATCAAAACCTGACGCTGTACCCCCGACTTGCGCGTTTCATCACAAAGACATCATCAGAAGCAGGGCCATCTTTCTACACCAACCGGTTGGAATAGAATGCGGTAACCTAGCAACTAGGGACCGTGTGACCAGCGGCCATCTTGGGCATGCTCTGTGCTAAGATCTGATTGCAGCCCTCATAAATGAAAGTATATCTATATGGACTCTGCAGCTGCTCGGATACCGTATTAACAGTTAATCTACTAACATACTTTATTCAGTGTCATGGGAATCTTGATCTGCACTGAAGATGGGGTGTCATGTATGCACTCTCTGGCTTTAGTGCCGCCTTCTTCTAAGACAAGTTAATGCACCTATTCTCGATAGCTACTTGCATTTGTCACAAAAACTGACCATTTCAGTGCAGAGTTGCAAAGGAAATTTTAACTGTTTATAAATTACCCCCCAATATTTTTAGATAAAGATCCTAAAAAGAATGTTGGAGAAAACAGTGCGAATAATATACTGTACAGTATAAGTACTGGAGGGATGTTGGCAATACTATGGACAGCAAGGAAAAAAACATATTGTTGCAAAAACTGAAGACCTAACCTAAGATCATTCCAGAAAAACACCATCCAAGTGGCTACCAGGAGTCAACGTCGACTTGATGGAATACAATAATAACAAGCATTGGAGAAATTATGTATAGAAAAGTATAAACCATCTTGTCTATTTTTCCGTCGCACACATTCCTGAATCACTAGGCTCATCTGTAGTTGGTGCTGTATTGACTACTAGCTAGATACTGGATAACCTAGATCTATGCACATATTCGCCAGCACACCATGGATCTTCAAATGCAGTCCAAAGCTTTTATTGCAGACAGATCACATCACAAAGAATAAGTACAAAGTTTCGGAGCCATTGTGCCTGACGAAGGGATCTACGCGGCTCCGAAATGTTGCACTTGTTTTGTGATGTGATCTGTCTGCAATAAAAGCTTTGGACTGCATTTGAAGATCCACGATGTGCCAACAAATATGTGCATAGAAAATGCCTTTTTTCTAATGGTAAAATGAAAAGGGTTTGTAACCTTTTACCATACTTTCTTTGATAGGATGTGAAAATGAGGAAATTGCTTAACAGTCTTGGAAGCCTGAAAACCCCCTATGTTATGAAGTGTGTGTTTGTTTGTTTCAGTTTTTTATGAAAATTTTAATTTTTTACAATATCAGCTAAAATTTTAGATAAATTTCACATGATGGTATTGAAATGTGGAGGAAAGGGTGAATGACAAAATATGCTACATACAATACTGACATTGCCTTGTTTTGTGCACTGAAAGTGTCGGGTAGGTATCTGTGCTGCGTGGTGCGGTATGTCTACATTAAATTATTATAGGAAAATAATTGCAGGCTTAGAAGATTGGGTTTCCGCTGTGAATACAGCAGCCTCCTTGTATAGCTGTCATTGGCAAATCAAATGACTAGCTACACAAGGTAGGAAAAAAATGAGGTTGACTAAGTGACTGGCTGGTTGAAAATTTGATTGAATGTGTACAGAGTAATATATTTTTTTTTTTTTTTTTTTTTGCTCCCTAGGTGTTTGGAAAGGATATTGCTGTGGCTTTGTATTCCCCTCCACTCACACAGTTTGATTTCAGCCTGCTGGTTATTTTCCTTATCTCTGTGTTCACTGTGGCATTGGGTGGTTACTGGAGCGGACTGTCCGAGATGTAAGTATAAATATTTAACGCCACTGATGCTTTTGTAAATCCTTGCAGAGTCATTTACCCCTTCCTAATACAATATCATCCTAATTAGAAATAAATTAATTTTAAGATACTTTTATTGTCTTATTTTCTAGCGTATAATATGGCATACATAAAAACCTAATTTTGGTATTTGTATTGCTTAGCTTAAAGTGGTCGTTAAAGGAGAAGTGGATCACAGGAGTGCAGTTTGTTTTGCACTCCTGTGACCCGTTTTCAGCAGACAGCAGCCTGAAGCCCCCTGTCGGCTGATGTCACTGAGCTGATACAGGGAAGAATTGCCGCCATACGGTAAGGATCTGCCCACATGCCTGGACCGGCACCCAGCTCAGCCACTCAGCGAGCCGATGAGAGCCTGGGCTGGCCACTCCCACCCCCTCCACAGCCCAGCACGGGCTGAGAACGGAGCGATCGCGATCGGCAATGTTAGATCGCTCAGTTCTCAGTGTTGGAGGCACCGGGGGACAGATGCAGTATCGGAGCGATGCTACATCCACCTAGGTAAGTATGATTCTGAAATGACAAGAAAACCCATACTTCTCTTTTAAATATGAATAAAGCATATCCCTCTATAGCGTGTACTTATCTCAATTAAGAGCACTAAGTGTCATTTCTGTCTGCTGCTTCATTCCTCTATCAGCATGACTCACTTCTGACACGTTTTCCTGACACTAAGAGAAAAATGGGGACCGCGAAGGATCTCCAGCTGATTGACCACCTCAGCTCTTTTCCTGTGTGCTGTGTAAGGGGGGTGTCCCTTCCCTTCCTACCCCTCTAATCCGCTTTCAGAGCTCTCCTTACTGAGCTCAGCCGAGTGTAACTTCAGCTCTTTGCTCTGAACTGACAAGCTCTAAAATTCAGCACTTTGGCTATAGAGAAAACTGCAGATAAACATGTACAACTTGTGTAGGAGGATTTGTTTTATCTCTGTGTATCACCCCAGGCCAGTCACTTTTTTACTGGGTATATATGAGGGTTTACAACCACTTTACTCATCTGCTCAGTTACTTAAAATGCACCACAGTTCTATATATAAATGGAAGGCAAATCCTGACGGTGGATGAGGGGACCTTACTTTTTCTGTGGTAGGGAACCCTCTTGCAGTAAGTGGATCTATTCTTGTCCATTTCCCTGAACCTTTCAGTTATGTTCCAGTATAACCACCATTTTTTTGTTTTGCTTTTTCCTTTCAATACCATCTGGACAGTGGGTTTCCCCTGCAGACAGGCTGATTTGCCCTGTTTGTATTCTTGTACTGTATTTTGCCAAAACCTTTAAATTTAAAAAAAATGTACCACAGTATTTCTAAATAAGAACATTGTAAGTAAGTTGTACTATGTTTGTAATCCAGGGAAGACTTAAGACCTTCTCCAAGTGAAGATGAATGCGAAGGAAGAAAAAAGAAAGATGAAAATGTGACATTTACACCTCTCACTGTTATCCTGTTTGTTGTAATTTGTTGTGTCATGCTGCTTCTCCTGTACTTCTTCTACAAATGGCTAGGTAATGGGCTTCAATTTCTTGTGAATTTGTGTGTACATTTTTTTGCTGACTCGCTCCGTAATTAGGAGGTGGTTAAAAAAGCGGTGAGAGCACAATGTGTAAAAAAAAAAAAAAAAAAAAAAAAAGTTAGACTTTTTCATTTAAAAAAAAAATAAAAAAAAATTCTTCCTATTCGGGAGATTCAGCCTCCTAATTTGTCCTGTTTTCCATTCTCATTGAAAGTACAAAAAATCCCATATTTTAGGTTGTCCCCAGAACAGTGATAGTTCTGGTGACATCCAAAGATTTCTTCACTTTGTAGGGATCTCCTCTCTCATGTTCTGATTTGGCTATGGGACAGGAAGTGAAGGGAAATCTCCCCAATGAAAAACAGATGGCAAAAAAAAAACCCTGATGGGTTATAACCCTCCTTTTTATCCTATTCTAAATGGGGGAAAAAATGCCTTTAGTTCTACTTTAAGCCAGACAAATTTGACACAATTGTTTTATTACTATCTACACTACTGTACATACGTTTTAGGCAGGTGTGAAAAATCCTGTAGATTAGGAATGCTTAGAAATAGAGGTGTTAATAGTTTATTTTTATCAATTTAACAAAATGTGGAGTAAATAACAGAAGAGAAATCCATATCAAATCAATATTCGGAAGTGACCACCTTTTCTTTAAAACAGCATCAATTCTCCTTGGTACACTTATACACACAGTATTTGAAGGAACTCGGCAGGTAAGTTGTTCCAAACATCTTAGAAAACTAACCACAGATCTTCTGTGGATATAGGCTTCCTCAAATCTTTGTTTTTTCATTCAATCCAAGACAGACTCGATATTGAGATCAGGGCTCTGTGGGGGCCAAGCCATCACTTGCAGGACTCCTTGTTCTTCTTTACAGTAAAGATAGTTCTTAATGACATTGGCTGCATGTTTTGGGTAGTCGTTCTGTTGCAGAATAAATTTGGGGCTAATCACATGCCCTCCTGATAGTATGGCATGATGGGATACGTATCTGGCCAGGTTTCTCCAGACAGTAGATGGGTGTATCTGGGTCACACTGGTTTTTGCCAGTTCTGTTCTGATGGTACTGCTGGACATCTGCTTTTAAATCTTTGCCTGGGAAAGACCTTGCTGATGCAGTATAACTACCTTGTGTCTTGTGTACTCAGTCTTGCCATGGTATGTGACCTGTGACATGAAACGGTCTTCCACAACATCACCTTAGTAGCAGAGTTTGGGTGTTCCTCACCCAGTTTTAAGCCTTCTACACAGCGGTTTCTGTTTCAGTTCATGACACTTTCACCCTACATGTGAAATTGATGATCATTAGCACCTGCTTGGTATAATTGGTTAACCGCTTGACCTCCCAGAAGATTTACCCCCCTTCATGACCAGGCCATTTTTTGTGATACGGCACTGTGGTAATTTAACTGACAATTGCGTGGTCGTGCAACGCTGTACACAAATAAAATGTCTTTTTTCCCCACAAATAGAGCTTTCTTTTCATGGTATTTGATCACCTCTGTATTTTAATTTTTTGTGCTATAAGCAAAAAAGTGACAATTTTGAAGAAGAGAAATTTTTTTTTTTTACTTTCTGCTACAAAACATATATCTAATAAAAAATATGTAAAAAAAATCTAATTTCTTTATGAATTTAGGCCTATATGTATGCTGCTACATGTTTTTGGTAAAAAAAAAAAAAAACCCAATTGATTTGTTTGCGCAAAAGTTATAGCGTCTACAAACTATGGGAGAGATTTATGGAATTTTTATTTATTTTTTACTAGTAATGGCAGTGATCATCGACTTAGAGGGGGGACTACGATATTGCAGTGGACAAATCGGACACTTTTTGTGGACCAGTGACACTAATGCAGTGATCAGTGCTAAAACACACGCATTTCACTATACTAATATTATTTATTATCGTACAGGGTTTATATAGCGCCAACAGTTTGCGCAGCGCTTTACAACATGGGGGCAAACAGTATAGTTACGATACAATTCAATACAGGAGGGATCCGAGGGCCCTGCTCGTTAGAGCTTAGTCTAGAAGGGAAGGTCAAGTGGAACAAAAGGTAACAGCTGTGGGGGATGTGCTTGTACTAAAGGAAGGCTTTGATCCATTTTCCTGATTTGCAGAGACACAGGATCCATGCCTTCCCTACTGACAGAATGTTGATCTGCCTTGTTTACATAGGCAGATCTCCGTTCTGCCTCTGTACTAAATGATCAGCAGACATTGAGTCTGCGGTACCCACAGATCAGCTCTCGCTGTGTATAATCACAGCGGGAGCGGCCCTCCAACGGTGTACATACGTGCCCCACACCCGAAAGTGCAGGATTACATACTAGGTACGTGATCCTTCACAGCAGAGCCGCCTTTCCGCCGTATATGTAAGCTTATACGGTCGGAAAGCGGTTAATCATACATCTGACTCTGACTCTGATCTTAGAAAATCTCTGACTTTGTGCAAGTGTTCGAATTGATACTGGTTAGAAGCCAAAGAGTAGTCACACCAAATATTGATTTGATTTAGATTTTTCTCCTGTTTGCTGGCTTTGTTATTTGTAAATTATTAAAAATAGACAATTAAAATGTATAATTTTTGAAAGTATTCTTTTACAGCATTACTTCACACCTGCCTAAAACTATTGCACAGCAGTGGCGGCCCATACGGGGCGCAAGGGGCGCTACCCCCCTAATCCATACAGTAAAGAAGAAATGACTGCACATCTATGAAAGTCCAATTGCCGTTTGGTGTCTTTTGATGTCATCTCGGTGATCAATAAACGGCAATTGTACTTTCATCGATATACAGCCATTTCTTCTTTACTTCATATATCCATGGAGGCAGGCAAGGGCTAGAACTTGATTGAAGTTCCTATCAGGCACAGTTAATTTACCTGAAGCGGCGAGTTCTTTATTTCCCCTAATCCATGTTCCCGGCCACTAATCTACATGCAGGGTGCCGGACGCATAGATTCCAATGGGTTGTTTTTTTGATCCCCTGCTGATTTTGTACGTTTTGCCCACTGACAAAAATATGATCAGTCTATAATTTTAATGGTAGGTTTATTTTAACAGTGAGAGTCAGAATAACAGCAAAAATATCCAGAAAAAAACGCATTTCAAAAAAGTGCTTTCTTGAGCAGGGAGACCTTGCGGGTGCTGCAGGATTTCGGTCCTTCACGGAGTAGTGTGTTACCAATTGTTTTCTTGGTGACTATGATCCCAGCTGCCTTGAGATCATTGATAAGATTCTCCCGTGTAGTTCTGGGCTGATTCCTCACCGTTCTCACGATCATTAAAGCTCCACAAGGTGAGATCTTGCATGGAGCCCCAGACCAAGGGAGATTGACCGTTATTTTGTGTTTTTTCCATTTGAGAATAATCGCACCAACTGTTATCACCCTCTCACCAAGCTCTTTGGCGATGGTCTTGTAGCCCATTCCAGTCTTGTGTAGGTCTACAATTTTGCCCCTGACATCCCTGGACATCTCTTTGGTCTTGGCCATGGTGGAGAGATTGGAATCTGATTGTTTGCTTCTGTGGACAGGTGTCTTTTTTATACAGGTAACAAGTTAAGATTAGGAGGGAGTGCTTCTAATCTCAGTCTGTTACCTGTATAGAAGACACCTGGGAGCCAGGAGCTAAATTCATGGGGGATCAAATACTTATTTCACTCATTAAAATGCAAATCAATTTATAACTTTTTTGAAATCCATTTTTCTGGATATTTTTGTTGTTTTTCTGTCTCTCACTGTTAAAATAAACCTACCATTAAAATTATAGACTGATCATTTCTTTGTCAGTGGGTAAACGTACAAAATCAGCAGGGGGATCAACTGCCCATTTCCCTCACTGCATAGTCACTTTAATACATGCCTCTATTTTCAGCTTAATTCTATCTTTAGGGTTTCGTTCATAAAGACAGGCCTGTGTAGCTATTTTTGTTTGAAAGAATATGTAATAGCTAATTATTGAAAAGCTGTTTTTATTAGTAATGTGGAAATAGGTTTGTTTTGGAAAGTTTATACTTGCAACTATTTACAGCTGATTCTCTTTGCTTACAGTGTATGTTATCATTTGTGTGTTTTGTTTGGCATCTGCAATGAGCTTGTTCAACTGCCTTTCTGCATTGATCCGGAATATCCCATATGGAAGATGCAGGTGTGTCTTTATCACAAATATTAAACATATTTTTCAGGTTGGACGTCATAAGATAACATTGTAATTTGTGCTTTCCACAGAATTTCATGTTTCAGTAAAAGTGGTGAAGTGAGGCTCCTTTTCTTGGCTGCCTTTTGCATAGCTGTGTCTGTGACCTGGGCAGTGTTCCGGAATGAAGATAGGTACTGTATGTGATAATGGGGACAGAACAATACTTCACTTTCATGTGACACGCTTTTCCACTGTACTATAAATAAGTTGTTTGTATTCACTGTGCAGCTGTTGGTGTCTCACATTGAATGAAAATATGTACAGCTGACATTCATATGTTCACAGGATGTTCAGATTGAGAATTTTCATGAGGCTTTATGTAGAAAGAGAAATGTCAGAAAATGAAAACAAAATGAACGGCAGATTTAAATAACCTGGGTTCACCAGAATGTGAGAATCTTACCTGTATCTGATGGCCGGTGACTTATTCACTTGGATCTTACATCAATAATGTAGCCATGAACCCACTCTATGACCTCCTATATACACTACTATGCAGAAGTTTTAGGCAAGTGTGGAAAAAATCCTGTACATTAAGAATGGTTTAAGAAATAGGAGTGCTAATAGTTCATTCACTTTCCATTTTGGTAATTGAAAAAAATAAACAGAAGAGAAATCCAAATCAATATTTGGTGTGACCACTCTGCCTTCAAAACAGTATCAAATCTTCTAGGTGAACTACACTTGCACACAATTTTTAAAGAAACTCTGCGGGTTTTTCAAAACATCTTGGAGAACTAACCACAGATCTTCTGTGAATGTAGGCTGCCTCAAACCCTTCTGTCTCTGCATGTAATCCCAGACAGATTCATTCACAGCAAGGAACAGATCCGTGAATTGCACGTGGAATCCAAAACAGGTGCTCTGGCTCTTTTATAGTGTCCTCAAACATCAGAATTCAGCATAAAGCAAAAGTAGTGGCTGGCAACTCCAACATCTGTGTGAATATCTTTATTTCTTGTACAGGAGTAGATAAAATGCTTACATGTTTTGGCGAGTAGCCTTGTTCACGGCTGTATTTTATCTACTCCTGTGCAATAAATTAATCTATTCATACCGATGTTGGAGTTTGCCCGGCTACTACTTTTGCTTTATGATGGATAAGTATCTGCCTGTATTTCTCAGTATTGAGGACACAATTGATCCTGACTAAATCTCCAACACCATTTGCAGAAAAGCAGCCCCAAGAAACCTCCACCATGCTTCACTGTTGCCTGCAGACACTCATTGTACCGTTCTCCAGCCCTTCGCCAAACTGCCTCCTGCTGCAGCCAAATATTTTGACTCCTCGGTCCAGAGCACTTGTTGCCATTTTTTCTGCATTCCTATGTTTTTCTGAATAGTTGAGTCCTTTAGCTTTGTTTACACGTCGAAGGTATTGCTTTTTGGCTGCAATTCTTTCATGAAGGCCACTTCTGGTCAGACTTCTGTGGACAGTAGATGGGTGTACCTGAGTCCTACTGGTTTCTGCCAGTTCTGAGCTGATGGCACTTCCGATGTGGAAGATAAGTAAGCATGATCTGTCTTTCATCTGCTGCATTCCGTTTCCTTGGGTCATCTTTGCCCCTACGGTCCTCAACATTGCCCATTTCTTTGTGCTTCTTCAAAAGAACTTGAACAGCACATATTGAAACTCCAGTCTACTTTGAAGTCTTTGCCTAGGAGAGACCTTGCTGATGCAGTATAACTACCTTGTGTCTTGTTGCTGTGTTCAGTCGTGCCATGGTGTATGACCTTTTGACATGAAACTGTCTTTCATAGCCTCACCTTAGTAGCAGAGTTTGGCTGTTCCTCATCCAGTTTTAATCACAATATTCTCTACTCACACATTCATGGAAATGGCTGTAATGATGCTGGGTGCTGTAATGACAGGCTGGAAAACTCTGACAATCTGAATGGGAAAATGTCGTCAGCACACCAAAGATTCCTCAGAAGGGTCCAAAGCTTTATTTTACATGGTTACACGGTACACATATGGCAATGTTTCGGAGCCATGCAGGTGACCCCTTCGTCAGGAAAGTGACACTTGCCTGGGGAAGGGGCCCTGCGTGGCTCTGAAACTATGCCGTATTTGTACCGTGTGACCATGTAATAAATCTTTGGACCCTTCTGCGGAATCCTTGGTGTGCTGATTTTTCCACTCAGATCCAGTTTTAAGCCTCCTACACAGCTGTTTCTGTTTCAGATAATGTGGTTCAGCCTGCAAATGATATTGATGATCATTAGCATCTGCTTGGTATAATTCATTATTCGTACACCTGACTCTAATCCTACAAAATCCCTGACTTTGTGCAAGTGTACAAAGTGTTTAAGTGTAAGAATTGATGCTGGTTTGAAGCCAAAGATGGTCACACCAAATCTTGATTTCATTTAGATTTATCTTCTGTTCGCTCCCTTTGCATTTTGTAAATTGCTAAAATTAAACAATTAAAATGATATATTTTTGAAAGCATTCTTACTTTACAGCATTTCTTTACTCCTGCCTAAAACATTTGCACAGTACTGTCATTTATAGTTCTAAAATATGTGGAGGTCATATTGCAGGTTGTAATTCACCAGTTTATTTTATGCAGTGTATACACATGATGATATTGCTTGATGTAATGTTTGACAGAAGGGTGGAGGCTGGAAGCAGTCAATTAAAAGGAATTGCATGTCAGCAGAGAGTCACAGGCAGTTTGTTGTCAGTGCAAACAACTATCAATGAATCGCTTGTATAAAGCATTTACCGTATATACTCGAGTATAAGTCGAATTTTTCAGCCCTTTTTTTTGGGCTGAAAGTGCCCCCCTCGACTTATACTCGAGTCACCGCCGTCTGTCTGCATGATCAGCGTGTCATGCAGGCAGACGGCGGCCGGCGTGTGATAATTCCTTCGGAGGCTATTCCAGCTTTCAAAAGCCACGCCTCCTGCTTGTCTGTGATAGGCTGAACAGCTGTCAGTGTACAGCCTATCACGGACATTCTCTCATCCTCGTCCGTGGTATGAGAATGAGAGAATGTCTGTGATAGACTGACCGCTGAGTGTTCTGCCTATCACAAACGAGCAGGAGGCGTGGCTTTTGAACAGTGGAATGGCCGCCGAAGTGTATTATCACACGCTGATCGGAGGATGGAGATCGCCACAGGGAGGCTGCACAGGGACACAGGACACATGCACACAGGACACATGCACACAGGACACATGCGCAGGATACAGGTAGGCTGCACAGGACACAGGGAGGCATGCAGCTGCAGATGGGCAGTGTTGACCCTCTGCATCTCTCACCCTTGTCTTATACTCGGGTCAATACGTTTTTCCCAGTTTTTTGTGGTAAATTAGGGGCCACGACTTATACTCGGATCGACTTATACTTGAGTATATATGGTATATAAAGCATTTTTGTACATAGTTTAAAGCTCCAATCAGAAATGCAAACCATTAGGCCTTTTTTTTTTTTCCTGGCTCTAATTGTTGAGGTTAAAATATGCCTGAGATCATGCTAATGTGCATGGACACATAGGATAACACTGAGCTGCTTTTACAGGAAAAGCGACTCCTGTAGAAGCAGTGATTTTTTTTTTTTTTTTTTTTTTAAAGCGGTTGTATACCTATATTTGTAACTTTTACCTACAGGTAAGCCTATAATAAGGCTTACCTGTAGGTAAAAAAAATATCTCCTAAACCTGTAAGGTTTAGGAGATATTCCCCTCGCAATGAGCCGCTAACTGCAGCGGCGCATGCGCACAGGGGACTCTCGGCTGACAGCCCGGCAAACTCCGGAGCTTGCCGGGCAGAAGTCTCCCGCGCGCATGCGCGGGAGTGACGACATCGCGGCTCCGGCCACTCACAGCGCCGGAGCCGCGATACCCGGAAGACACGCCGAGGGGAGATATCGGCTCCCTCGGCGTGGACCAGGTGAGATGCCGGCGCCTCGTTCTAAGGTAAGTATCTCATAATGAGCTAGTATGCGGTGCATACTAGCTCATTATGCCTTTTCCCTTGCAGGTGTAAAAAAAAAAAAAAAAATGACAGCGGGTATACAACCGCTTTAAGCCAGTGTGCACGGAGCCTAAATGTGTTGGTAATTTTAACTAGGACATGAATAACCCTTTACTGAGCAACATTCCTGAAAAGACAGAAGAGCAGAAAGGGTTGATATATTTGTCAGTCTTCTAAAAAAAAAAGAAATACTGTTAGAACCACCTGCTATGTGTTTACTATACAAAATTGTGACAGACAATGGCAGGGACAGTAAGCTGCTGGTCACTGGATTTCATCTCTAATGGAAATCTAGACCGCAGTGACAGGAATAATGTGCTGCGGAGCATTGGATGATAAATTTGAATAGTAAATGGTGACTGTAATTAGTGGCTGGGACATGGTGCTGCTGAATAAGGATTAGTTCAGGCGTGTTTTCAGCCGCACGTGCAGAGCCCGCCAGGAAGTCTGCACTGCGCTAATCACAGGCAGTGAGACATTTTCCCAATCCGCGGCTACACAGATAGGGAAATGTCACACTGCCTGTGATTAGCACAGTGCCGACTTCCTGGCGGGCTCTGCACGTATGGCTGCGAACACGCCTGAGCTCATCCTTACTGCTGTACAGCAGACGGTCTATATGTGTGTGTAGGGACACTGGTGCTGACCAGTGTTTACTATTGTATAGGCAGCAGATAGTCTATGCTTTTATGTAAAGAAAGTGGCAACTGACAGCAGGGACATGTCACTGCTGTCACCAATCCCTTTTCATATGTACTATTCACTGTTCAACAGTACAGTGTACAAGGACTTTTGTGTAGTGTGTAGGGTACATTGTTATAGAGTGTTGACAGACTGCAGTGACAAAGGCATTGTGCTGTTGAACAGTACACACTGCACAATCTGAACCCCTGAAATCTTTTTGGTAACATTCAAGGCAGAAGGGAGCACTGAAGGAGTCTTTTTTTTTTGCGTTTTTTTTCTGGGGCAGTAAGGCCTCATTCACACAGCCGCTGAGCTCATATACCATGACTTGACTGTTTGTCCTAATCTGACAAACCGTGTTGGTGAGCAGCCCCAAATGCACACACCAGTCAAATTTGTGTCCTCCATAGACTTGCCTACAGCCAATATATGGTGTACGGGTCTCAGTGCGCCCATGTAAACAAAGCCTATTTAAAAGGAATCCACCAAAATTATTTCGCTTCATCCTCTAATTGGGGTTTGTCAGGAAGGGCCGGTAGCTGTACAAACATTCCTTAAGCACGACGGTTAATGTTTAGATTAGACAAGCATTCTCATGTGTTGGTACCTTTTTACATATGGTTATCAAACTAATGGTCGGGTCAAATTTGCATGAGTAACTTTTAAAATGTAACTCCAGGAAATGTGAACGGTCCAGAGAAGTTTATGAAATTATTTGCCAAACATGTCTGTATGGTTGCTGGAGATGCTAAATATGTTTCCTTTTTTATTTTGCCAGAAACTGACTGAAAGCTGTGAGCTTCCACAGCTCAGACTGACAGTTCCGTTGTCCTGTCAGAATACCGCTACCCATCAGAAAATGTAACGGAATTGACGTTCCAAGCAAAATAATGCCTTCTGCGCTTACGCCATGCATTCTAACATGGCTGCTATGCGTTCCAATAGGTTTCCTAGTCTGACCGAAAACAAAGGCAGCAGCGGACATCTTGTTACACCCAGCCAAGTCTTCAATTTCACACTTATTTTAGCAGTAAACTCACCTTTTATATACTCAAATACAAATATTTTTCAATCTGTGACACTGTTTTTTCATGTTGCATTTGAAAGCAGCGACAAGTCTGCAGGCAGAAGGTGGTGACAGCCATCTTGGTACACCCCACACTGCCCAGCGCCAAACTGATTATTTAGTGCAATATACTATTTCACTCGGTCGCAGGGAAATAGTCTATTTCAGTATATAAGGTGTGTTACCTGCTAAAATAAGTGTGAAATTTAAGACTTGGCTGGGTGTAAAGAGATGTCCGCTGCCACCTTCGTGTTCTGTCAGATTAGGAAACCTATTGAAACGCATAGCTGCCATGTTGGAACGCATAGAGCATGCGCAATAAGCATTATTTTTTCGCAGCGTCACATTTTCTGATGGGTAGCGGTATTCTGATAGAACACCGGCTGGTGTACACTGAGGGATATTATCACTCGCTCTCCCGTTCCCCTCTCTTGTATTCTTTTTGCTTGATACAAGGCAGTCTGACAGGGGATTGGAGCAGTAGGAGTATGAGGCAGTAAATATAGACCGTTTATGGCACCTGGTGTGCAGCAAACTTGTTACTTTTCCTAGAATGTGCTAAGTTTAGGTTTGCTTTCGGTGACACTAATTTGGATCTTAAAACTGATAACGTGTTAATTTCTGTTTTAGGTGGATATGGATATTGCAAGATGTTCTGGGAGTTGCATTCTGCCTCAATTTTATAAAAACTCTGCGAATGCCAAATTTTAAAGTAAGGGTTTTTTGTTTTTGTTTTTTTGTTTTGTTTTTTATAGTAGTCACTGAAATATATTTAAATCAATCTGCATCACTATGCTTCCTAAACAGAGTTGATCTCCTTTCTGTAGTAAGGCAAGAACAGCGACTCAATTTCATGTCTTGAGAAAATCTGTTGAGGCACAACTCAAATGTGGCACCACATCCAAATATAGATGCAGGGGAAAAAATGTAGAGCGATACTGGACTTTATTTAAATTGGTAGCTACTCGTAGACCCAAAATCAAAGAAAGTACTCAATTGAATAAAAATCCTAAATTTTATTATAAAAACCATTAAAAATCATAAAATGGATTCAAAATAGATATGTACATAATGTGTACATATGGTATCCCATGTGGGTCGATCCTATGTATATACAGGATAACTTGTAGCTGTGCCCATAAATATGGGTGAACTTGTGACTTATAGGTAGTCTTCCATATCAGGGCCCCAAAGAAATACTAACTGACATATCAGCATGGATGTCGCACTATTTCCTTAAACTAAATCTTTATAAAACTGAGCTATTAATATTCCCCCCCCCCCCCCCCCCCCCTTGCCTGTGCACCCCTCCATGACTTTTCCATCAAAATCAACAAGGCAACTATCAGTCCCTCCCCTCCTAGACCTAGACTGACTTGTCATTTCAGCCTCAAGTCCAATCGTCTTGACCATTACAACTCCCTTCTCATAGGCTATCCCCTCTTCAGTCGTCTCTCATGAATGCTGCTTTCAGACTTGTACACCTTACCAACTGCTCGGTGTCTGCCAACCCTCTCCTCTAATCCCTACACTGGCTCCCAATCACCCAGCAAATTGAATTCAAAATACTAACCACAACATACAAAGCCATTCACAACTCTACCCTGAGCTACATCACTAAACTTGTCTCCAAATATCACCCAAATCGTCCTCTCCACTCTTCTCAAGACCTCCTACTCTCAAGCTCTCTCGTCTCCTCCTCCCATGCTCGTCTCCAGGATTTCTCCGGAGCCTCTACTATCCTCTGGAACTCTCTACCTCAACCTGTCCGGCTATCCCCTACTCTTGCTACCTTCAGGCGATCCCTGAAAACTCATCTCTTCAGGAAAGCCTATCACATCTCCAACATGATATAGATATATATCTATCTGCATGCAAAATTTTGTTCTGTGTGAATTGGGCAAAAAATTATTTTTATGTTGGGCTGTTTGCTCATCTCTTAGGCTCCATTCACACCAATGCACGTTTTCATGCTTTATGCAGAAATGCAGGACATTTTTATTTTAACGTGGGTTCTTATGGAACACATTTACATAAATGCATTTTTGTGCCTTGGCGTTTTTGGAAAGGGTCAGACTTTTTAAAATGCAATACTGTGCTTTTTTTTTTTTTTTTTTTTGGATTCAATAGACTTCAATTGAGAAGCTGCAGAAAAGCATGTAGTGTTATTACCTCGATTTTGTGTTTTTAACCACTTCCCGCCCATCATATGACGTCCTAGTTTTGAGCGGGTCTATCTGAATGATGCCTGCAGCTACATATCATTCAGATATCATCTTTTTCAGGCGGCGATTCCCTACACCATAAGAAAGATCATAGTGGCTGATCAGGCGGTTGATCGTTCTTACGGGCGGCGAGAGGGGACTCGCCCTCCAGTGCTTCTACCGACTCACCTCTGCCATCGGTGAGTTGGGGACAGGATCCGCCGGGCCCCGGATGTTTATCATAGAGATTTCCGGTGGACCAGATGGTCGCCGGAGTCTCTATGATCATTTGGAGCCTGGGCGCGATGTTTTGACATCACGCCTGGTCTCTGCATTCAAACAAATGGCGCCACCTCAGCTGGGAAGCCGAGATAGTATTTATTTCAGGCTTCCCAGCCTAAAGTTGAGATGTGGAGTGTTATTGACCCCATATCTCATTGTAAAGAGGACCTGTCATGCCATATTACAATAACTATTGAGCTAGTGACGTTTTTTGTATCACTGGCGTGTTTTTTTGGTCAGGCAACGCACTGATTCCTTTGCTGCCATTGTGCTACATGCTGGGTGTTCAGTGTACCCCTGCACCTTTTAAGAAGGGGTGGCTCCCCTTCAGTCCACCTGCTCTCACCTATCGATCAGAATGCATGTGCCTCCACTGTGGGGACACTTTTATATTTTAGTGTTAGGTACCACAGATACCGGGGTGCCTTGCCGAGGCTCTATGGCTTACGCATGCATTTGCAAATGTGTGCAGACTAAACCCCTGATTTTAACGCATACTGTTAGACAGGTTATTTGGTTGTTTGTGGGCTGGTGGTTAGTTAAGCTTGTTTTTTTTTTTGTTTTTTTTTTCATGGATTTATCCATGGCCTTGTTTGTACCGATTTACAAGGCATAGCATATGGGGATTTTTAAGTACCGAAGTTTGGCGCCATTCCACGAACGTATGCAATTTTGAAACGTGACATGTTGGGTATCTATTTACTCTGTGTAACTTCATCTTTCACATTATGCAAAAAAATTGTGCTAACTTTACTGAAATTTTTTAAAAAAATTGTAAGCATGCATTTGAAAAATTTCTGCGCAAATACAGTGCGAGATAAAAAGTTGCAACGACCACCATTGTATTCTCTAGGGTCTCTGCAAAAAAAAATATATAAATATATATATATGTATGTATGTATGTATGTATGTATGTATGTATGTGTGTGTGTGTGTGTGTGTGTGTGTATATATATATATATATATATATATATATATATATAATGTTTGGGGGTTCTATGTAATTCTCTAGCAAAAATATGATTTTTACATGTATGAGAGAATTGGCCTGGGTGGCAAGTGGTTAATCTGCCGAACAAATCTGCCAAAAAAAGTATCAAAAATGCAAATCGTAGCAAAATCACAGTAAAAAAATGCAAATCGTAGCAAAATCACGGTAAAAAAATGCAAAAAGCACTGCAGAAACGCTGAAAAGCAAGCTGCATAGGTGTGAATAGAGCCTTAAAGTTTAAGTTCACCTTTACAGAAAATCTGTAAGGTGAACTTACACTGGATCATGTCTGCAGTCTCTGACCATCTCCTCTATCATGTCTGCTTAGAGGTACACCAAATGGAAATTTTGCTAATACTATTAGCAATGTGTTTAAGGGATTGCAGCCATGGTACAAGAGATGGTTAGAGACTGCAGACTAAATTTTGCTTGAGCCTTTCTTGCACTAAAGGTGCCCATAATGGCCAACAATAAATTCATATTAATTTATTTTGATGATATTATTCAAAAAGTCAAACAAACATAATACAATTTTATATATAAAAATATAAATCTTTTTTTTTTTTCCAAAACTGTCATTTTCCGTTTTCGGCTAAGTGCATTCCTCATTTTCAGTTTCGGCACCAAAATTTCCATTTGGTGCACCTCTACTTTGGACCATATTAGTCTTCCATTGATCGATACGCCACAATTTTATAGGTGTTGCACCACTCTCTCCTCTTCTGAGCATTAATATCTGTCACTAGTGGTTTGGCAATTGCAGCTCACCCGTGAATGTTTTGCTTATGGAGTTCCCTCAGCACAGGTTTTGTGGACACGGGTTTTGGAAGATGGAGTTTGAACAGTCACTTCTGCAGCAGTTTTCTTATTCCGGGTCACTATCCTGCGCAATGTCCCTTTTTTGTCTCTTTTGGTCAGTTGGCCATGTGGACCCGCGCTTATGCTTATCAGACGATGTTTTCCCGGAAACTGTATATGCTGTCATAACCTTTGATACTGTACCTCGCAACACCGCAAATTGGCAACTTCAGTCACAGAGGCACCAACTATTTGCCCTCTTTGAAACTCGGTACGCTCTGACATGACTTTGTATTATTAGCAGCGCACGCACTGAATGACGAAAGTGAGGCTTCCCACCTGTTAGCTTGGTGTCTCATCACACAGCAGAAGCAAAAGAATGTTACACCACTTCCGCTTTCAACACAAAACATGTCATCACTTTCACACCTGCAACTCATGTAGTTTACACATTTTTGTCCAACCTCTGTATATGTATTGATTTTATTTGAGCAATACACAGTATCTCACAAAAGTGAGTACACCCCTCACATTTTTGTAAATATTTTATTAGATTTTTTTCATCTACAACACTGAAGAAATGACACTTTGCTACAATGTACAGTAGTGAGTGTACAGCTTGTATAACAGTGTAAATTTGCTGTCCCCTCAAAATAACACACAGCCATTAATGTCTACACTGCTGGCAACAAAAGTGAGTACACCCCTAAGTGAAAATGTCCAAATGGGCCCAATTAGCCATTTTCCCTCCCCGTTGTCACGTGACTCGTTAGTGTTACAAGGTCTCAGATGTGAATGGGGAGCAGGCGTATTAAATTCGGTGTTGCTGCTCTCGCGCTGGTCACTGGAAGTTCAACATGGCACCTCGTGGCAAAGAACTCTGAGGATCTGAAAAAAAAAATTTTGCTCTACATAAAGATGGCCTAGGCTAGTGATGGCGAACCTTGGCACCACAGATGTTTTGGAACTACATTTCCCATGATGCTCAACCACACTGCAGAGTGCAGGAGCATCATGAGAAATGTAGTTCCAAAACATCTGGGGTGCCAAGGTTCGCCATCACTGGCCTAGGCTATAAGAAGATTGCCAAGACCCTGAAACTGAACTGCAGCATGGTGGCCAAGACCATACAGCAGTTTAACAGGACAGGTTCCACTTACAACAGGCCTCGCCATGGTCTATCAAAGAAGGTTGAATGCATATGCTCCGCATCAGATCCAGAGGTTGACTTTGGGAAATAGATGTATGAGTGCTGCCAGCATTGCTGCAGAGGTTGAAGGGGGGGGGGGGTCAGCCTGTCAGTGCTCAGACCTTACGCCACACACTGCATCAAATTGGTCTGCATGGCTGTCACCCCGGAAGGAAGCCTCTTCTAAAGATGATGCACAAGAAAGCCCGCAAACAGTTTGCTGAAGACAAGCAGACTAAGGACATGGATTATTGGAACCATGTCCTGTGGTCTGATGAGACAAAGATAAACCTATTTGGTTCAGATGGTATCAAGTGTGTGTGGCAGCAACCAGGTCAGGAGTACAAAGACAAGTGTGTCTTGCCTACAATCGGGCATGGTGGTGGGGGACTGGGCCACGGTACAGTATTTCAAAATAACGACCCCAAACACACCTCCAAGACGACCACTGCCTTGCTAAAGAAAGAAGGTGCTGTACTGGCCAAGCATGTCTCCAGACCTAAACCCTATTGAACATCTGTAGGGCATCCTCAAACGGAAGGTGGAGGAGCTCAAGGTCTCTAACATTCACCAGCTTCGTGATGTCGTCATGGAGGAATGGAAAAGGACTCCAGTGGCAACCTTTTTGAAGGTCTGGTGAACTCCATGCCCAAGAGGGTTTAGGCAGTGCTGTAAAATGTTGGCCACACAAAATATTGACACTTTGGGCCCAATTTGGACATTTTCACTTAGGGGTGTACTCACGTTTGTTGCCAGCTGTTTTAACATTAATGGCTTTGTGTTGAATTATTTTGAGGGGACAGCAAATTTACACTGTTTTATACATGCTGTACACTCACTACTTTACATTGTAGCAAAGTGTCATTTCTTCAGTATTGGCACATGAAAAGATATACTAAAATATTTATAAAAATGTGAGGGGTGTACTCACTTTTGTGAAATACTGTATATCTACGTCTTATTTACGGTAGTTTTAGTAACCCTTTATGACCGCTGCCTAATTTTTATGGCTTTGTGATTGCTGAATTACAATATATTCACTCTTCTGTTTTTCAGGCCTGTGTGATCCTTCTAGGACTCCTTCTTTTATATGATGTGTTTTTTGTGTTTATAACCCCATTCATCACAAAGGTAGGAGAGCAATTTGTGAGAATGTATACTATGCAAACTATTTTAGATAAACTTTTAACACATTAACAAACGTAGTCTGTTCATTAATGTTCTCAGGCATGCCTGTGCTGAGAGAACATTAATCTACTTCTATTCTACATCAAGGAGCATACACTGTGCCAGGTACAGCAGCTAGTGATCGGGAAACAATCAGCAGGTTTTTCGATCACGTGTTCACCATAAGCCAAATATTAGGGTTTAAGTGAATAATCCCTTTAAATATTGCAGCAGCGCTTCATGGCCAAAATTAAAGGGCACGCTTTCATATACAGTCCATATATATGAGAAAACATAAGGTAGCAGAGGAGATCTACAATGGCTTCAGCTGTGTTCTGTAAAGGGGCCTTCCACCAAACACTTCACCACGTGTGGGAAACCTCCCCAATGGGGATGCACTCACCAGAAATTCAGCAATCCATAGCCTTGGATAATAGGAATAATTCTTCACCGCTCCTAAACGTCCACCAGGTGTCAGTCATGCTCTCTGTAGGTTCTTATAAGTGCTTGCAGTAACTTTCATTTAACCAGGTTTGTTAGAGGGGCTGAGGTTGTTCTTAAAAAATCGAGGTGCAGAACAGACAACACAAATTACCAAGCAGCTCCTGTGGGGGCAGCGATTGAGGTAAAGGTGAACAATCACACGTTGATCCAGTAAGACACTGTCATCTGTCCTGGCTGTATGCTGTTCCCGCGGCTCACACAGCCTGTCGTGATAGCTGTCCTGACCTGCAGGATGCTTGACGATTGAGTGGGATCGAGACTGAGGCTTGGAGAGCAGCTGGAGCTTGATGGAGAGCTCTCCATTAAGCTCCAGCTGCTCTCCAAGCCTCAATCTCGATCCCACTCAATCGTCAAGCACCCTGCGGGTCAGGACAGCTATCACGACAGGTCCTGTTCACGCCTTGCTTTTGCTTTGGTTCAGCTTCGCTTCAAAAATTATACCCCACGTCCCTTTAGTGGCACTTTAAAGCGTCTTCAAAGCCTCCAAAGAAATCTATGGCAAAGCTCGGTTTAAGCACCTGTAGCTTTTGAGAGGCTTTAATTCAGCTTTAGCTTCGGTTTGTTTTTGAGAAATTGCAGGTATGGGGGTATCCACACACACACACACACACACACAGGGTATCTGCCAAGCTTCAACAAAGTTTCAAAAGAGCGTCCCCAAAGCTTCATCGGAGCATGACCGACAAGTTGCAGGTGCTTCAAGCGAGCTTTACCATAGATTTCTATGGGGGCTTTGAAGACTCTTTGAAGCACCAGTAAAGCTACATGGGGTAACAAGAAAAGGCAAATCACCGCGCTATACCTTAACTGAATTGGTGCATAGAAACATATTGAAGAAACAAAAATTTGAAAACAATCAAAATGTGACAAATCAGTGATCAAAAATCAACATAAAGCAGCCGCTAAAACGTCAGATACACACATAACATAATAAATACAAGAGGAGCAGCGCTGTGATAAAGAGGTTCTATATGATAAAACCAGAACAAAAATGTGAAATATTAAGCCCAAAATTGGGATAGGCTCCAAGTTCATAAAAGTACATAAACAGCTGGACCGTCCTATTCAAAAACCAAACATGGATGATGGATAAAAGAAGCGTAGATAGGTGGAAAATCAATGAGTCCTTCACCGCACCACTGTGATATAGTAAAAATGCGCGCTTACCAAACGGCAAGCTTGGAAGAGCTTGCGACCTTAACCCGGTCGGGGCCTTTCAGGGTGGAACCATCAAGGAGAAGCACGCCACCTTAGCTTGGATTAAGCACGCTGTTCTTCAAATTAACACTCTATGTGGAGATGTGACCCCTGGCTAGGGCTAAACCTCAGGAGAGGTATACCGAAGAAAGAAGGAAAGCGACATAGCGTAATCCTGCTTTCACTTTTTATTAAAAACAAAAGAATTGCACTTACATGTGGAAGGATAAACAACAAACATATGAGCCGGCCGGCTAGGAAGCGAACGCCCGTACTGTAGACGGTAGATGCAGCACGTCAGCACGCCCGACGTACGTTTCGTCACACTCTGACGTCGTCTGGGGCACGGGCGACGCACTGACGTGTCGCATTAATATAGTAAAGCACCATAACCAGACCTCGTACTGAGGACGGGACCGGAAATCACCTTGCGTTCCACCAATTTGGGGCGGATGGCACAAAAACGCCATCTTGGATGTGGGAATGTGCATAACATCCTATACCCGTTTCCGATATAGACAGAGGCGGGCCAACTTTCATTCCTAGGTGTAAATTAGCATCACATAGGTTGATCCCTCACTGGCGGGAAAGGCAAAATTAAAATGGATAAGATAAAATAGAAACTTAGTAAGGTTAAAATCGAGTGACATTCTTCAACAATATGGCCATAAGTAGGAATAAAGGGGAATAGAGGGATAACCCCTTCAGATCCTATACCACATGGCTCATAAAGCCAGGAAGTCATTCGCTGAATGTACAGGGGCGTCCCAGAGCCATTCTTAATTATGTTAAACTCCCAGAGGCATGTAAACAAAACGCACCCATACTATATTCGACATTTTGGATGGATAATCCTAGGGGAAAGGAAGGTGATTTCTTCCCATATATAGGAAACATTAAGTACACCATACGTAGATATAAAGATATAAACAATATAAAAACAAACCAAGATAAATTACATTAGGCATTTTGCTAGTCCCGACCTTATGATACCAAATCTACGCAGATAATAATGGGGCACATACCTCATTAGGCAGATCTAAATTACCCAATGGGGCATCTGCCCTCCCAGGAATAATATATATCTAATATTGACCATTCTCTAAGTATAGGGAATATTCATCAAAAGTATTCAGGGACTCTAGAAAGATGAAGGATGTATACAGCCCGGAAATTCTGAGAATTAATTATTACTCATGAATTATCGATAAAGGCATTGGTGTCAGTGTCAATATTAAGCCCAATATGTGGGTAGGACTAGGCGACCACTCTCCGTTCGTCTAAATGAACACATCACTAACATCCTGAATGGCTTTCCGAAACATTCTGTCTCTAAGCACTACTTGACCACACATAATAAAGACCCCTCCAAAACACTCTTTTTAGGAATCGATAGATATCGGCCTCATTGGAGGGGCAGCTCTTTGGTTAGGAGCATCTCAAAACTTGAGATGCTCTGGATACATAAAATCAAGTGCTATGCCCCCTATGGGCTTAATATTGACACTGACACCAATGCCTTTATCGATAATTCATGAGTAATAATTAATTCTCAGAATTTCCGGGCTGTATACATCCTTCATCTTTCTAGAGTCCCTGAATACTTTTGATGAATATCCCCTATACTTAGAGAATGGTCAATATTAGATATATATTACTCCTGGGAGGGCAGATGCCCCATTGGGTAATTTAGATCTGCCTAATGAGGTATGTGCCCCATTATCTGCGTAGATTTGGTATCATAAGGTCGGGACTAGTAAAATGCCTAATGTAATTTATCTTGGTTTGTTTTTATATTGTTTATATCTTTATATCTACGTATGGTGTACTTAATGTTTCCTATATATGGGAAGAAATCACCTTCCTTTCCCCTAGGATTATCCATCCAAAATGTCGAATATAGTATGGGTGCGTTTTGTTTACATGCCTCTGGGAGTTTAACATAATTAAGAATGGCTCTGGGACGCCCCTGTACATTCAGCGAATGACTTCCTGGCTTTATGAGCCATGTGGTATAGGATCTGAAGGGGTTATCCCTCTATTCCCCTTTATTCCTACTTATGGCCATATTGTTGAAGAATGTCACTCGATTTTAACTTATTTTAATCTTACTAAGTTTCTATTTTATCTTATCCATTTTAATTTTGCCTTTCCCACCAGTGAGGGATCAACCTATGTGATGCTAATTTACACCTAGGAATGAAAGTTGGCCCGCCTCTGTCTATATCGGAAACGGGTATAGGATGTTATGCACATTCCCACATCCAAGATGGCGTTTTTGTGCCATCCGCCCCAAATTGGTGGAACGCAAGGTGATTTCCGGTCCCGTCCTCAGTACGAGGTCTGGTTATGGTGCTTTACTATATTAATGCGACACGTCAGTGCGTCGCCCGTGCCCCAGACGACGTCAGAGTGTGACGAAACGTACGTCGGGCGTGCTGACGTGCTGCATCTACCGTCTACAGTCTACAGGACGGGCGTTCGCTTCCTAGCCGGCCGGCTCATATGTTTGTTGTTTATCCTTCCACATGTAAGTGCAATTCTTTTGTTTTTAATAAAAAGTGAAAGCAGGATTACGCTATGTCGCTTTCCTTCTTTCTTCGGTATACCTCTCCTGAGGTTTAGCCCTAGCCAGGGGTCACATCTCCACATAGAGTGTTAATTTGAAGAACAGCGTGCTTAATCCAAGCTAAGGTGGCGTGCTTCTCCTTGATGGTTCCACCCTGAAAGGCCCCGACCGGGTTAAGGTCGCAAGCTCTTCCAAGCTTGCCGTTTGGTAAGCGCGCATTTTTACTATATCACAGTGGTGCGGTGAAGGACTCATTGATTTTCCACCTATCTACGCTTCTTTTATCCATCATCCATGTTTGGTTTTTGAATAGGACGGTCCAGCTGTTTATGTACTTTTATGAGCTTGGAGCCTATCCCAATTTTGGGCTTAATATTTCACATTTTTGTTCTGGTTTTATCATATAGAACCTCTTTATCACAGCGCTGCTCCTCTTGTATTTATTAAGCTACATGGGGTATCCTTTTTTGAAGCAATGGCAAAGCCAAAGCAAGGTGTAAACGGGGACTGTATGCTAACCCTTTTTATTTAGTGATGGGCTTTGACTGGCATTCGGAGAGCTTTTAACAAAGTGTGTCTGAAGCCTTGTTTTGAAGCGTAAACTAGGCCTTATAGTATAACTGTGTAGTAGAAAAAAGCTCTTTTTATGCCCTTTAACATCTATGTACAAATGGTTAAAGCCCAACTCCTGGCAAAAATTTTTTTCAGAGTTCAGCTTTTAGACAAACTATTTCTTGCCTTTTTAGATGTTGCTGAGGAGAAGACCGTTAGGCAGATAGTAAGCATTTCTGGACAGTCTCTCATTCTGTTCCCACACAGACTGTGGACTCACTGAGCCATTTCTTTTTAAGGGCTCATTTACACTTGCTTCAGTTTCAACACACATTAACGGCTAGTTTACACTTGCTTCAAAACAAGGCTTCAGACAGGCTTTGTTAAAGCTCTCTGAATGCCAGTCACAGCCCCTTACAGTCCTGTTTACACCTGCTTTTGCTTTTGGCTTTGCTTCATAAAATTTTACCCCATGTAGCTCCAGTGGAGCTTCAAAGTGTCTTCAAAGCCTCCATAGAAGTCTATAGCCTAGCTCACTTGAAGCCCCACTGAAGCACCAAGCAAAAGCAGGTGTAAACAGGACTGTAAGCTAACCATTTTATTTAGTGACGGGCTTTGGCGTTCAGAGAACTTTAACAAAGCATGTCTGAAGCCTTGTTTTGAAGCAAGTGTAAACTAGCCCGAGCATGCAATGCAGGAGGCAAAATTTTACATTTTTAAACCTTTGTTAGGGCAGACATTTAGTAAACTAAGAGCTGAGAGTACAGTACAGATGGGGTTAATCATGTTGGACATTACTCTACAGCCCCCTCTTAAACATTTTGAAGGAGCAATTTTTTTTTTTTTTTTTTAGGTTATCCTATGTTAAGGGAACATGTCACAAATCTAAAGTAGATATTATCCCATTTTGGCTGCAAAAGTGGAAATGCACTTTAACTTCAATGGGGGGAATTAACTACCACTCCTTTCCCCTATATTTGGTGGTGCTGCCAACACTAATGTGTTCCCACATCTAAACAAAACATAAATAATATTTGAGTGCAGCACTCCTCCTATGGATGCAATAAGAATACTTGTGATATATTAAAGCAATATTACGATTCACCAAACCGCTAACAAAAAAAAAGAATATGTATATTTGTGCTGACACTAATCTATCTAATTAGATAATCCAAAGTACCAAAGACACTGTTCCACAATCAGAAATTCAGAACTCCACTGGGTGACGTCACTTCCGGTAAGGATCAAAACCGGAAGTAGATAAAGAACAGCGTCTTTTGCAAACTACATTGTACTACGGGCTGGCTTCCAATGGGGTTAATTGAGTGCATATTTTTTTAATAAAAAATCCAGTTTTTATAAGATCATTGCACCATTGGTGTTTTTTCCTTCCTTTTTTGGCTGGAGTGACACCCTTTCGGAGGTGAGAGGAGTACAGAGGCTTAAGGGCCTCCCTATATCCCATCTGGATTCCATGCTGAAGTGCGGCAAGTCCCAATGCTGGTCCAGAGTGGAGCAGATTATCATTGTAGATCTATATGATATATATTCATATATGGATCCACGTGTTGAGGTGAGCATTTGCAGTGCACAATGTTGGTATTTCTATTGATTCCCCCACCACCACCCCCGGGACACAGCCAGGCACGGTGGAGTGGTCATTGTGGTTGGAATTAACACAAATTTATTGATTATAGACTTACTGTCGTGATTGTGGCGTTCTGCACGAAGCATACAATAATAGACTCCTGTTCAGGAGTGTGGTATTTTATTTTGTCTTGTGTATATATCCAGGCATGCTGTTCCTCTCCTACTTCCGGTTTGGCTCCATTCTGGAAGTGACGTCACCCGATGGAGCACTGATTTTCTGATTTGTGGAACAGTTTCTTTGGTATTTTGGATTATCTGATTAGATTGGTGTCAGCGCATAATTATACATATTGATTTTGTTTATAGTGTTTTTGGTGAATCACAATATTGCTTTAATATATCACCATTATTCTTATTGCATCCATAGAAGCAGCTCTGCACTCAGATATTATTTTAATTAAAGCATAAGTTCGCCTGTAAAAAAATTGCAATTTTTTTTTTTTTTTTTTGCAGGTAAAAAAATGTACACTTTTTTTATTGGGAATCTGGAAAGCATTGCACTCACGACCAGCAGATCGTGGGTAAAATGCAAGGCTCCTGCATACTGAGTGTAAGCGATCTGCCCCGTACATCGTACAGCCAGGCAGTTGCACACTACCAGGAAACATAAATGAACTACCAGTGCGCTCAACAGCACTGTGGTAGTTCATTGAGAACTACAAGCCAACATCCGCAAAGGCTGCCGGACATTGTAGTTTTCCATTCACAGAACACTGTACATGGATGACGTGGCCTGGCGAAACCACTTTCTTTTCTGATTATGACCGAGAGCAGGGGGAGAAGATCTCCCACTCCCTGTCACAACGGGAAGTTATTGTTGGGGGGGGGGGGGGTGTTATCGTTGGCTGGGATGCTCCTTGTTTTTTGCTGTTTGACAGACACAGCACAGATGAGTTTGGCTGGAAATGCATGCTCCAATCCCTCTGCCTGCCTCCCCATAAATCTGAGTGTGGCTTAGAGGAGGGTTCTTAACTCTGCAGTCTTGGCTTGTGCATCATCATAGGGATGTGAGCTGTCTGCTGCCAGCTGTCGAGCCTGGCACAGGGATCTGTGGCAGTTTTCAATATTGAAAACTGATGCAATCTCTTTGTTAATTAGGTTTGGACCTGCCCAACTTCTTTTTCATTCTGAAATAGAAACTGGTGTGGGTGGCACAGAGAGACCCTAAACAAACACCAGTTTACTGTGCCTTTTAATTCCACCCAATATGTTTGACATAGATTGTATCAGAACAGACACTAATATACTGGTGACCATCGTCCAGTTGTCTTTTACCAGTTAGAGTATTTGCTACCACCACTATATTACATAAGCGTTTTATCCTCTTAAATATTTTATTGAAACAAATCTTCCATTTCATTTTTCATTCTGCTAATTAGAAAATATTCAATATATAACTGCTTCTCGCGAAAGTGCAGGAAAATTATGATGTGTATTTGGCAGGAGTTATTGTACAGTGGCCTTGTCAAAATGCTTTAAACTTTGAGTGTAGTATAATCGAGGATTAGGTGATGCGAGTTAGAACAGTTTTCATACGCCATTTTTGCAAAGGGGCTAAAATGTGAAGTAAAATACTAAAGCTGGCATGCATAACCTACCTGCTCATTATTTTTCATCCTGCCATTGCTGCAATGCAACAAACCGCTCCACTCCATTTTGCCAAAAATGTGCTAATCTGGGAGTCCCTTCTTGTGATACTGGTGAGAAACTCCCAGAAATACCCACTGCAGTCTGCTTGCTGCCTTTCAGATATAAAAAGTTTTATGTAAAAAAAAAAAATATAAGTACATAGACTGTCCGCTACCTTTCAAATTCAAACCTAATTTGGAAATTTAAATATGATTTGGGGATTAGGGAAGCAGAGAGGAAGCTGGTGTATATGGCACAGCCTCAAAATGTACATTCCCACTGATGCTCTGAGGATCTCTTTGGAACTTGGCTGTAGTGGATAACAGAAAACTCGGATTAGAATAAGGCTCTGTTCACACCTGAGTGTATTGTTTTCAGGCAGAAAGTCGCACGATTTTTACTTTAGATTTTGTACAGGTCATCAGTGTAAAAGAATGAAAAACGCCTGTAATCTGCCAAAAAAGAAGCTCCTGTACTTTTTTTGAGCGACAAGTGTTTTGCTTTAGATGACAGAACACTCAGATGTGAACAGGGGCCATTGAAATGAATGGAATTTGTCTTGTTGGGCGTTTTTAGAGCTGAGGCTTATGCCGCGTACACACGGTCGTACTTTTCGTCTACAAAAGTCAGACAGCCTGTTCGACAGACTTCCGACAGACTTCCGGCAGACTTTCGACGGACTTGCGGCGGACTTTCTAACGAACAGACTTGCCTACACATGATCACACAAAAGTCAGTCGAATTCTTACGTGATGACGTACACCGGACTAAAATAAGGAAGTTCATAGCCAGTAGCCAATAGCTGCCCTAGCGTGGGTTTTTGTCCGTCGGACTAGCATACAGACGAGCGGATTTTTCGACCAGACTCGAGTCCGTCGTAAAGTTTTAAAGCATGTTTCAAATCTAAAGTACGTCGGATTTGAGGCTAAAAAAGTACGTTGAAAGTCCGGAGAAGCCCACACACGATCGGATTACCAGCCAGCTTTAGTCCGTCAGCGTCCGTTGGACTTTTGTAGACGAAAAGTACGACCGTGTGTACGCGGCATTAGAGCAGAAAAAACCCCAAAAAGAAAGCCTAAATTTAGTGATTTGCAGTGTTTGCTGGATATCATTAGATGTTCTCTTGCTTGCTTTGACTTGTTGATTTAAATAATATTATTATAAAATGTGTGTTTTTTTTTTTTGTTTTGTTTTTTGTTTTGTTTTTTTTTTTGATGTTGTGAAATTCAGAATGGTGAGAGCATCATGGTTGAAGTTGCAGCTGGTCCCTCAGAAAAATCTGAAAAGGTAAATAGTTAAATATCACTTATTTTATATGCGTACGGTTTTGAATTTTAGCGATTAGTAATTTTTTACACTGAGAATGTTTGCCCAGATGGTACTATGTGCAGTCAGTTTGTTTCCTAAAAAGCTGTTATTGCTTATACTTGTGGGGGGGGGGGGGGGGGGGGTGAATTGTAGTGCCACCCATAATAATCAAACACTAATGAATCAAAGTTCAGTGCAATATCAAAAATGAAATATCTACTTTAGATGAATGAACAAATTAATAGATCAACAAATACATTTATCAATAGATTAAAATAAAAACCCACAAGCCCCTCCAGTGCAATAGTGACATTTATCAGCCACCAAATCTTAAAATCACTCTTATCTTCCATGTGCCAAAAGAAGACACCAGCCACCACCACCTTGTGAAGTGCAAACTCGCCAGATCTATATGCTGAAGGTAACTACAGTATCAATAGCATGTGTGACAGTGAGGATCCAAACACCAGCCATCACCTTCATGTGAAATGCAAACTCACTGCATATATTTGCTGCAATTTACACACAGCATCAATAGCATATGTAGCAATAAGGATCCTTCCAGGATGCGTACATGAGCTTCACATCTCCTCTATTCACTGGGCACCAAAATCTGGTAATAACTCTGGCAAATAAAACTTACCCGGAGCCATATAAATATAGACAGTAGTGCAGTATTGTCTTTAAAATCTCTGGATACAATAGCATTCAAACCTTAAAAACAATCCAACTCGCATAGATGGCTGCTGCTGACCTGGGATCATGCAGCGGCGTGACCTCAGCACCTAGTCCCAGGGGGCGAGGGTACCAGTGAATAAAGACATAAGGCTGGTACACACATCCTGGAAGGATCCTTATTGCCACATATGCTATTGATTCTGTAGTTACTTGCAGCATATATATGGGGTGAGTTTGCATTTCACAAGAAGGTGGTAGCTGATGTCTTCTTTTGGCATATGGAAGATTCAACCAATTTTAAGAATTTGGTGGATGATAAACTTTACTATTGCACTGGGAAGAGCTTATAGGACTTTTTGATTTTATCTCCTGATCCATTTATGCATTTGTTGATCTATTTCTTTATTTGTTCATCCATCTGCAGTGCATATTATGTTTTTGATATTGCACAGAACTTTCAGGCTCATTAGTGTTTTAATTATAGGTGGCACTACACTTTTTATTTTGTATATCAAACCTTAGTGTTAGTAGCCATATATCTATAGATTTACACCGCGCTGATCTATATTTGTAAGATTTATAAATGTATCTGTTATTAAATGACCCACCAGTTCAATTATTCCTTTCAAAGGTAAAGGCTTAAAGAGACTCTGTAGCTGTTTGGGTTGGTGTGTGTGTGTGTGTGTGTGTGTGTGTGTGTGTGTGTGTGTGTGTGTGTGTAATGTACAGTGGCTATAAAAAGTCTACACACCCCTGTTAAAATGTCAGGTTTCTGTGATGTAAAAAAAAAAAGACGAAGATGAATCATTTCACATCTTTTTCCACATTTTTAATGTGACCTATAAAATATACAACTCAGTTGAACAACAAACTGAAATCTTTTAGGTGGAGGGAAGTAAAAATCAAAAACTAAAATTAATATGGTTGCATAAGTGTGCACACCCTTAAACTAATACTTTGTTGAAGCACCTTTTTGATTTTATTACAGCACTCAGTCTTTTTGGGTATGAGTCTGTCAGCATGGCACATCTTGACTTGGCAATATTTGCCCACTCTTCTTTGCAAAAACAATCAAAATCTGTCAGATTGGGAAGGGCATCTCCTGTGCACACCCCTCTTCAGATCACCCCAGAGATTTTCAATCTGATTCAGGTCTTGGCTCTGGCTGGGCCATTCCAAAACTTTAATCTTCTGGTGAAACCATTCCTTTATTGATTTGGATGTATGCTTTGGGTCGTTGTCATGCTGAAAGAAGTTCCTCTTCATGTTCAGCTTTCTAGCAGAAGCCTGAAGGTTTTGTGCCAATACTGACTGGTATTTGGAACTGTTCATAATTTCCTCTACCTTGACTAATGCCCCTATCCCAGCTGAAAAAAAACGTCCCCAAAGCATGATGCTGCTGCCACCATGCTTCACAATGGGTATGGTGTTCTTTTGGTGATGTGCAGTGTTGTTTTTATGCCAAACATATCTTTTGGAATTATTGCCAAAAAGTTCAACCTTGGTGTCATCTGACCATAACACATTTTTCCCACATGCTTTTGGGAGACTTCAGATGTGTTTTTGCAAAATTTTACCTGGGCTTGGATGTTTTTCTTGCCACTCTACCCCATAGCCAAGACATATGAAGAATACGGGAGATTGTTGTCACATGTACCACACAGCCAGTACTTTCCAGATATTCCTGCAGTTTCTTTAATGTTGCTGTAGGCCTCTTGGCAGCCTCCCAGGCCAGTTTTATTATCATCCGGTAATCAATTTTGGAGGGACATCTGTTGTGCCAGATTTTCTCCACTTGATGACTGTCTTCATTGTGTTCAATGGCATATGTAATGCCTTGGAAATTCCTTTGTACCCTTCTCCTGACTGATACCTTTTTAACAATGAGATCCCTCTGATGCTTTGGAAGCTCTGTGGACCATGGCTTTTGCTGTTGGAGGTGACTAAGAAAATGTCAGGAAACAGCTGCATTTTATTTGGGGTTAATCAGAGGCACTTTAAATGATGGCAGGTGTGTACTGACTCCTATTTAACATGAGATTGAATGTGATTGCTTGATTCTGAACACAGCTACATCCCTGGTATAAGAGGATGTGCACACTTATGCAACCACATTATTTTATTTTTTTATTTTTTGCTCCCCTCCCCAACCCTTTAAAGATTTCAATTTTGTTTTTCAATTGAGTTGTACCGTTTTTATAGGTCATATTAAAAGTGGAAAACGTTCTTAAATTATTTATCTTTGTTTTTTTTACATCACAGAAACCTGACCTTTTACCAGTATGTAGACTTTTTATAACCTGTGTATGTATGTATGTATGTATATATTAGGGTTGTCCCGATACCACTTTTTTAGGACCGAGTACAAGTACCGATACTTTTTTTCAAGTACCCGCCGATACCGATTACCGATACTTTTTTTTTTAATGTCACGTGACAGGTTTTTTTTTTTGCTTTTTTTGGGGGGGGGGGGGGGTGAACGTTGTATGTGTGTGTGTTGTTTTTTTTTTGTTTTTTTTTTTACAATTTTTATTTTTTCCAATAATATTTTTTTTATTCTTTTGTTGTGTTTTTTTTTTTTTTTTTAATCAGCCCTTTTGGGGGGCTTTGGTGAGATATCAGGGGTCTTAACAGACCTCTGATATCTCCCCCTTGAGACAGAGAAAGAGACAGAGGATAGAGATTCCCCAGTCCCTTTCTCTGCAGCGTCAGCTGCACTGAGAATGAATGGAGAGAAGACAACAGCTTCTCTCCATTCATAAACTGACACATCGTAATCACAGGAGATTACAATGTTTCAGTTATGTAAATGGACAGAGTCAGCTGACTCTCTCCATACACAAAGTAAGGAGGAGGGGGACGGAGGAACGGAGGGGGAGAACGGAGGGGACAGATGAGGAGAGAGGAATGCAGGGGACAGATAAGGAGAGCAGAACGGAGGGGACAGATAAGGAGAGCAGAACGGAGGGGACAGATAAGGAGAGCAGAACGGAGGGGACAGATAAGGAGAGCAGAACGGAGGGGACAGATAAGGAGAGCAGAACGGAGGGGACAGATAAGGAGAGCAGAACGGAGGGGACAGATAAGGAGAGCAGAACGGAGGGGACAGATAAGGAGAGCAGAACGGAGGGGACAGCGGAGAGGCATAGAGGAACGGAGGGGGCACGGAGGAGGATGCAGTGACAGTCAGCTGTGAGCGATCACAGCTGTATGTCACTAAAGCTGGTGAAAGCCGCTGGGGGAGAATCTTGTAACTCCCCCACACGCCGATCACAGCTGACTTCCAGGTATCGGGGAAGCATCGGGAGCATTTGCCCGAGTACAAGTACTTGGGCAAATGCTCGGTATCGATACCGATACTAGTATCGGTATCGGGACAACCCTAATATATATATATATATATATATATATATATATATATATATATATATATATATATATATATATATATATATATATATATATATATATATATATATATATATATATATATATATATATATATATATGTATGTATGTATGTATGTATGTATGTGTGTGTGTACACACATCTCAAAAAAATTTGAATATCATCAAAAAGTTAATTTATTTCAGTAATTCAATTAAAAAAATTTAACTCCTTTTATTATATAGATTCATTACACACAGAGTGAAATATTTCTTTCTTTTAATTTTGATGATTATGGCTTAGTGAAAACCTGAAATTTAATATCTCGAGAAAATGAGAATATTACATAAGACCAATACAAAAAGAGGAAATTTAATACAGAAATGTTGGCTGACTGAAAACTATGTCTATGTACAGTATAGTGTGCACTCAGTACTTGGTCGGGGCTACTTTCGCATGAATTGCTGCATCAATGCGGCGTGGCATGGAGGTGATCAGCCTGTGACACTGTTGAGGTGTTATGGAAGCCCAGGTTGCTTTGATAGTGGCCTTCAGCTTGTCTGCATTGTTGGATCTGGTGTCTCGTCTTCCTCTTGACAATACCCCACAGATTCTCTATGGGGTTTAGGTCAGGCGAGTTTGCTGGCCAATCAAACACAGTGGACCAACAACAGCAGATGACATGGCTCCTCAAATCATCACTGACTATGGAAACTTCACACTGGACCTCATGCAACTTGGATTCTGTGCCTCTCCACTCTTCCTCCAGACTCTGGGACCTTGAATACATTTTGCATTTCATTTGTCCTTGTGGAGGGTGTCGATGACTCCTCTGTACAACCGTCAAATCAACAGTCTTCCCCATTATGGGGAACCTACTGAACCAGACTGAAAGACCATTTTAAAGGCTCGGGAAACCTTTACAGGTGTTTTTAGCTGATTAAAGTGTGACACCATGAGTACAAAATTGAACGCTATCACAATATTCTAATTTTCTGAGATACTGAATTTTGGGTTTTCACTGAGGGTAAGCCATAATTCTCAAAATTAAAAGAAAGATGCTTGAAATATATAATGTCATAAATCTATATAATATAAGAGTTTCACTTTTTTGATGATGATCAAATTTTTTGAGATGCACCTGTGTATATACTAAATAAAATGTGCAGGTACCTGCACATACCCACAGCAGCCACTAATATCCTGCCTTTATGGCCAAATGCTGAGCCATTCTGATAGGCGAAGTTCTGACTATTCTAGATAGTTTTGGAGCTTGTCTCTAAGCTTTTAATTAGCCCATCACTGTGATATGGAGGCTGTCTCACTGAAGGAGGCATGAAAAGGTGAGCATTTCACAGTAAAAGCAGGTTTTTACGGGCTGCTGCAGATATGTGCATGCCGCTCTAGGTGCCTGTACTTTATGTCTACGACAGATTTGTTTTTGTTTTTTTGACAGTTTCTCTTTTAAAGGAAATGTTTTACAAACTGGGCAAGTCATATATGTATTGAACATGTAATGAAAACTTGCATACCCAAAGCTTATGTGTTGAAGACCACATGTCAAAAGATTTTCAGCAGTTCGACATATAAGTTATTACATTTATGTGCAAATTTCAACTTTTTTTTTATTTACCAAAGTTTTTAGCCCCACTGTTCTCTACCAATAGGGTTCCTATTGGTTATTGAAGCCACCCATCATACTAAAGGCTTGTGTCAAACACATCAGTTTGAGATGCTTGAGATCATTCAGAATTCATTGACAGGTGCATGTGATCCGCAGTTGACCTACTTCAAGTGGATTTTGCATTTCCATAGACTTGTCTAGGAATGTAAAGCCTGTTTTTGAAGTTAACAAAAGCCTATTTACAAAGGCCCTAAAGGACCAAAAGGGAAACACAGAAGTTGGTATGTGGTGAGCTATGCTCTGCATTTCTTACAGAAGTTTAAAATTGCACATAAATTCACCTGCTTTTACCTGTCGATCTACTGCAACTAACTTTGCATTGCAGTTACCAGGTTTATAAGCAGCTTTGCTTAAATCTGTTTTCTGGATATGGAAATATATTATATTATAATGTGTGTGTGTGTGTGTGTGTGTGTGTGTGTGTACGAGACGTAATTTCAGTTTCTGTTGAATTTCTTTACTTAACTCTTCATGCATATAAATGTTTTACAAGCAACTGCACAGTTTCAGACACACACATGTCCTTCATCAAAGCAGCTTCAACTGAAACTGAGATTGCATCTCAAATTTTTTGATACATGTCTGGTGGAAAAAAGGAGTGCCACAGCCAATGTAATCCTGCTTAAGGAAATCAACCACACGTCAGAGGTGTCGCACCTTGGTTGTGTGTGTGTGTGTGTGTGTGTGTGTGTGTATATATTCTACACAGGGACATTGTCCTTCCTGCCTTAAAGTGGGGTTCCACCCAAAAAAACAAAAATACCTGAAAAATTCTAAAAAAAAAACAAAAACAAAAAAAATTTGGATATTTTTTTTTTACTTACCTCTAAATGCCTGTTGCTAGGTGGTCCCTCGTAGTCTGCCTCTTCCTTTGCCTGGGCTGGTGACATCACTTCCCCCTTGGCACAG
>JBBDGP010002251.1:195000-342339 GCA_037952835.1 Lithobates septentrionalis
TATTCACATTCATTGACTGGACTGGTTCTGTGATGTTGATGATGTATTTATAGCCACATAGATAACTTGGTCACATCAATCCAACCACCTTCAAATGTGTCCAGCCAGATGTTGAATGTCCAAGAACAGGAAGGGTGTTGTGAAAACACCCTGTTCTAATGTAAGTTCTAATGCAGATTTTTGTCTTCAGATTTACCAAAACCATATAATGGTTTCATTTTGTATGCAATCAGGCAGGCTCTTGCACTACATGGTTTTGGTAAATCTGAAGACAAAAAACTGCAGAAAATCTAATACTGTGTATGGGGCTTAAGTAATCCAATCCTATGATGCCAGGAAGTCTGCAACAGGTGTTAATTTTTCATTTTACATGGGTGAAGGTGTGTCAAGGTTGTTGTCAAACTGTCTAGGTAGAGATGTTAAACTGCATTATATGTGGTTGACAGACGGCATCAAAGTCTCCTACCCCTGTTAAAGTGATTGTAAAGGCTGTTATTAAAAAAAAGCAAAAAAACGTTATACTTACCACCTCTGTGCAGTTGGTTTTGCACAGAGCAGCCCAGATCCTCCTCTTCCCGGGTCCCTCTTTGCTCCTGGCCCCTCCCTTATATCAAGTGCCCCGTCAGCCAGCAGCTCTCTATGGGGGCACCCAAGCCAAGTCAGAGCTCAGTGTATCCATTCAGACATAGAGCCCGCCCCCTCTCTCCCCTGATTGGCTGACTGACTTTGACAGCCGCGCTAGCCAATGGCGTCGCTGCTGTGTCTCAGCCAAATTGGAGGAGTGTCCGGGACGGCTTAGACACTCATGGACATCGCTGGCGAGAGATGGGGCTCAGGTAAGTATTAGGGGATGCTGGGGATGCTGCTACACACAGAAGGTTTTTTTAAGATAAAAAAAAACCTTCTGCCCTTACAACCGCTTTAAGGAATGGTGGATCCATTTAGACATAGATGACCTTTCATGCCTCTTACACACCAGTTGTCTTCTCTTTCCAAAATGTTGACCTCTCCATCCTTAATGTCCTGTTGCCTTAAAGTGATTCTAAAGGCTTCAGACCATGTGTAATTTCTTTTTTACTTTTAACAGTTTGCAGAAAAGGGGAGTATTATGGTTACTAGGGTATTTTTTTACTCATTACAAGTTTGATTGCTTTAATCAAATCTTGTTGGTTAATCTCAACTGTACCTTTTTCATGTTTGTTTTTGTCTTCCAGTTACCTGTAGTCATTAGGGTGCCTAGGCTTCAGTACTCTGCTCTGACATTGTGTGAAATACCTATGTCCTTGTTGGGCTTTGGGGATATAATTGTGCCTGGTGAGTGAGAAATAAGTTTGTGTATATGCTGTTTGGTTCACCCCCTTCATATAACCCTCTGATTTATATGTTGCTATGCTCTCTTGTGTAGACTTCTGTTACACTGCTTTTCTAACCAATGATGTGAAGAAAACTGTTTAGACAGGCAGACGTATGGAAGCTGCGTTACCTGCCACTTGACTTGCAATTTTTTTTACAGCCAGCCTTGGGATCCATGCACCCCTGCTATATTGCACAGCCAGAACCACAACCCCTCTCCTTTATGCTGCTATACAGCTTAGTCATGCTCTTGGTCTGAATAGACAGTACAGAAGCACAGTGATGAGCCTTTTTTTCTGTTCTCTCCATTATTTGTATGTGCAGTGTAGCAATTTTAGCTTGTTTTAGTGATGGCCCGCCTCCCCAAGTGCTGATGTACAGGAGGCCGATTTGAAGACAATGAAATACTTTCACTGCAATAAGCAAAGCACAGCTTCACTTTGAGTTAAAACTTTTTTCCGAAGGTTGATCTTGCCTTTCTCTTAAAGAGGAACTGCAGTCTGCTCATGTAATTTGAAATAAAAAACATCTTTGCCATTCTGAAGCTTCACTCCAACCACTGTGCATATTATTTATATATACTGTGATTCTGTACTTGCCAAATATGTTGCAGCAATCTCCCTCCAATAAGTCTGGGTGTAGCCATTTTAACTGTGGGCAGCTGAATATGCTGCCTGTTCGCTTCCTGGATTTACAGACACACACAGAGGCACACCTCCCAGCTCTGCAGCTCTCATTGGCCCTCTTATGACTCCTCCCCCCTCCCTTCTTGGCAAACTCTCACAAGAGAGCTGTGCATGATGTCCTAAGCCTAGGCTTTTTAACAGACCACAAACCGGAAGTGGGCTGTATAAGGTATTTACTGGCAGAAAAAAAAGAAGTTTTACTATCCAAAGTTAAAACAACAAGGGCAGAAGATTTAATAGATGGAAAGTTGAATAAATGACTGAAGGTCCGCTTTAACTAGAGTGCTTATTGCATAAGTTTAGAGAACTGTTTCTCAACACCAGTTGTACAGTCACTTCAGTAAGCCATGTTTTCAGGACTTCTTGCTTAATATAGTTAGAGATTAAATTGACATGGAACCCATAGGTAATGATATTGCAAAGTTTCATAGGCGCTTGTAACCCCTAAATAACATATTTAATGCAGGACAGCTACGTTTATTTCGGTGTGTGATGTCTGTTTTATGATTTATTGTTATTTTTTTAGGTCTCTTGGTTGCCTACTGCAAAAGATTTGATGTTCGAACAACCTCTTCAAATATATATTATATATCCTGCACCATAGGTAGGTGCTGCATCATTAGTCTGGTTGCAAAAAAGACACAAGTCTATCTAGGAAAAAGAGAGGAAAAGAGAATTTACAATCCTGCATACACAATCCTAAACCCACAGTTGATCCAGATTCAGGCAGAGAAAAAAAAACAGCAAAGCATCATCCAATTTGCTCTAGCAAGGGAAAAAATTGCATCCTGATTCCCCAAGAGTCAATTGGCTATTCTCGGGATCAACTTTACCTATAAATGTTGTTATCCAGTTCTGTACATTTAGAAAAAATAAATTCAGGCCTTTTTTAAAGCTATCTATTGAGCTGGACAGAACCAGCTCTGGAGGGGAGTCTATTCCACATTTTCACAGCTTAACGTGAATAACTACACCAAGTTCATTATAGTGCTGTATATAATAATGTGTAACTATAGCCAGGAATAGTAATGGACTGAGTTCACATAGACTATAGTTTCTAATCATTAGTTTGAAGAGCGATGTGTATAATAACTTTATACGTAGCTTTCAGCAGTCTTGAAGCAGCCTGCTGAATCTCTTCAAGCACCCTTCGACTCAAGTCTGGGAGTTTTGGATGCAGATCATAACGGGATTTTTGACTTTTAAATTTAATCAAGCTGTTTAGCTTTGAGAGACGAATGGGGAGCCCAACCTATGTGCGCAATAGTTTAGGTGTTGGTCCAGTCAATATTGTGTTCTGTAGTAAAGTGGAGGTTGGTGGTAGGAACTCCTGAGCTCAACTTGGGACACGAGGCTGATGCTACCTAAAGTGTGGGCAATATAAAAGGCAAGTATTCGCTTACAGGTAGACCTTTTTGGGTGTTTTTTTCTTTTCTGACCGGGTTGCTTTAAAGCAGAATTGTACTAAAAAAAAAAAGTAAATGCTGACTGTTAGGGTTTTTATGATACAAGACACCCTATTGGTCTCTTTTGTCATAAATGTTTCTCCCTGCCGGTCAGCATTAACCACTTCATGACCAGGCCATTTTCTGCGATACGGCACTGCATTACTTCAACTGACAATTGCGTGCGCGTTCAACACTACCCAAATGCAAACTGTCCTTTTCTTTCCACATGTAGAGCTTTCTTTTGGTAGTATTTGATCACCTCTGCAATTTTAATTTTTGCGCTATAAACAAAGAACAACCGTCAATTTTGAAATAAAAAAACTAAAACCTTTTTTTTACTTTCTGCTATAAAACGCATCCAATTTAAAAATGTAAAAAAACAATTTTTTTTCATCAGTTTAGGCCAATGTGTATTCTGATACATATTTTTGGTAAAAAAAAAATCCCAATAAGCGTATATTGATTGGTTTGCGCAAATGTTTTAGCATCTGCTAACTATGGGAAATATATTCAAATTTTTTTCTAGTAATGGCGGCGATCAGCGACTTATACCGGGACTGCAATATTGCGGCGGACAAATCGGACACCTAAGTGACACTTTTTTGGGGACTAATGTCACTGGCAGGGAGGGGGGTTAACATCAGGGGCAATTAAAGGGTTAGCTGTGTTCCTAGCTAATGTTTCCGTGTAGTGTGGGAGGTGCTTTTTACTACTGGAAGACATGGATCGGTGTTTCTGCTTGTACAGGAACACAAGATCCATGTCTTCTTTACTCACTGAATGACAGTCTGCTTTGTTTACATAGGCAGACTGGCATTCTATCAGAGTACCGAACAATCAGCTGGTGCCAGCAGACATCGGGTCCGCGGCACCCGCTATGTAAAAACACAGCGGGAGTGCGGTGGCGTGCATTCGCACCCAAAATCCTGGAGGTGCAGAATCGCGTATATATACATGATTCTGCACAGTGCGACCGCCCTGTAGCAGTAAATCTGTTATGGGGCAGTCGACAAGTGGTTAATGTGCATGGAGCCATGTATGCACATCTACAGCACCCCCATTTTACAGCACCCCTTTATGCCATGATGATGTGACTCCTGTGCATATGCATGGGAGTGATGCCAGCGCAGTGCTGGAGGGCATTGTTTGACAGGTAAGTCTACCATAATGTGTGCATAGTATGGCTGACAGCCCCTGGGGGCCCATTTAATAAAAAAGAAAAAAACTACCAGAATTTAATTCTGCTCTAAGCTTATAATTAATATATTCTATTAATTGACCTACTGATTAATTTTAATTTTGCAGCTTATGCTGTGGGGATGGTCTTGACGTTCATCATTCTAATGGTGATGAAGACAGGCCAGCCAGCTCTCCTGTATCTAGTGCCATGTACTCTTCTGACTAGTTCTGTTATTGCCTGGAGAAGAAAGGAAATGAAGAAGTTCTGGAATGGAGGAAGTTATGAGGTATGGCGTTATTTACTCAGATATCATTAAACTTGTACTGAAAACCTCTAATCACAACTGTGCAAAGTTTATGCCACAACCTATTTCCTACACTACCCTCTGCCTCTACACTTTCTGGATTAACTTTTCTGGTACATACCTGATAAAAATAGTAATAAAAATGATGTTCACAAATCATTGATTCAAATTCACAGAACAAAGTGAACTAGACTTTTCTTGAAGTCTATCTGGTAGCATTATTGGGCCTGTAGGTAAAAATCGGCAGTCAGATGTTCTTGTAATCCATTTTTATTCCAGGCAGTCCTCCCATACACATTACCACCTGTTATCCTGCAAATATTCCCCGTAGAAGTTTTTTTTTCAATTTAAATCCTATTTTATTAGTTGGTATTTTTTTTTTTTTTTTTTTTCCCGAAAATAATTTTTATTACGTTTTTCAAGAACAAGAAATAGAAACAGTGCGTTAACACAATAACATATGTGTAGGAAGTAATTGCAACGGTTACAGTCTAAAAGTCCATAGGTATTTTTTTAAAGGTAGAGGCAAAAACACATGTCAAACAAGAGACAAAGAAAAAAAGATACAATCCAATACAGGTCAAAGTCAGATCAGCAATGTTTCTTGAATTTACAGCCTATGAAGTATATTCGTTCAATCCGAATAGATGAGAAAGTACCCTGTGGGGTTGGGACCACGAAACAGCCATTTTGGTATTTATTTACAAATCAAGTAACAATAGAGCATGAGGTATGACCTACCATATATACTCGAGTAAGTCGATCCGAGTATAAGTCGAGGCCCTAATTTACCACAAAAAAATGGGAAAAACGTATTGACCCGAGTATAAGACGAGGGTGAGAAATGCACAGCTACTGTAAGTGGATAAGGGGGTCAACAATGCCCATTTGCAGCCTCACTGTGCCCATTTGCATGCCTCACTGTGCCCATTTGCAGCCATAGGTCCCCCGAACTTCAAACTCGGTAGTTAAGGTTCCCTAGATGCCCCCTAGCTGCAGACAAAATTTGGGGTCTCTGAACCCAAAGGGTCCCGAAATGACATTGCTGCAGATGGACACAGTTGACCGACTTTGGGGCCCCGTATCTCGGGGTCAAATTTGGTGTGCAAACCCAGTGGAACTAGCACCATAAAATATCCAAAGCTGGGGTTTCTAGCACCAAGTGGCCCCAAGTTACAGGGCCCCAAAAATCAGTTCAGAAAATGTCAAGCACTTTTCTGCAGCAGAGAATGACATTTTCTGAACCTAATTTGGGGCCCCGTATCTCGAGGCCACTTGGTGCTAGGAACCCCAGCATTTGGGGTTCCTAGCACCAAGTGACCCTGAGATACGGGGCCCCAAAGTCGGTTCGGAAAATGAAATTTTTTGCTGCAGAAAAGTGCTTGACTTGAGTATAAGTCGAGGGGGGCACTTTCAGCACAAAAAAATGTGCTGAAAAACTCGAGTATATACGGTAATATGGTCACATTTCCGCATGGTGTTTCACAGATGGATAGGTCTATAGCATATGAAAAACACATTTGCAATTCAGTTCCTGTAGCTATTCTTCTATAGTTGGAGGAGATGTAGAGACCCATTTGATCACTAATGTTTTTTGGGTGCAGCAAACGGTGCTCTGGAACCTGCTAGATATTCATATTTTTCCAAGGAGGAGTCAAAATTCCCTAGGGTGCAGGTGATGGGGCCGAAATCCAGTATGGGAACAAATTACATAATTTAGGGTTGTAATCACTTCTGCCCAGTATCTTTAAGCTTGGGGTCCTGCCATAGGAGGTGTTTCAGATTTCTTTGGGGTCAGCCACATTTGCTGCAGCAGGAGTCAGAACGTAGCCCTATTCTTTAAAGGTATTTTCGTGTGCAGTATATTCTTTTTTTTTTTTTTTTTTCAAATATATATTTTATTATTTTTCCAAAAATTTTTTGGGCAAAGCCCGGAAATACAAACAATAAAGAGGGGGGGGGGGGGGGAGAGAAGGTCGCAGCCTCCCGATAATAAAACATAATGATACATCAACATCTCACAGACATAATACTAGGAAATCTTTGTCCCATGGTGTTCTTAATGGTGCATATGTATCTTCCGTTGCTGTTAACACTTAACCCTTTTAATTACTGTGGGTAGAGAGATTGATCAGCAACTAAATTATTCCACGTTATACCAATATGTAATATGCCTATTAATGTATATCCATCAAGAGACTGTAACCTAAGTATAATATTACAAAATAAAATAATAGAAAACAGATAGAAGAAAAGAATGGAGAAAGAGAAGTAAGGAAAGTTTGGGAGGGAACTGGGAGGGAGAAGGGACGGTCGTCAGGATGTCATCTTGATCAGTTGGGGGACTCTAGCTTGTGTGTCACCCGTTACCTATATTGGGTCTATTAATTAGTTCGGGTTTCCAAATAGGACCTTACCTTCCTCCGAATATTTGAACATATTCCATAGTGCCCATGTTTTTTGGTAAGTTGTTTGTCTATTTTGTGATGTCAGAATTAGGTCTTCCAGATTATTTATGTCTTCCACTTTCCGTAGCCACATTGATATGGTAGGGGGGGTTTGTTTTTTCCATAATATAGGTATGCAGGATTTCGCTGCATTCGTTAGGTGTCTTTAGTATAGATTTTTTTTATAGGCTTTTAGCGGGATAGAGGATACATGTAGTAAGAAAAATGCTGGGTCATTCGGGATCTGAAATTCAGTGAACTTCTGGGAAATGGAACGGACAGCAGTCCAGAAATTTGTCAAGTGCGGGCAGGACCAAAACACATGTAGGATCGTTCCCACCTCCCTCTGGCATCTCCAGCAGTATTTTGATGATTCTGTAAACATAGAGTGTAAGCGACTAGGTGTTAAATACCACCTGGTCAGGATCTTGAAATTTGTCTCCTGTACTTTAGTGCAGATGGAGGATTTAAGGGAAAGAACTATCATATTTTGTTTCTGGACTGCTGTGAAAGTACACTGAAGGTCTTTTTCCCATTTTGTAATACATGGTAGATCAGGCGTTTGTAAAGGAGTGTTCAATAGAGCGTACATCTGGGATAGTAACTGTTTGATCGGTTCTGTGTCTGAGCATATATCCTCGAATGTCGTCAGGGGTCTAGTGTAGGATTGTGGGTTTGGGATTGTTTGAAGGAAATGGTGGATTTTGACTGCATTCCAAAATGTAAGTTTAAACAGACCGTCTGGATCTATTAATTCTGTCATGGATGGCCATCTGTCTTGCGTCACAAACCGTGAAGCTCTGGTGTATCCAGAGCCTCTCAGTGTCTGGAACTGTCCAGGTGACATTCCCGGGGGGAATTTTGGATTTCCCAAAATCGGGGTCATGGGGGACTCTGTGGTCGATACTGATGTTTGTAAAGTGGGGTGGAGACATTGCCGTATGGTGTTACCTATAAAGGGGTGGGATTTCAGTTCTAGTGGAAGTGATTCGTAGCACCATAATGCTGATTCTAGAGGTATGTCTGTTTGCTGTTGTTCAATTTGTGTCCATAATTTATGGTTTTTGTTCCTAATCCAATCTATCACTCTACTTAAATGTGTTGCAAAATAATATTTCCGGATGTCCGGAAGTGCTATCCCTCCGTGGTGTTTAGGCCTGGATAATTGTGTTCTGGGAATGCGTGGTTTCTTATTAGCCCAAACAAAACGAGTGAAGAGAGTCTGGACGCGTCTGAAGTATATAGGGGGTATTTTGATTGGCAGGGCTTGAAACAGGTACAGGAACTTGGGCAATATACACATTTTAATTAGATTACACCTCCCAAACCAGGAGTGCAGACCCTTATTCCATTCTTCCAATAATAGTCTGACTCTCGTTAATAGGGGGGGAAGTTACTGTCATATATCAGTGCCGGATCCGGTGGTATTTTCGTGCCCAGGTAGGTCAGGGCAGAAGTAGTCCACTTGAACCGAAAGCTTGATTGTAAATTTGTGAGATCGGTGTATGGCAGCCTTTCTCAACCAGTGTGCCGCGGCACACTGGTGTGCCGTCAGAGGTTCTCAGGTGTGCCGTGGGATCAGGGGAGAGAAGGGCTGTCAGATGAGCACGATCTCCCAATCCCCTGCCGAACTGTACATCGGTACTGTGAGAAGCTCCGTCAGCCTCAAAAGTGAAAGTAAAGTGCAGGGGAGTGTGCTGTGCTCTCTGCTTCCCCCTACAGTGCAGTACCCGGCTGAATGAGGAAACTGGAAAGGTACTGTGCTAGAAGCTAGATTTGTTTTAAAAGGGATTTATACATGTGTCTCTGTGTGTGTGAGTGTCTGTCTGTCTGTATGTGTGTGTTTGAACATGTGTGTCTGTATGTGTGTTTGTGTGCACATGTGTCTGTATGTGTGTGTGTGTGTGTATGCGTGTGTGTGTGCATGTGTCTGTATGCGTGTGTGTGTGCATGTGTCTGTATGTGTGTGTGCATGTGTCTGTATGCGTATGTGTGTGCATGTGTCTGTATGCGTGTGTGTGTGGGCATGTGTCTGTATGCGTGTGTGTGTGTGCATGTGTCTGTATGCGTGTGTGTGTGTGCATGTGTCTGTATGCGTGTGTGTGTGTGCATGTGTCTGTATGCGTGTGTGTGTGTGCATGTGTCTGTATGCGTGTGTATGTGTGCATGTGTCTGTATGCGTGTGTATGTGTGCATGTGTCTGTATGCGTGTGTGTGTGCATGTGTCTGTATGCGTGTGTGTGTGTGCATGTGTCTGTATGCGTGTGTGTGTGCATGTGTCTGTATGCGTGTGTGTGTGTGCATGTGTCTGTATGCGTGTGTGTGTTCATGTGTCTGTATGCGTGTGTGTGTGTTCATGTGTCTGTATGCGTGTGTGTGTGTGCATGTGTCTGTATGCGTGAGTGTGTGCATGTGTCTGTATGCGTGTGTGTGTGCATGTGTCTGTATGCGTGTGTGTGTGCATGTGTCTGTATGCGTGTGTGTGTGCATGTGTCTGTATGCGTGTGTGTGTGCATGTGTCTGTATGCGTGTGTGTGTGCATGTGTCTGTATGCGTGTGTGTGTGCATGTGTCTGTATGCGTGTGTGTGTGCATGTGTCTGTATGCGTGTGTGTGTGCATGTGTCTGTATGCGTGTGTGTGTGTTCATGTGTCTGTATGCGTGTGTGTGTGTGTGCATGTGTCTGTATGCGTGTGTGTGTGTGCATGTGTCTGTATGCGTGTGTGTGTTCATGTGTCTGCATGCGTGTGTGTGTGTTCATGTGTCTGCATGCGTGTGTGTGTGTGTTCATGTGTCTGTATGCGTGTGTGTGTGTGCATGTGTCTGTATGCGTGTGTGTGTGTGCATGTGTCTGTATGCGTGTGTGTGTGCATGTGTCTGTATGCGTGTGTGTGTGCATGTGTCTGTATGCGTGTGTGTGTGTGCATGTGTCTGTATGCGTGTGTGTGTGTGCATGTGTCTGTATGCGTGTGTGTGTGTGCATGTGTCTGTATGCGTGTGTGTGCATGTGTCTGTATGCGTGTGTGTGTGTGCATGTGTCTGTATGCGTGTGTGTGTGTGCATGTGTCTGTATGCGTGTGTGTGTGTGTGCATGTGTCTGTATGCGTGTGTGTGTGTGCATGTGTCTGTATGTGTGTGTGTGTGCATTTGTCTGTATGCGTGTGTGCGTGTGTGTCTGTATGCATGTGTCTATATGTGTATGTTACTTTTAATCCTGACCCCCCCCCCCTATTCCTGTACCATCAGAACTGCTTTTGTAGGGCTTGTTTGTGATAGCAGCCAGGACTGCTGATCCTCAGAAAATCAATTCATGCAAGTATCGCTTTTCAGAGGCATTTGACAGGCAGTAAAGAGGCATTATGTTGCCTCCCCACCACCTATTTTAAGCCCGTAAATGCAGCATCACTACACTGCAACCGTGCAATGCACACAGTTGCAGGGTAGTTGCAGTGCAGCCTCATTCACCCTGGGTATACCCTCCAGCTGCAGCCACAGCATGTGTACACCCCCAGCTGCTGCCTCTGCAGCTAAAGGGGGAGAAGTTGGGCAGGTAAAAATAGCTCAACCATGTGGTTTTACCGCCCCTCCAACCTGACATGTGAACAAGGTTCACATCTGTGTGGCTGCATGCTGCGTGTAGGGCAGCCCATTCAGTCCCCAATCTTTTTTTTGAAATTGCACTGCACCAAAAGCACCCCACGTTTTCCAATGTGTGGGGTACCATTAAGAATTAATTGCACCCCTAAAGATCAGAGCATTTGTCTGTGTGTCAGGAACGAGCGCGATTTTGTGCGTGTTCCGTGACACACAGTAACGTGAACCAAGCCTTGGACTGGGGTGCCTCAAGATTGAAAATACTTTTTAAGGGGCGCCCCGACTGGAAAAAGGTTGAGAAACACTGGTGTATGGTATAGATATACCCATGGCTTCTGATTTTGAAAAATAAATTTTTAAATTTGATAATTTCCCATATATTTCAAATTCCTTTAGTAGGTTGGGTAGAGACACTATTGGATCTGTTAACGAGAAAAGTAAATCGTCTGCATACGCTGATACTTTATGTTGCAGGGGCCCTACTGATATTCCGTGTATGTTAGGGTTTAACCTAATTTTGGAAAGAAATGGCTCAAGAGAAAGTGCAAATAGGAGAGGGGACAGGGGGCATCCCTGCCTTGTCCCATTTGTAATTACAAAGGGGTCCGATAGAATACCGTTCGTCTTCACTCGTGCCGTGGGAGTGGAGTAAATACCCGCTATCCGGTTGAGCATCACCTCCCCTAGGCCTATGTGTCTGAGTACCGCGTTCATAAAAGGCCAACTGACACGGTCGAAGGCCTTCTCTGCGTCTGTATTAATAAGGACACAAGGGGTCTTCTTGGATCTAGATATATATATAGCAGATTCAGCACTTTCGTAGTACTGTCTCTAGCTTCCCTGGAGGGTATAAAACCAACCTAGTCTAGGTGAATAAGATTCTGGAGGTGCTGCGCCAACCTGACAGCAAGAACTTTAGTGAAGATCTTGAGGTCTAGGTTCAACAAAGATATGGGCCTGTAGCTCCCGCATGCTGTCGGGTCTTTACCCTCTTTATGAATTATCGAGATATGAGCACCTAAAGTTTCCCTTGCGAAAACTGCCCCCGTTCCAATCTTGTTATATAATGTAACCAAGCGGGACCCCAGGATAGGCAAAAAGGTTTTGTAATATTGTAGCGTATAGCCGTCTGGGCCTGGGGCTTTACTCGGCTTCATTGTCTTTATGGCATGCTGAATTTCTGTTATGGTTATGGGCGAGTCCAGTTCTTCTCTAAGCTCCTGAGCAAGGGTTGACATTTGGGAAGTACGAATGTATTCCTCAATCATTGCATTGGGGGGGGTTCCCTGTGACAGATTGTACAATTTGGAGTAAAACTGCCGGAATTCCTCAGTTATATGTGTAGGTAGGGATGCTTTTTTACCGCCCGATGTGGTAGTGCAGTATATTCTATGTAGGCTAAAAATCTGTGTCACCCTGTGCAAGAGAGATAAAGGTATTGTTTGGGTGGCTTGTAGGATATCCTCCCAGGTTCATCAGATATTGGACTGAGATCACTTTCCCATTTTTGTTTACTTGGGACAGGAAATTTGAGCAGGAATTTAAAGTGATATTTAAAGCTGCTCCTTCATTTATTTAAAAAAAAAAAAAAGTCATACTTACCTGCTCTGTGCAATGGTTTTGCAGAGAGCAGCCCCGATCCTTCTCTTCTCAAGTCCCCCGCCGACGCTCCTATCTCCTCTTCAGTGAGTGCCCCCATAGAAAAGCTGCATTCTATGGGGGCAATTGAGCCGGCTCACTCCTGACATCTATTGACACAGACAGCATGGCTCGGCCCCACGCTTTTGTCACAGGCATTGATTGACAGCAGCAGTAGCCAATGACTTCTGCTCCTGTCAATCTGCACAGTGAGGAGGGACAGAGCCAGGAGAGCCGCTACTCTCAAGCACAGCACTGGATCAGGAATGGACTCAGGTAAGTATGGAGGGGGCAGGGGGGGGGGGGATTCTGTTACACAGAAGGTTTTTATACCTTAATGCAGGGGTCTCAAAGTACCGGCCCGCGGGCCATTTGCGGCCCGCGGACCGGTTAAAAATGGCCCGCAGGCAGGGCCGATCCAGGACTAGAGGTCGACCGATATTTGGCCATTAGGCCGATATATAGCACTGGCCGCTGCTCTTCCTCCCTTCTCCACACTCAGCGCTTGATGCTTGTGTGAAACTGACACGTAACAGGAGGAGAGAGACAGAGGGATCTGTCAGATTTGAGGTTGATGTCGGGGGTGGGCGGGACCCGGCCGGGGTGGGCGGGACCCGGCTAATATCAAACACCAGCCAATGGGATCTGGGCGGGCAGCTACGTGTATGTGGCCCGCCCCTTTTCTTAAGCAGCCCAATCATTGGCTGGTGTTTGACAGCTGCTGGTCCCGCCCACCTCGGCCGGGTCCCGCCCACCCCTACATCAACCTCAATTCTGACAGATCCCTCTGTCTCTCTCCTCTATGCTACGTGTCAGTTTCACACAAGCATCAAGCGCTGAGTGTGGACAGCTCCTTGTCAGTTTCACACACGGTTACACTCCGCTCAGTGTGAAACCTGCCTGTGCCAATCAGTGCCATCTGTCAGTGCCAGCTGCCAGTGCCACTGCCAATCAGTGCCAACCAGTCTGCCATTGCCACCTGCCACCTCCAACCAGTAACACCTGCCAGTGCCACCTGCCACCGCCAATCAGTGCCACCGCCAACCAGTGCCTGCCAGTGCCACCGCCAACCAGTGCCCCTGCCAATCAAAGCCACCTGCCAGTGCCACCTTCCGCCACCTGCCAGTGCCACGCCAATCAGTGCCACCTGCCAGTGCCAACCAGTGCTTGCCAGTGCCACCTGCCACCACCTGCCAGTGCCATGCCACTCAGTGCCACCTGCCAGTGCCACGCCAATCAGTGCCACCTGCCAGTGCCAATAGTGCCACCTGCCAGTTCCAAACCAGTGCCACCTGCCAGTTTCAAACCAGTGCCACTTGCCAATGCCTGCCAGTGCCACCTTCCAGTGCCACTGCCAATAAGTGCCACCTGCCAGTGCCATTGCCAATCAGTGCCACCCGCCAGTGCCATCTGTCAGTGCCAATCAGTGCACCCTCCAAACAGTGCAACGTGCCACCTGCCAGTGCCACCTGCCAGTGACAGACAGTGCCACCTGCCAGTGCCACCTGCCTAAGCCAACCAGTGCCACCTGCCACGGCCAACCCGTGCCATCTGTACTGAGGACATCAAGTGTGTGGTAGAGTGACAGGAGCAAGCAGGGAGGAGTGGAGTGGGTGAGGTTTTTTTTTTTTCAAATCTGCCTAAAATATCGGCCACAAAAATCGTCATCATATATCGGCCATCGGCCGCCCTGATTTCTAAATATTGGCATCGGCCAGAGAAAAATCCATATCGGTCGACCTCTATCCAGGATGTCTTTTTGAACTGCACCCAGGCACCACAGAGGGGGAGGTGCCAAAGAGCTTTACCTCTCCATCTCTTCTGTCCTCTCCGCTGCACGCTGCTGCAGCCCAGAGAGAGAACAGAGCTGAGAATGGAGCGGAGGAAGGATCCGCTCATCGATCCGCCCACCTAGGCATTGACGATCGACCAGAGCCCCAAACCAGGGTCCTGCTGCCACCTCAGGGCGGGAGATTGTGTTCTCTGGGTCCCCTGTCACTAGACCTGTATGGAAGCCAGGAGGAGAGGACTCTGGAGGCAGATGATCCTGACTGCCAGGAGAGGTGAGTGAGCCATCACACTGAGGCAAAGTCCTTAGTGGGGTGACTGGGGTAGAAATTTGTGCAGTGTGGGGGGTATTTTATGCAGTGTGGAGGGTGATTGTGCAGTGTGGGGGGTAATTGTGTAGTGTGGGGGTAATTATGGAGTGTGGGGGGTATTTTGTGGAGTGTGGGGGGTATTTTGTGGAGTGTGGGGGGTATTTTGTGGAGTGTGGGGGGTATTTTGTGGAGTGTGGGGGGGTATTTTGTGGAGTGTGGGGGGGTATTTTGTGGAGTGTGGGGGGGTATTTTGTGGAGTGTGGGGGGGTATTTTGTGGAGTGTGGGGGGGTATTTTGTGGAGTGTGGGGGGGTATTTTGTGGAGTGTGGGGGGGTATTTTGTGGAGTGTGGGGGGGTATTTTGTGGAGTGTGGGGGCTATTTTGTGGAGTGTGGGAGGGGTAATGCTGGGGGTTAATAATGCGTTTGCTGACACCAATGCTGGGTTAATAATGCGCTTACGGACACCAGTACTGGGTATAATGCGTTTGCTGACACCAGTGCTGGGGGTTAATAATGCGTTTGACACCAGTGCTGGGTATAGTATAGTATAGTATTGCTGGTATAGTTCATTGCTTTTGAAGTTTTAAAAGTTTGCATGCGGCCCCCCATGGGATATGAAAATTGTCATGTGGCCCTCAGGCAATTTGAGTTTGAGACCCCTGCCTTAATGCATAGAATCTCCCTGTCAGAATACATATAGCTCAGCTTGGAGATCGCTGCACTAACATCGTATAGTTAGTACAGTGAGCTCCTCAGTGTTCTGGGTTTTTTTTTTTTTTTTCCGTTCAGCCCACTGGGGTGAATACGGAAAAAAAATTAAACTGTGTACCAGGCTCCGACTTAAAGTAAGCATAAAGACATGTCAGATTGATTATAGCAAGTTTTTTTTACCAGGTCCAGCTGACACCATTCCTAATAGGCATTGCTCCCTCTCTAGCTGAAATTAGAGAATTACCGAGAGAGCAGCAGCAGAGAACCGCCTCTACGCTTGGTTCACATTGCTGCGGGTTAGAAATCGTATGAGTTCAGCTGAACTCGCACAATTTCAACCCGGCAATGCATTCTGACTTCGGGGGAGATTTGACAGACATCTGTGTGGGTTCCTGCACAGATGTCTATTGAAATCGCACCCGAAGCCGCCAAAAGTAGTGCAGGAACTACTTTCGGGAATCGGACAGTGCTGTTGCCATGACATGCCAAATCGGACCAATGTGAACCTGGGCTTCTGCGAAGAAGCAATAGGATAAGAGAAGGGAAGGGGTCACATAGCATTCCTGTCACTGATAAGTTGTCACTAGTGTGGCAGAGCTCTAATTAAGACTAAGTAGGCCAAATATAACAAAGGCTTTTTATTCAGAATCCTGCTTAAGCTTAATTTGGACAAATTTCTCCAGCAGTGCTAATTCAGCCACAAATTAATTTTGGTTTCAGTTACTTATGATTTTTCTCTGTAAATTAAAGACCCATTCAATCTCTGATACTCTGGAGTTTTTATCACTCTTATACAGGAGGGTGTTGCTGGCTAGATCACCAGGTGAAACCCGAGGAGGAAAAAAAAAACTTAAAATAAGACTAATGCAGCCTCCACATCTAACGATTAGTATGCTGCAATATATTTTGGGTTTTGAAATTTAATACCCCTTTACTCAGGAGGATGTTTGAGTTATTTATGACCATACTAAACAAAAAGCACCTTGATCTACAAAAACCGCTGAAAAAAATTAAAAACAAAACTTATAAAGTTATTTTTGTAAAGACCTGCTAACTATATCAAACTAAACATTTACAATCTCCTTATGTAAAGAACTACCTCAAAACAATTAGACAAATTTCTTTATAAACTCTTCATATAAAGACCTGCTAATTACAATAAATATCATTTAACCAACTCCCGCCTGCAGTATAGACAAATGACTGCAGGCGGGTGCTCACTTGTTCTGTGACGACGTCATAAGACGCCGCCCCAGTCTCACCGCAGTTGCGCTGTGTCCCCGGGACACACATGACCCCGATCTCCGTAAAGAGCCGATAACAAGGCTCTTTACACATGTGATCAGCTGTGTCCAGTCACAGCTGATCACATGTAAACAAGGACATGCCGGTTATCGGCTCTCCTCGCCTCACATTGACAGTGTGTGAGAAGAGGCAAAATGATCAGTGGAATTTCCTCGAGGGAGTCCTGTACAGGCGATCAGCGCACTGATCATCAATGCAGCCCCAACTGTGCCCATTACAGCAAAAAATAAAAAACCCAGCGGTGATTAAATACCACCAAAAGAGTGGTGTGAAAAAATATAATAAGAAATTGAATTTGGGTACACCGTTGCATTACCGTGCAATTGTCATTCAAAGTGCGACGGCACTGAAAAATGGCTTGGGTAGGAAGGGGTAAAAGTGCCCAGTATTGAAGTTGTTAAACTCTTGTCATATAGACCAGATAACCAACCAAAAACACAAGTTCCTGTGCCTGCACAGAAAATGAGATATTTGAGATATAACAATATCTTTTGTTCTGTGCCATCGATTCGTTTAAGCGACAGTTTTTCAATAACAGGAAGCCAGCTGTAAGTAAATATAGCTGCACACAATTTCCCAGTTGTTTAAAATGTTTCTACTAAGTTCCTGAAACTTCTTACTGTTTTAAGTGGCTTTATTAATATTCAGTGTTCTGGCTACATATTCTTGCGGTAACCCCTTATTTTTTTTTAATTATTTTAGATAATGGAGCAAACCGACAATGCTGTTAATGAAGAAAATAGTATTACAGGTGAAGCACAAGAAGTTCAGTGACGTAACCATTATGCTTCTATGAACTTATTTTTTTTTTTTTTTAATCTGTTATTTTCAGATAGGTTTAGAAATCTTCTGCTGTATTCTCCTTGTTGAAATTGTAATCTGAATATATTTTCTAGATTTTTTTTTTTTTTAATTGTATGTAAATCCGGAAGGGGAGGGAGGTTTTATGAAAAAAATTGTAATATATTTGTTACTTGCTAACATGGTACAATACTCTTTCCACTTCTAATGTTGGAAGATCTATTTCTATTACATTGTGCCTTACGTCAGATAAAAAAGGTCTTTTTGATCTTTGCACTATAACAAAAGTAGGCAACAGTGGTGTCATCCAGCCCTTCCACAGTAGGTTGCCCTAAAAGGGAACTCCTTACTATGAGGGTGAGACTCCTCTAATAATGGCTGACATACTTGCTCCAGTTTGAAAAGTTTACTGTTTTTTATGGTCGGTGCACAATTTTTTTTTTTTTTTTTTTTTAATATTTCGGTTTTAGGACAGTCACCCATGGAAACCTGTTCTGCCTTTAGTCCAAAGCATCTCGTACCACCGGCTACTGGAGAGCTCTTAGGTGCGGCCTTGTAAATTCAAGTTTAATTTTTTTTTGCTACCAGTACACCCGAATTGCATAACAAGATAGCAGGTGATTCAACCAACTTGCATCTGCTTACAGCTGAAATGTAATATTTGAGTATACCATTACAACCTTCTGCATTGTATATTTTGTTTTAGTCCTTCAGCAGATAGAATGTGCCAAATCCACAGACTGCTGTGTGGAATCTCTGACAAGGCAGATATGCTAGAGAAATATGATAACAAATGAGTAACCGCTCCTGATGAGTTTGTAGAGGTGAGCTTTTTCTCGCCTCTATTCTGGAGCTGTGTTCCATTTTAAGCTAGTCATGTACTATATATGCCTGTACAGATATAGATGTGCCATGTTGTATTGTTTACTAACACAGACATACAGTGGTTTTGTTAATATTATTCAAATTGCTGTTAAATACTCTGAATCCTGTTAATTTAAAATGGTGTATTCTTAAGATATCTGGGACATGGTTTGCACAGTACTTTACATTTTTAGCACCAGAAAAGCATGTGAATTCCTGCACAGGCACCCACGTCTTCCCAAATGTCAGATATTTATAACAACCATATCCTATATACCAAACGTACTCCATAACGCTTGAAGTTAACCCCTACAATAACCCTTAAAATTAACCTTTAAACCCTTACTTTAACCCACCAATCCCAATAATACCATGAAAATAATTTAAAAAAAAAGTAACCTAGCCCCAAAAAGTCCTTTTCCACTCCTTAAAGCGGGGGTCCACCCACACCGCCAAAAAAAAAAAAATATTAAAAGCCAGCAGCTACAAATACTGCAGCTGCTGACTTTTAATACATGGCCATTTACCTGTCCCAGGGTCCAGCGATGTCGGCAGGCGACGCCGAGAACCCGCTCGGTTCTCGGCAGCTGCCGCCGCCATCCTAGGTGAGGTAATCAGGAAGTGAAGCATTGCAGCTTCACTTCTCGGTTCCCTACTGCGCATGCGCGAGTCGCGCTGCGCATCGTAAGTGGTCCCCGCTCTCTCCTGGGAGCTGTGTGTTCCCAGGAGACAGCGCGAAGGGACGGGAAGAGGCATAGACTCCCATGGGAGTCTATGCTGGAAGTGGGTGCAAATACCTGTCTTAGACAGGTATCTGCACCCCCCTCCCCCCTGAAAGGTGCCAAATGTGACACCGGAGGGAGGGAGGGTTCCGAAAAGCGGAAGTTCCATTTTTGTGTGGAACTCCGCTTTAACCAGTAATCTTAAACACCTAATTCCTTTAACTAAGCCTGAGTATAAACCATTACCCTACTTCCTAGTGCTAATGTACATCAACCCCTAACCATTTTATAAAAAAAGGTACTATAATAGATGTAATGTATGATACTTGTCTTAACAGTCCCACTTAAAGAAGTACTGGTGCTGACAACACAATATTAACACCCCTGCTCTATATAAGCCTTAAAGTGGTTGTAAACCCTTACACACCACTTTTACCTATAGATAAGCCTATAGTAAGGCTTACCTGTAGGTACCATGAATTACACGTAAACTTGCACTGTTTAGGAGATTTTCACTGTAACAGCATGTGCCGACGTCATCGCACTGAAGAAACGGCTCGCTTGTGCCATTTCTTCAGCTGCTGTGCCGCTCCCGCGCGGGATTAACATTATCTTGGCTCCGGGCCAATCACATCGCTGGAGCCCATGAAAACGGAAATAACTCCGGAAGACATGTCTCCGGTCATAGCAGTGTGCTGGGACCACTGTGGGGGCTTCGATCTAAGGTAAGTATTTCATAATAAGCTAGTATGCTATGCATACTAGCTCATTATGCCTTTGTCTTGCAGGGTTTTTTTTTACTTGGGTTTACAACCACTTTAAGCCTGGTACACACTGATTTTTCATTCAGCCCATTGGGTTGAACGAAAAAAAACGGAGGAGCTTGCTGTACTAAAGCCAGCCATAGATGGAGCAATTTTATTTTTCCGCAAGCATGGGTTGCAAGAAAAAAAATCATTCATTCAATTTCCCCCATCAACAGCCAGTCGATCAACTTGGGTACATTCAGCATGCCCATACATGGTTCAAATCTCCAAAGGTCACTGCTGAACCGTCCGAGATTCGAACCGTCTATGGCCAGCTTAAGGAGTTGTAAAGGCAGAAGGTTTTTTTATCTGAAGATAAAAAAACCTTTTGTGTGTAGAAGCCACCTCAGCACCCCCTAATTAATTACCTGAGCCCCATCTCTCTCCAGCGATGTCCACGAATCTCTAAGCCGTCCAGGACACTCCTCCTTGATTGGCTGAGACACAGCGATGCCATTGGCTCCTGTGGCTGTCAATCAAAGTCAGTCAGCCAATCAGGGGAAGAGGGGGCGGGGCCGGGTCAGGGCTCCCTGTCTGAATGTACAATGTGAGCTGTGACTCGGCTCCAGTGCCCCTATAAGAAAGCTGCTGACTGTGGGGACACCTGATAGAAGGGAGGGGCCAGGAGCAGCAAAGAGGGACCCGAGAAGAGGAGGATCGGGGCTGCTCTGTGCAAAACCAACTGCACAGAGGAGGTAAGTATAACGTTTGTTATTTTGAAAAAAAAAACCCCGAAAAAACAAGACTTTACACTCACTTTAACTATGCAATGTTAATACAGCTATTTCCCCGCTGAGCTACTGTGTTCTAACAGGGGGACTGCCGCCACCCCGCCGGAACACACTGCTCGGCACTCGCAGCCATTTGCTATAAGTACTGATCAGATGCCGATCGGCTGCTGGTTTTCCAGCATGCCTGTTCGACAGCAGCTGGACAATGTGTACCAGCTTTTAGATACATTGAGGGAAATTTAAAACTAGAGCAGACAATCAATGTCTTCTTCAGCTTGTTAAGTTAAACTTTGAAAATGAAAGGTAGAAGCTGATTGGTTGCCATGCCCAGGTGCTGCAGATTTTACAGTAATTGGATACTTTCATTTAAATCCACTTATGTAGTAGACAAATAGCGATTATTAGGACAGATAATGGTTGCATCCTTTTCCCAGAGGTTTTATACCTGCACAAAAGTAAGAACATTACAAACAGGTAGAACCTGTAACTTGACAAACACCTCAGAACAACCATTGTCTGCCTTTCTTTTTTTTTTTTCTTACAATAAAGGATTTGTATGAACCCAAATCTGCATAGCTTTCTATGCCTGCATCGTGCTGGAGTTGTACGTTTACAAAAAATGTAAACCTATCTAGATATATACCAGCTTGTATCTAGAATTGTATATAAACCACTGTTAAGCCATTTACATTATAAATCTAAACTTGAAAACCTATGTTTATACTGTTAAAATACAGGTGCTTGTTGAGTTCAAAGGTTGAATCCAAGCAGTTTCTAGCAACCCTGACTGTAAGGCCTCATGCACACTGGACGTTATAAAAACGCCAGTAGCGTTAGCTGTAGAAAGCTGTAGAATGAGTTTTGCAGTAGCATTTTTTTAGCTGCAGCTTTTTTTTAGCAAAACTATAATTCCACAAAAGCTTAGGGCTCAAAAACTAAGCTGAACACTGAACAGCCACTGTTTTTTTGTTTTGTTTTTGCGTTTTTCTGCGTTTTTAAGCTTTTATCAGTGTTCAAGCGTTTTTACAGTTCAAAAACTCCTCTTAAAACCCACTCGTTCTGGGCGTTTTTTTGTTTTTTTTTAAGCCAGAACCCACCACTGCCAAAAATCGCTGATAACAGCCTATGTGTGCATGGGCATAGGAGAACATGCTGGGAAGTTTACTGGCTGTAGAAAAAAACACCTGAAGCCAAAAACAGCAGCTGTAAAAACATCCAGTGTGCATGAGGCCTTAAGATGAAGCTGGAAACAATGAAGATCTTGATGCAGTCTCTGTGGTATTTATGAGGTCTGCAGGAAAGAATTAAGTTTTTGGTGTGTATCACACCTTCTCCAGGGTGCTTTTGTCTTGCACCCACTTGCTCACTGCACTCAGGTTTTCATGCTTACAGCCAGATTTAAGCACATGGAAGGTGTAAATGGTAATTTGCATCAGCAAAATGTACGAAATAGTGTGGGAAAGTGGTTGTATGCACATTAGTCCTTGCACTTGACTTAATTCCCCTAATTTATTAACATAAAGCAGAACTAAACCCATCAATGTAACAGTTTAAAATAAAGCTACATTTCCTGGAATGATAATTATTACATTTACTTGTGCTTTCAACCAAATTGTCAAATTTTCAAATGGCTGGAGTCATAACTGATCACATGTGCAGCATCATGGCAGTTGCAGATCAAACAGAGGCTAAGATGGCAGCCGCCTTAGCTGAAAAGGATAGGAGGGTTTAGTTATGTTTTAATACAAGAAGTGGTGGTATGTAGTAACCAACAGTAATGCATCACAAATCAGCCATTTAAAGGAGCAGTATGGCCATACTTCTCCTGTGGGTCACGGGAGTACACTTAGTTCTGCACTCCTGTGACCCAGATTCAAATGATAAAGCTAAAGCCTGCTTTCGGCTGATGTCACACAGCCGCTCCAGGCTATGCATGGATTCCGATAATAATGCCAAACCAGGAGCTGGCTCAGCTTCTCAGCGTGCCACTGAGAGCCCGAGCCAGCACTCAACATAGAGCGATGATTGACAGACCCCAAGAACTGAGTGATCTTGATTTCTCGGCTCTCAGGGGACAGCTGCAGCATTGGATCGATGCTGCAGCCATCTAGGTATTTATAAATGTTGTTTTTCATTCCCACACTTCTTTTAATCAGCTGCTATCAGTTTTTGTGCTCGGTTGCTGTATGTCTGATCAGCTTTTTGCACTTCTATTACTAAGAGTAGATGATCCTAAGCTTTTGAATAGCATTGAATCATTCGCACCAGTGGGCGAATTATACCTCAGCTGTGGGTGTGCACTGTGAAGAAAGCACTGCCAAGGTGATCTAATGGTGTATCACACTGTATTTTCTCCTCATTGTTGATAATAAACTGTCACAAAATTACATTTCGTTCATATTTTGCAGTGTGCCGCAACATGCTGCACTCAAAAAGTAGAGCATGGCCTTTTTTTTTTTTTTCAGCATAGTGGTGTAAACGGATTTTATAGGCTTTAAAGCAAATTTCCTGGTCTATGCAGTGGACAAGGCTGCCCAATGCATATGATGTGAATAGGCCACCAGGCCTATCCTTTCTCTAGCTGTAGCACAGCCTAAATGTAAGTCCTTGCAGCCATTGCAGGGTTGAGGTCTCAGTTTGTTTATACAGTGCCTTGCAAAAGTATTCACCCCCTTGGCTTTTTACCTATTTTGTTACATTACAGCCTTTAGTTCAATGGTTTTTTTAATCTGAATTATAAGTGATGGATCAGAACACAATAGTCTAAGTTGGTAAAGTAAAATTAGAAAAATATATACATAAAACAATTTTTCAGAAATAAAAAACTGATAATTTGCATGTGCATATGTATTCACCCCCTTTGTTATGAAGCCCATAAAAAGCTCTGGTGCAACCAATTACCTTCAGAAGTCACATAATTAGTGAAATGATGTCCACCTGTGTGCAATCTAAGTGTCACATGATCTGTCATTACATATACACACCTTTTTGAATGGCCCCAGAGGCTGCAACACCTAAGCAAGAGGCACCACTAACCAAACACTGCCATGAAGACCAAGGAACTCTCCAAACAAGTAAGGGACAATGTTAAGTACAAGTCAGGGTTAGGTTATAAAAAAATATCCAAATCTTTGATCCCTAGGAGCACCATCAAATCGATCATAACCAAATGGAAAGAACATGGCACAACAGCAAACCTGCCAAGAGACGGCCGCACACCAAAACTCATGGACTGGGCAAGGAGGGCATTAATCAGAGAGGCAGCACAGAGACCTGGAGTGACCAGCAGAGACTGGAGTATCTGTACATAGGACGACAATAAGCCATACGCTCCATAGAGTTGGGCTTGCAGAGTGGCCAGAAGAAAGCCATTGCTTTCAGCAAAAAACAAAATGGCACGTTTTGAGTTTGCGAAGAGGCATGTGGGAGACTCCCAAAATGTATGGAGGAAGGTGCTCTGGTCTGATGAGACTAAAATTTAACTTTTTGGCCATCAAAACACTGTCTGGCACAAACCCAACACATCACATCGCCCAAAGAACACCATACCCACAGTGAAACATGGTGGTGGCAGCATCATGCTGTGGGAATGTTTTTCAGCAGTCGGGACTGGGAAACTTGTCAGAGTTGAGGGAAAGATGGATGGTGCTAAATACAGGGATATTCTTGAGCAAAACCTGTACCACTAGTGATTTGAGGCTAGGACGGAGGTTCACCTTCCAGCAGGACAATGACCACAAACACACTGCTAAAGCAATACTTGAGTGGTTTAAGGAGAAACATGTAAATGTGTTGGAATGGCCTAGTCAAAGCCCAGACCTCACTCCAATAGAAAATCTGTGGTCAGACTTAGATTGCTGTTTACAAGCGCAAACCAACTGGAAGGAGCTGGAGCAGTTTTGCAAGGAGGAATGGGCAAAAATCCCAGTGGTAAGATGTGGCAAGGTCATAGAGACTTGTCCAAAGCGACTTGGAGCTGTGATGGTCGCAAAAGGTGACACTACAAAGTATTGACTTTTAGGTGGGTGAATAGTTATGCACATTGACTTTTTCTGTTATTTTGACCTATTTGTTTGCTTCACAATAAAAAAAAAAAATCTTTAAAGTTGTGGACATGTTCTGTAAATTAAATGATGCAAATCCTCAAACAATCCATGTTAATTCCAGGTTGTGAGGAAACAAAACACAAAAAATGCCAAGGGGGTGAATACTTTTGCAAGGCACTGTAAGTGTGCAGAGAAAATTGAAGTAATCCGAATAGTGCATGTGTTTATCCCAGTGCAGCGCACAATGGAAATAATCTGAATAGGACATGTTCCTGTTATGATTTAACTGCACTGGGCAAAATATTCAAGCAGAAGTGTACGCTGTGGGAGAACCACATTAAGGACACTTTCACATCTGTCTGCATTTTTATGTCACTCCCTAACATCCATTTGAATGAGCTGCCCATGCACCAGAATGACCAAAAAGAAATACATGCACATTTTTTGGCAACATGGTGTACCACAACACACAGTAGTGCATTACCGTATGTCACTATGCGCTGCAATGCAGCTGTGTTGTGAAGGTACATTTTGGGTGCCATTTAAAATGAAGGTGTGTAAGGTGCCACAGTGCATAAATGTGAAGCCAGCATAAAAGCAGTGTAGAATACTTAGGTTCCAGTGTACACCACATGAAAAGCATGGTTTGCTGAACTTTTTGACTTTTATTTACATTGTTAAACAAGTTTTGAGCTTAATTCAGCTTAAAGAAGAACTCAACTTTGCACTTTTTTTTTTTTATTTAAAAAAAATATTATTTCGGATAAACTACGATCTGTGTGTAGCCTCGCTGAACAGGTGCTGCCAGGGGGGAAGTTTTGCTTCCATTATGAAGTTTTGTGTAAACTGTGCTGTCATTCAGCATGATATTGCAGAGTGGGGTTGGCATAGGCGCACCATTTCTCAAGGTCTGACACATTAGTTGCTCTCATGTGAAGGACAAAAATTGCCTATAGTAGCCATATAAATGAATTGTAGTTGTAGATTATGCTCATTTTTAAACATTTTCATTCTTTTCACTTAAACTGGAGTTCTTCTATAATTCCATTCACATTTTAACAGCAGCTGCTGTTAAAGTAGCTTGCTGTTCTTTTTTGGCTTTGATTATTTTTATTAACATATATTGGCACAATTTGGCCCACTAAGTCCTACGGTGCAGGAGTACTTCACATTCCTTGAAATGTAGTTAACGTATGACATGAATAAAATCTGAATAGCAATTGTAACCATTCTGCTTCTCTGTAGAGATTTGTATGGTGGTACAAACACAAAACATAATCTACAACAAAATCATTTTGTGGAAGAACCCTTGTTTTTATATCTTTTGATACAAATACAGGATTTTTGATAACGAGGTTTGAAATGTTTCAGGCTAAAAATAGTGACTTTCTAACATTTTCAATACTAATAAAACAAATTTGATTAAAGCACCATGTTTGTAATATTTTTATTAAACTAAAAATGTGTGATTCAATAAATATGTAATTTAATTACAATGTATGGTGTTTTGCTTGTTTCTTTTCTTTTGTATATAAGTACATACATAAAAGGGAAGAATGGTGAGATTTCCTTCCCCATTCACTTCTTCTTCAACCCATAATAAAGATGATGCTTCAGGAGTGTTGGGAAGAATAATGCTGCTTTATGAAGGCATGAAGAGCCATAATCTGCACACCCACAATCATGCACTGTAATTGACAACTTTCATTTATTGTTAGCGAAAAGTTTTATCTTTGTATTGCACAAAGGCAGAGCACATCATGTGGCACTAGGGGCCTGCATACTAACAGACATACAAAGAAACTGTTCACCATGTGGACCTGGCAGAGTTGGTGCTTGGGTTGTGTGCTAACTTATTGAGTTATTAGATGTGTGTATGTACGTATTTTTGTTTCCATCTTTTTTTTTTTTTTTCATTTAAAACAAATATACAGCTTCAAAAATTTGTGTTAATCACTCCATAAACTAAGGTAAGCCATTGTAAAGCAGGTAAACCAAAGTTTTGCCAGTTATGTCTACATTTTCACTATGTGGGGTCCTTCTAACAGAGATCTTCCTCAGGTTTTGTATGCCTCTATGTATGTTTGTTGGTTTCCCTGCACCCCAGCACTGTGATGTTCTTGGCTTTAGTGGAGTGACTGCACATTTATCATGGCAGAAGGTGATCCATACATGAGATGCGAATCGGCAATGTTCAGCCCACTCCTCGCTAAGACACTTTTTTTATCTTTTTATCTCACATGCAATGCAAAACGCAAGATTTAGAGAGTAAGCATAAAGTATATACAGTATAAACTCAAAAACAAAGTGTACTGCATTTCAGCTTATTCCTTAGATATAGCGGTTCCATTAGTTTCCCTTTTTTTCAGGTCTTCTTTTCACTTGCCGATCTTCATAGTGTAGCTGTGTTTCTTCTTCATAGACTGAGAATTGAACAGTTTCTTCCAATGATAGTCTCTCTTTAACCTCTTTGCGCTAAGGGTAAAACAAATCTTCCTGCCTAAGCACAATTTTGCAACTTTAACATGTGTTTGTAAAACTGTACATATCATTACAACTACTTTATGCATCTAGGTGAATTACATTTATTTTGGGGGTTTTTTTTAGGACAAATTGGGCTTTAATTTGGTGGTGAATGGTAATGGATATCTCCTTTTAATTTTTTTGTTTTTTTATTATCAAAGGAAAACTGGCCCAAAATAGAAAACAGAAAAAAAAAAGTCTAGTGGGGCTGCATATTTGCATATGCTCGGTGTGAAGGGGTTAAAGATTTTGTATGTTGTGATCATATCTCCTCTTAAATACACCTTCTCCAGTAGAGGTCTGTTTTTCTTTAGGGTGAAGCGCTCACTATGCTGTACCTATGAAAGTGCAGCGGTTTCACCCCAAGGGCCCTTTCACACGGATACATTTTTCCTGCGTTTTCACTTTGCAAAAAAATGCAGGAAAAACCGTTTCCCTTTTAAATAATATGGGACTTTTCACACCACTGCGCTGTGGGTGCGATGCGTTTTGAAAAGTCCTGCATGCAGCATCTTTAATGGAATTTTTTTTGGAAACCGCACCAAAAACGCAGCTTCCCATTGAAATGAAAATTGCGGTAAAACCACATCCGCGATTTGAGTTTGAGTCACGACCTTTTTTTCCCAGGTGCAGGCGGATCAAAAACGCATGAGAAATGCAGGGGAAACGCATCTGAAACCCAGCAAAATTGCGGTAAAAATGCATATGCGTTCATACTGCGATTGTGCTGCAGAGCAGCGTGAAAGGGGCCTAATACTACAAACCTCACCCCACCCCCATTCACATGTCTCTCAACCTTAAGATTTAGGTGTCGTGGACAGGACACAAGGTTTCTGGCAGGACCAACGTGTATTTTTCTTTTCATGCAAAAAATGCACTTGACCTGAGAAAAAAATAAACCAATGTATCCACCACATCTAATGACTGATAAGCTGCAATATATTATATTTTTGCTCTTGGATGTATACTTCAAGAACTGTAATTTCTATAACGTTTCTGAGAAATGACGGTTTATGCGTTTGCCCAGTATCTGCAAATGCATACTCTACAATAACTTATTTTATTGCTGTATCTGCTCAAAAATTTTGCATACTAAAATATGAATGGTTATCATGTACTGCGATATTAAGCTCTGCAGGTTTTTGATGTACTAGTATGCACTGCACACTTGCCTGTCAAACAAGGCCCTCCATCACTCGCCTTTCATCTTTCCTGGTGTTTCCATCCCATCTTCACCTGGTTTTTCTTCTGGGTTTGTACTTGTGCTTATCGACTGCTTAAATGGTCGGACCGCAATGACGTCACTCCCAAATGTGCACATCTGAGTCAGAGGCAGCAAGGCGCTCTGTGCAGTCATTGCATAAGCAGTGTGCTGTAAATGCAGAGCAAACTGCGCATGTGCTAGTGATGTCAATGGCCAGTCTCGTCATATCTCCAAAATGGCACTAATTTCTAATGTTTCAAATGTACTTTACAAGTCATATGGCAAAGTTCCAAAGGTTTAATGCTGCTTTAAAAAGCAAATCGATGTGAGATCAGCCAGTAAACTGCTAATAATATCCAGAAAACATTCAGCTTTGCTTAAAGCAGATTGCACAAAAACACTCATCAGTGTAACTCTTGGTTAGGATTGGGAGAAAGCATTTTAATGCCTAGTCCACAGAAACTTCCTCTTGGACACACTAGTCTAATGAAATGGGGTGTTCAGAAAGCATTTGCAAAGCTTTCAGTAAGTTTTTTAGGATTTTTCTCAAAGCATTTAAAGCCCTCTTTTCTGGTTTGGCTGCCAAACCAGCTGATAAAGCCTGTGCTTGAAATCACGGTGGAAAAATAACATTAAAGGTCCATTTAACTTCAAGCTATTTTCATTGTTGTCAATCAAGTCCTGATGAAGAGGTAGCTCTTGGGCCCTTAAAATGCATTGGATACTTTTTTAGATTTTCCCCTTGACTTCAATTGGAATAAAGTTGTATCTGGGACTCCTAACAGTGGTCTGGCGCTTCAAGTTCCATTTTTTGCTACATTACACTATAAGCCAAGGAGATTGTTGTGATCTTTATGGGTATAGGTCAGTGGTCTCCAAACTGTAGCCGGGGACCAGATGCGGCCCTTTGCTTGTTTTTATCCAGCCTCTAGGGCATTATTCCCCCGCTGTTGCTGACTGTTCCTGCCTATGACACCAACAATGGGGCACTATTCCGTCCATTAACACCAATGATGGTGCACTATTCCTCCCATTGTCACCTCTTATGGGGTACTATTTCTCTAATTGCTACTAACAATGGGGCACTATTCCTCCCCTAATACCGAGCATTGTTTACTCTCACTGACGCAAGGACAATTTCTTCTCCCACTGCCCACAGTGCGCCTCCAAAATTTTGAATGACAGTAAAGTGGCCCTTTTATTTAGAAAGTTTGGAGACCCCTGGTGTAGACACTGCCTGCTCATGCACCAGATAATTTACATCAATTTCAATACTTTAAGATAGTAATACTAGTGAGATAATCCTATGGGGTTTATTTACTAAAACTGGAGAGTGCGAAATCTGGTGCAACTGTTCATGGTAACCAATCAGCTTCTAACTTCAGCTTGTTCAATTAAAGGAGAAGTCCAGCCTCATTTGGCTGGGCCTCTCCTATGGGTCACAGGAGTGCAATTCGTTTTGCACTCCTGTGACCCGTTTTCAGCAGAGAGCAGACTGAAGTCCGCTCTCTGCTGACATCACCAATGTCAGTCCAGGCAACGCGTCATCCTGACTCTGGGAGCCTGGTACTGCCAGGTGCCTGGACTGATGCTGCTGAGACAGCCGCTGCCTGCCCCTCCACAGCTCGGCGCTCCAGTGAGCATGGAGGAGCAGAGCAGGAGAGCTGCTGATTGACAGGCAGCAGCTCTCTGTGTATAAAACACCTTAAAAAAAAAAAAAATAATAGGTATCCATTTGAGCAAACGTCACTCAGATCATAATGAAAACAAAAACAGTCTTCAATATAGTCAATATACATAAAGTGACTTGAAAATTACATATCTAACCTGCTTGTTTTGATCCTTATGGAAGTATATGCATACATTTAACATTTAATCTAATGTTAGTTTCATCCCACAGATCATGGGGCGGGTGGTATGGTACGGTCTGAGCTAACCCAGGAATCCCAAATCTTGGAAAAATTTTTAGGGCATCCTCTGGCTTCATATGTTAACTTCTACAAGGGGATAGCATGGTTAACAATAGTGAGCCAGAAGGTTATGGTAGGTGAGGATTGAGATTTCCAATGCATGGTTATTGATTTTTTTTGGCATAAAACAGAACTATACGTAGGAAGTTTGTACATTCTTACAGTCCATCATCCATATATCCTAATAGGCATCGCAGGGGATTACATATATTCGATAACTGAGTTATTGAGCTAATAAAGGCCGTAACCTCTGACCAGAATTTTCTAAATGGTGGACATTCCCACATTAGATGAAAGAATGTGCCACACCGGGAACACAGAGCGGAGGGTATTCTATGCAGTTTATGGCTGAGGCGACCTGGACAGGAAGCACCTCCTGCCAGATATCCTCTGTTAGCTCGGGTATGTCAGAACGCCATTTATATTCAGTGGCACAAAGCCTGTTGGTCGTGGTGTGGAGTAGATTTTTATAGTATGTCGAGACAAGTTTTGTATGCGAGGGATCTGTTAATAAACGTTCAATCGGGGAAGGCTGGATATCTGTTACGAAGGCCAAGCTGTGTCGCGGCAGTGTACCGTCTCTGTAAATATTGGAAATATGCTTTGGGGGAGACCGTAGTCTCTTTGAAAGTCCACAAAGGAGCAAAACATGTTTTCTTTCTCAAACATCACGGGACACAGAGCCTCAGTAATTACTGATGGGTTATATAGGTATCACTAGGTGATTGGACACTGGCACACCCTGTCAGAAAGTTCAACCCTCTATATAATCCCTCTCTTTGCAGGGATACCTCAGTTTTTACGCCAGTGTCTTAGGTGATGGACGTGTAAAGATGTCCTGTGCTGAGCTCCAAAGGGATTATCCTATATCCTATACTGGGGCAAGCCAGGCGAACCAAATCCATTTCAAAGTGTCTTTCTAGGCCGAATTGGATGGTACCCAGGCCTCGTGTCCGAAGAAACAAGGTTTTACCTGTAATGCTTCTCTTTTTAGAGAGCTGGACCCCGCATATCAGAAAATGGTTTTCTATCCTTATTTCTGGCCGGGTGCTTTACGGGGCCAGAACTGTGGATCCCCCTATTCGTATGGGGCCCCAATCTCTGAAGGTTTTTTCAAACGAAGCCCACCGTGAGAGGTGAAGATTGGGTCTGTATAACAGAACCCTGCGGCTGGATAAGGTAAGAGGAGATTCCACAGAATTTTTTAATTCTAGTAGGTTTTCTCCTTTAAGGTAAATGCATGCTATGCCTATTGTGACCACCGGGGGGCTGCCAAGAGCACATACCTTCACATGCTGATGTCGGTCTCAGTGTTTCCACGCTGCACAAGCTCCTCCGGGCAGCTCCAGGTAGGATGGGATGGGGGGATTTCTCCTCAGGAATGTTCCCCCCAGGCTAGGGGGAGGCCGCAGGTGTCTGAGGCGGTTGTACACCGCTCTATCGCCGCCACCATTGCACACGTGCAGGCTCATCACTACCGGCCTCTCTCCTTCCTCCCCCAGCCTTTCCTCCATATTATGTCCGGAAGGTCGGCCAGCGCGGGAAGCGCTTGTTTTTTCGAAATACGAGGGGCGGGGCATCAGCACAGCGTCCAGCGTGCTCAGAAGCCCACACAGGCCAGCTGCAGGCTATTAAAAGCACTCTGTACAGGTGCACAAAGCCTTCGGAGGGACACAGAGCTGACGGTCGCATGTAAGGTAGGACACAGGCATTCTTCTAGGCAGCATTTACTAGGTAACACCAGACTGGGCATTTGGTAGCAAGGCTTTTAGCCGGAATACATCGCTCAGCAGTCAGTGTTCATTTTGTGATACCTCCACCTTTGCACTATGGGTAGAACAGGTTCAAATACCCCAAGAACCAGAGACTCTAGGGGATCTTGTTCAGTTTCTGAGGACCTCCTTTCTGCAGCATCCTCCCCCCCTGAGGGGTCAGGGATGGCTAGCCAGAGGGAGCCGTTGAGGTCAGGGGCTATACCTGCCTCCGGCACTTCAGCCCCTGTATACATTACACAGGAGGTTTTTTCCTCAGCTGTTAATGGTTTAGAGGAAAGATTAATGGCCTTGATTACATCTTTACTCAGTGGAAGAGATTGCACTAGGCCTTCCTCTGTTTCCCAAGACCCTCAGGCAGAGCAGCTCTGGGATAAAGGAGACGAATCCCTTTCAGAGGATCAGGATGGGACGGATGATTCCTCTTCTGAGGAATCAGGTGGAGAGGGACCCTCTGCGACTTCCCAGGAGGAAAAAGTCTTAGTGCAGATCCTTACTGGATTGGTCCGCTCCACATTTAAGTTGCCCATATCTGAATCGGCTAAAGAACCCTCTTCTTTAGTCACTGAAACCTCCTCAAACTACACATGCTTTTCCTGTTCATAATTTACTTGAAAAGCTCCTTTTATTCTGAGTGGGATCACCCAGATAAGCGTTTTTTTCCACCGAAAAAGTTTTCAACACTTTATCCGATGGAAGAAAAGTTTATTAAAATGTGGGGAATACCGGCCATTGATGTGGCTATTTCCTCCGTTAATAATAGTCTGACTTGTCCTGTAGACGATGCTCAGGGATCCTGTTGATTAAAAAGATGGAATCCCTATTGAAGGATGTTTTCTCCTTGGCAGGTTCAGTGGCTCAACCTGCAGTTGCAGCGATTGGAGTCTGTCAATACTTAAGAGACCATGTTAAGCAGGTCATCAAAGTTTTACCTGAACAGCAGGCCCAGGGGTTGGCTAACCTTCCTGCGGCCTTATGTCATGTTGTTGACGGCATCAGAGATTCTATCGTGCAAACCTCTCGTCTTTTACTGGGGTTGGTGCATAAACGTATGCACCAACCTATGGTTGAAAAATTGGTCAGCCGAAGCACCATGTAAGAAGCTGCTGGCTGGATTTCCATTTCGTGGTGCAAGGTTGTTTGGAGAAGACTTGGATGACTATATCAAGAGAATCTCTTGTGGGAAAAGCACTCTCTTACCTGTTAAGAAGAAGCGTAAGCGTCCCTCTTTCAAACGGACTCATTCCCCAGCGCCAGGGGCTTCAGCCTCCAGGCAGTCTCGACGGCCTCCTTCGTTTGGGTCCAGAAACGAGAGTCAACCCCAGGGACAAAAGAAGTCCTGGGGGAAGAAGCCTACTAGGCAAAACACTAAGACCTCTTCATGAAGGGGCGCCCCCGCTCGCTCGAGTGGGGGGAAGACTGCGACAGTTCTCAGAGCTCTGGCAGGAGGACTTCCAGGACAGATGAGTAATCTCCACAGTAACCTTAGGCTACAAGCTGGAGTTTCAAGAATATCCCTCTCCTTGTTTCCTCAGATCAAGTGTCCCCAGAGATCCAGAGAGGAAGCAGTCGCTCCTTCTAGCGTTAGAGCGACTTTTGTCGCAGGAGGTCATTATGGTGGTTCCTGCAAAGGACCAAGGATTGGGCTTATATTCCAACCTTTTTACGGTCCAAAAACCAAATGGGGATGTCAGACCCATTCTGGATTTAAGGGATCTGAACCGATTCCTAAGGATTCAGTCCTTCCGCATGGAATCAATTCGGACAGTAGTCTCCACCCTGCAGGGAGGAGAATTTCTGGCATCGATAGACATCAGAGATGCATATCTGCATGTGCCCATTTTTCCTACTCATCGGAAGTTTCTGCGCTTCTAGATGTACTGAACTTTTTGTATATGTGAAAACTTAATAAAATACTTTAAAAAAGAAAAGAAAAAAAAAAGGATTCTGCGCTTCGAGATAGGAGGGCGCCATTTCCAGTTTGTGGCTCTGCCTTTTGGGATAGCCACTGCACCTCGAGTGTTCACAAAGGTCTTGGCCCCTCCTCTGGCCAGATTAAGGGCTCAGGGTATAGCTGTCATAGCATACCTAGACGACCTGCTCCTGATAGACCGGTCGGTGGCCTCCTTGAAGGGGAACTTGATGACCACAGTCAAGTATCTGGAACACCTAGGTTGGATCCTCAACCTAGAAAAAAATCTTTCCTAAAACCAGTAAGAAGACTGGAGTATTTAGGTCTGATCATAGATACAAGCCAGGAGAAAGTATTTCTATCTCAGGCAAAGATCACTGCTTTAAGGGAGCTGATTCTGACAGTCGGGACCAAGAAGGGTCCTTCTGTCCGCCTTTGTATGAGGCTGCTAGGAAAGATGGTGTCTTCATTCGAAGTAGTTTTATACTCAGTTTCAAGACTGCTGCAACACAGTATCGTGTCGGCCTGGAACAAGAAGTAGGAGTAGGAGATGTAGAGTATGCAGTCTCAGCCTCCTGAGTCCTCCTGTATCCACCAGTCTGGACTGAGATGCCTTATGGGCCTGCCCAGTAGCTGCAGCAAAAGAGCCGCGCGTGGTGGCTTTAAAGGCATCCCACACTTGAGAATGGAGGCGCTCTGTTTGTTAGTTATCCGATAGGATTTCATTTCAGCCAGGCTCTGATCAGCAACAGCCTGGCCAGCCAACCATAGTAGGCTCAACCTCCATATTCGATAAGAGGAAGGTGTTCCTATAGCAAGGTCCATTATCAAAGGAGAGTGATCGGACATCGCTCTAGGGAGGTACTTGACCTCAGACACCATATTAAGCATAGCCAACGAGACCAGACATAGATCAATGCATGACAGTGTACCATGGGAGTCAGAGTGGCACGAGTATTCTCTGACGTCAGCATGTTTCTACCTCCAGGCCTCCACCACGTCAAATTGCGTCAGAAAGGCGTCCAAGGGCGTGGGGGCGATGTAGAGCATCAAAGCCTATCAATAGAGCTGTCAAGGACTGTGTTGTAGTCACCCGCTATCAATAAGGGGTCCTCTGCGATTTCCAGGATTGTGCCCATTACTCGCTCAAAGGATTGTTTAGTAAAGGGTGGTGGAACATACAGGCTAGTGATTGTATACGGTTTACCAAGGAGTTCAAGCACTAAGATTACAAAGCAGCCGCCCAGATCTAGTTTGATGTGTTTAATCGTGACAGGAGCTGATTTGGCTATAAGGATCGATGTACTTCTAGCATATGTTGAATATGTGGAGTGAATGGCATACGCTTTTTTAGCTCTTTTAAGGGCCATAACCCTGGAGCCTTGGAGATGGATTTCCTGGAGGAGGATCACATGTGGATTATGCCTGGTCAAATATTCAAACATCAGAGAACGTTTCACTTTGGAGTTAAGCCCGCTAACGTTCCAAGAAACCAGGCGTAATGTAGCCATAAGCAAGTACTATGCATAGTTAGCATCTCTCACAGAACAGTAGAATCAACCATGCTGCATAGATCCGTATACCCGAGAGGTACAAGGAAATATGCATAGTTTGTACGTCGCAGAGAGTAATGTGATCTCCCCTCCAGTGCTGGTTTAGCGGATCCGGAGGCCCTAGGGTATCCACCCAGTGCGCTGCGTCCTTAGGATCAGTAAATAAATAGGCCTTGCCCTGATGAATGGTCCACAGCCGTGCAGGATATAGCATGCTGTAGGGTAGTTCAGGTCCCTCCAGCCTTCTTTTGCTAGCTAGGAAGGTAGCCCTCTGTTTTTGTGTCGCTACTGAGAAGTCCGGGAAGATGGCGATTCCATTACCATTAAAGAATATGTGGCTTTTCTCGGGCAGCTCTGAGAACCACTTCTCTGTCCCTGAAGTGCAGTACTTTAATAACCATGGCATGCGGTGGGGCCCCAGCGGGCAAGGGGCATAAAGGAACTCCTATGAGCTCGTTCAATGGTGAATAGTGGTGAAAAAGTGGAGATGCCAAAAGTGGATGTCAGCCATCTTTCCATAAATGTCTCAGGGGCCCTTCCCTCTGAACCCTCTGGGAACCCCAGAAATCGCAGATTACGCCTCAGGCGATCTTTAATGTCAGTAAGCTTGTCAGCGGTGTAACCCTGAGCTTGACGTAGCTCTCTAACTGAGGACTGCAAAAGAACGTGTCTCGTCTTCCAGCTCTCCAATGAATTGTTCAGCATTAGACTGAGGTTGTGCACATCCTGTTTTAGGAAGGATAGGTCAGTTTTAATGGAGTCCATTTGTGTGGTGAGGGAAGCATGGCTGTGCTAAATGGCCTCCATGATCTGTGCCAGGGTCGGTTCTACAGGGCCTGTGTCAGCATTGCCTGCATTAGGGGTGGCAGGGTCTGTGCTCTCAGCAGGGGAGAATAGGTCGGGATCCTCCGGGCTAGAAGGAGGGGGACGCTGTGACTCGCCCTTCCCCAAAAGCTGCTGTGCCGAGGAAGAGGAGGGCTGGCTGTGTCTGTGTGAAGAATGCTGGCCAGTGCCATCTTGCTTCTGCCCGCATGGGAGCATCGGCAGTGTGAATACCGGGACGTCCTCCAACGACGGGCTGTATTTGACCATCGCCTGGTGGGCTCTAGGATCCCATGAGGCTGTGGGGGCAGAAGGGGCCCCTGAAGAGCGGACGGGTCTGCAGGATCAAGTGAGGTTAAGTGCGGCACGGGCAGAGCTCAAGCGATGCGTGTCCTCACATCCCGCTCGTTGGCCACACACCCCCAGGCAGCAGCTCTCTGCTAGGGGAGCCGAGAGAACCGAGCCATCGGCGATGTTTGATCGCTCAGTTCTCAGTGCAGAGGCGCTGGGGAACAGATGCAGCATTGGACCAATGCTGCATCCACCTAGGTAAGTTTGAAACTGCTATAACCCCCAAACCTATACTTCACTTTTACGCTTTGACAAAAAAACAAAAAACAAACCTGGAAGCTGGTTTTTATGTAGAGCTGCACAAGATATTGCACTCTCCTGTTTTAGTAAGTCAACCTTTATGGGTCCAGTGCTATTTTCCCACTTTCCTTAGCTGTATCTCCACAGGGGAGATTCATTCTCTCTCTTCGACCCTTTGACCAGTGTCATTGATCCCAAAAGTAAGGGAAAATCCTAAGTATTGAGTTGCCGTTAGAATAGGAATAAAGGCATCATTTTCAGTGGGAACACCTATTCGGGTAACAGCTGTCTAAGAGGGCATTTCCCACATTTTGAAGTGAATACCTCTAACTTCCCATTGTCTAAGGTACAGCAAGTTAAGGGAAATCTTCCCAAAAACAGATTAACTGCTTTCCGCCCATGCTATAGCCAAAAGATGGCTACACCGTGGGCTTACTTTGCCGGGAGGATGTACATGGACATCCTCCCATGATCGCCAAGTCCTTCAGACACAGCTGATCACAGATCAGGGTAAAGGGCCGATCAGGGTAAAGGGCCAATCAGTGCCCCTTTACCACACGATCAGCTGTGTCTAATGACAGCTGATCACGGATGTAAACACAAGCCTGTTATCTGCTTTTCTTTCCTCATACTGATGCTTGAGGAGAGAAGAAGATAACCAGCTTGTGTTAAAGGGACATCTACATTGATAATCAGGGCACTGATTAGCAGTGCAGTCCCATCGTTGCAGCCTCATCAGAGCACATCAGTGAAGGAGAAAAATTACCTGTTTGCAAAATTTTATAACAAACTAAGGGGGAAGAAAAAATATTTTTGATCTTTTGTTTTTGTTTGTTTAGCAACAAAACCCAATTGTAAATACCACCAAAAGAAAGCTCTATTTGTGTAAAAAGAAATGATAAAAATTTAGTTTGGATACAGTGTTGCATGGCCGTGCAATTGTCATTCAAAATGTGACAGCACTGAAAGCTGAACATTGGCCTGGACAGTAAGGGGGTGAAAGTGCCCTGTAGACATGTGGTTAATAATAATAATTTTAAAAAAAAAATAAAAACTTTGGCTTTAGCCATTTTTTTTAAAGCAACACCATTGATTTAATTAGGTATTTACCTTTAATGCCCTGTACACACGGTCGGATTTTACGATGGAAAAAGTGCGATCTGATTGTGTTGTCGGAAATTCCGATTGTATGTGGGCTCCATTGGACTTTTTCCATCGGAATTTCTGACACACAAAGTTTGAGAGCAGGATATGAAATTTTCCGACAACAAAATCCGATCGTTTAAATTCCGATCGTGTGTACACGAATCTGACACACGAAGTGCCATGCATGCTCGGAATAGATTAAGAGACGAAAGCTATTGGCTACTGCCCCGTTTAAAGTTCCGCCGTATGTGTTTTACGTCACCGCGTTCAGAACGATCGGATTTTGCGACCGTGTGTATGCAAGACAAGTTTGGCCCAAAATCCGTCGGGAAAAATCCGATCAATGTCCGATCGTGTGTACAGGGCATTACAGTGTTACTAAACCCACAACAGTAAACTATGTCTGTATATGCAGAATAGTATGCTTGTTATACTCAATGTGTAACTTTAGGGGTTAATACTCTGCATTGTGTAAAAAGGCTGTTTTATCCTGTATACACAGATCCTTCCCTCCTACAATGTCTACCGTGGAAAGAACAGGCAAGGTAGCCAACCTCAACCTGCACATGCTCAGTTGTGTCTTTTATGCTGGACAGAACATTTCCTGTTTCGGTTGAGTTTTTCAAGTCACATGGTGAGCCATGTGAACTGAGCATTTCATTGGCACAGCGCCAATCTGCGCTGGCCGGATCACGGGTGAGGGTTCACAGATACAGAGGAAAGTGAAATCTCCACCTCCATGAACACTGGGGAATCGCTCGGACCCTGTAGATTAACGTGACCGCGAGAAGATAAAAATGGTATATAGCGGCAGTATTTGGATATTAAAAGAAGATTTAGCAGCTGTGAGCACTGTGGAGACGGATGATTTGTTTTTATATTGCTGGGTTTAGTAACACTTTAACTCTATATTTTTTCGAATATTTTTGCAACATCTTTCACTGAATTTCTTTGGTAATACTGACTTGGATTAGTACAGCCATAGATGGTTCGAATCTTGGCCAGTTCAGCGGGAATCGGCCAAGATTCAAACCGTGTATGGGCAGGCTGAATGTATCAAGTTGATCAATCGATCAACTTTGGTACAACTAGCCTGCCGGATTTTACTTGTGATATAGCCGCTAGCAAAAAATCACTGTCTTCTCCCGACAGGGACGGCTTCACCTGCTGGGAGAAGATAATGACAGGGATTCCCCTGTCAGCACTGTCTATGGCCTACCTTAGAGTAACCAAGCTGGTAGGCCCCAAGAGTGAATATACATTTTCATTCGAAATAGGTCACAGGTGTATTTGGGATATGTTGCCACTTGACCGTGTAACCTGGTTTGTCCTGATGAAATTTCCATGGATTATTGGTGAGTGGTAGAACCCTGACTATGATTGACATCAGACATGTATGGGGAACAAGTGTGTGAGTAAGGCAGAAATGGGAAGGGGGGGGGGGGGGGGGGGGGGGGGGGGACAAATTGATTACACAGATAAGGTTGTGGCCCTGCAGCTTATTGGAAATGTCAACAAAAATAAAATGCAATAGTTCAGTTTCAAGGCAAAAAAAAATATTAAAAAAAGTTTCAACATCCCTGGGAAAAAACAACAACTTATCTTAACAAGGGAAGACAGAAATATAGAACAGAACTATAGTAAAACCTTGGATTGCAAGCATAATTCGTTCCGGAAACATGCTTGTAATCCAAAGCACTTGTATATCAAAGTGAATTTCCCCATAAGAAATAATGGAAACTCAAATGATTAGTTCCACAACCATTTATTCATAAGTCCTTCAGTTTTTAGTCCCATATAAAAAGATTATAGCAATGTGACTTTGAGGCACGTTCAAGGAATGCCTGGGTAATCTTCCTGTATTGTTGGATCCAAATCACATCAATTAAGATCAGGATTTGGCTTAGGGCTCATGCACACTGCAGCTCAAAAAAAGCTGCTTTTATTTTAGCTTGAAGAAACTTGTGCATGTTTTTATTGAGCTTTTTAGAGCATAAGCCTAGTCCAGGCATATGCAATTAGCGGACCTCCAGCTGTTGCAAAACTACAAGTCCCATCATGCCTCTGCCTCTGGTTGTCATGCTTGTGGCTGTCAGAGTCTTGCTATGCCTCATGAGACTTGTAGTTCTGCAACAGCTGGAGGTCCGCTAATTGCATATCCCGCCCTAATTTATGGGCACAAGTCGGATAGAGGTTGCCTTGAAGTAGTACAGGAAACCTTTCTTAAGTCTTCATTAGTGCTGATTAAGACAGCTCTCATTGACTAAAATAAGATTCTCTTCTCTTCCTCAGTTGTGACGTGACGCTACTCGTATTGCAAGACCTCGCTCGTTTATCAAGTTAAAATTTATATAAAAATTTTGCTCGTCTTGTAAAATGCTCGCAGACCAAGTTGTTCGCAAATTCAAGGTTTTACTGTACTAATTTGTAAGAAAAAAAAGTATTTACATTTTCATACTTTCTAGAAGCCTAGAGCAACACGTATTTTCTCAGGCAGTGAAACAAAAAAATGATCGTACAGTACAAGACAAAAACTTCTTAAAATTATTACAACTGGGTGTTACTGTGCATCCAAATGCACTTACTGTGTATGCCCTGCCCTGTTAGAATGGAAGCTTGTGCACTCTTCCTCTTGGATCCTGGACACCATGCAAACACCATCCCCTGGCTGCAATAAGGGCACGCTTCTAGCGTTTCCACTCACTGATCCTGGACTGTAACAACCTACAGGCATTTGCACCAAGGCACCCCCCCAGTTCTGTGCTGCGGAGGTCGTGGGTACTCAAATTATTTACAAGTGTTGAAGACCATGAGACTAAAGTTAATGAATTAGGTGGAATTAATAACTCAAGGTTAGTCTTTAGCTTTTGGGGGTTTTATTACATCAACTCAGGGCCCAGTAGCTCTCCCCCTATTTGCCCCTATTCTGACTCCCTTTCTTTTGGTCCTTAAAGTGGTAGTAAACCCTGCTTGCTCATTTTTACTTACAGCAGGTAAGCGTACAATAAGGTTTACCTATAGGTAAAATCAATATCTCCTAAACGTGCACCGTTTAGGAGATATTCATCCTGCATGTAGCCAGTTACGTTACTGGCACATGCGCTCTGAAGGTCCAGGATACCTTGCTGGACCTTCAGAGCTTCATGCCGAAAACAAGGGCAGGAGTGACGTTGTTGCAGCTCCAGCCAATCAAATAGCCAGAGCGTGCGAACCCTGAAGAAAGACCAGGGGAAGATGTCAGCCCTCTCAGCGGTGACAGCACACCACTGTAGGGCTTCATTCCAAGGTGCGTATTTCATAATGTGCTAGTATGTGATGCATACTAACACATTATGCCATTGCCATGCAGGGTTTTTTTTTGCAAACACCAGCAGGGACGACGCAAGCTTCATTTGCAGGTAAGTGTCACATAATGTGCTAGTATGCAATGCATACTAGCACATTATGCCTTTAGTTTGCAGGGAAGTAAAATATGTATGTATGTATGTATGTAATGTGTGTGTGTGTGTGTGTGTGTGTGTGTAGAGCAACAATTCTTTTTTTTTTTTTTTTTTTTTTTTCAGATCCTCAGAGAGTTCTTTACCATGAGGTGCCATGTTGAACTTCCAGTGACCAGTATGAGAGAGTGAGAGTGCTAACACAAAATTTAACACACCTGCTCCCCATTCACACCTGAGACCTTGTAATACTAACGAGTCACATGGCACCGGGGAGGGAAAATGGCTAATTGGGCCCAATTTGGACATTTTCTCTTAGGGGTGTACTCACTTTTGTTGCCAGTGGTTTAGACGTTAATGGCTGTGTGTGAGTTATTTTGAGGGGACAGCAAATTTACACTGTTATACAAGCTGTTCACTCACTACTTTACATTGTAGCAAAGTGTCATTTCTTCAGTGTTGTCACATGAAAAGATATAATAAAATATTTACAAAAATGTGAGGGGTGTGCTCACTTTTGTGAGATACTGTAGTTCACTTGTCCCACACAGCCATAATGTTGAGTAACTATGGCAGCGTTGAAAATGATCATAATGTATGGCGCCACCCCAAAGGAGGCCACCATGCAACCCAAGATCCTTATGTATGCACAAATGCAGGGCTTCCCCTGAGCCCAAAGTGCCCTGGACTGAAAACGAAGAGACAGAAGATTGTAACAAGACAGAAAGATTTTGGACAATTGTGTGTCCAGCATCAGACCCAAGTACTTTAAACTGCGGGATAGGTCCAGAGATAATTCTGTAGGTTGAGGATCCAACAGAAGCTCTGCAGAGCCTGTACCTTCTGTTGGATGTTGCCTGGAAAGAATAGGGAGGACTGATCCTGTAAAAGTAGATTTTTCCATGTACCCCACAATGTGGATCCCCTGAGAGCAGAGCCAAAACCATGACAAGCATGTGGTTGAGAAGCCCCAGGGTCCTGGACAAGACAAAAGGAGAACAACAAACTGGTAATATTGTTCAGTCACCACAAGCGACCTTTAAGAACTTTTTTTGAGTGCCACTCTAAGTACCAAGAGATTACGCTTAAACGATCCACAAACGAAGGCATCTGAAATTTTCATCGCAGCAGCTTAGTGAGATATATATTATATATGGAGGTGCCGCACGCTATCAGCTCAATATGTATCAAATAGTGAAAATCTGCCTCAGCTCCTCCTGAGACCATGCCCCCTGTTGAATTTTGCCCCTCCTCCTGGGCTTAGTCAATTTATTTAGTTCCAATATCTACTCAAAATCTCCAAAGAAACGCAGGCGCATAACATAAAGTAGCCAGAACTGTGCTGTTTTACAATGCCTGTTCATTGTCCGATACTGAGCCTTTGCACAATTATGCTCAAATATCTGAAACGGATACATTTGTGATGCAATTTGAGCCCATACAAAATGAATGGCCTTGAATCGCAACTGAAAAGAATCGCATGCCATTTGAACCACTCCTGTGTGAGCCCAGGCTTGTCTTGGTGACTTCAGCCTGAGTTCACTGAGTCGCACAGAATTCCTGTTCATATCGCATGCAATTCCTTGCAGTGTGATTTCAGCCCATTCATTTTGTATGGACACAAAGGTATCAGTACTCTGTATTAGCAAGTACTTGACTAAAAGTATTGGTACTCGTACTTACCTGTAAAAAAACAGTATTGATGCAACCCTACTTGAAATAGTTTCTTTTTTATTTTACCACTTTGTATACAGTTGTGTGTATTGTATTTGTTCACAGTATATTTAGAATGGGCTACACTACTGTAATGTTCTAGTGTTAATGAGATGGAAGCATGGGAATGTGCAGGCTGGCATCCCAGGTGACTATTGAGATCCGAAAATTTCCCAGAAGAAGAAAGTCAGGGTACAGGGCAGGAGCAAGAGCAGAATCGATGGCAAACAGTATCTGGCAGCAGCAAAACACTGGAGCGAGGGGCACTAGTAGGGAATTACCTAAATACCCTCCCAGCAGCCAGCAAACTGATTGCTGGGAGTCACCTGCTGGTGGACACTGGAACTACAACCTTCTGCTCTGGGAAGTACAATGCCACCAGCAGGTGATCCAGGTCCTGGCAGCCAGTGTTAATTTTGGCAGCAAATTTCGATTTAGTTTTTAGTCTTAGGACTAAAATGGCATTTAGGTTTTAGTCCCATTTTAGTCTTCTGCAATTGTTTTAGTTTTAGTCGTATTTAGTCGACTAAATCTCCAGTACATTTTAGTTGATTAAAACTCATTTTAGTCGTCTAAAATCTAATGGTTGTAATTAAATTGTAATGCATTAGTTAAACATTTCTCAACAATTTCCAAACTCATTATATACTGCTGGAGTGAAAAATCTCATATGTTATTATTTATGTTATTGAGGTATGAACATGCACTACAGACCAGTGTTAATTTTGAAGTCAAATTTCAATTTAGTTTTAGTCTTAGTTTTTTGACTAAAATGGCATTTTAGTTTTAGTCGTATTTTAGTCATATCAGTTGTTTTAGTTTTAGTCGTATTTTAGTCGCCTAAAATAGTATTAATTTAGTCAACTAAAATGTTTTTGTCAACGAAATTACTGACAGAGGCGCATATCTTTTTTTTCAGGAAGAGAAGAATACTCTTACCCTTGTAATTATGTAATCGTCTGCAGCTCTAAAAATGTAATAACCATAAATAAAAGCAAAAAAATTGTTAGCAATATTATGAATATGTAAGTGTCGTCTCATATCCAGAGTGCACATAACCCAAAAATAAACAACTTTATTGTGCAATAAAGAGCCTCAGTGCTCATCTACATGAAGTGCAGCAAAAAAATTCAGGAGCAAAGTTCATAAAACTCCAAAAAGTGACAATTGTGAAAGTGTGTCATCTACCAGCTACAACACATTTCAAACTAAGCATAGCATCTGAAGCTAATTCTGCCTGAACTATTAAATTGTGACAGAAAATTCTAAAAGGAAGATGGAGGAATGCCAACACCCCGGGTAAGGACCAGAGGGGAGTCAGAATGGGGCAATCATCAGAGGGAAGGGTACTAGGCTCTGAACTGGTGTCCTACAGTCCCCAACAGCTAAAGGCTAAGCCTATTGAGTCTATATGAACCCTTAGCGCCGGTTCACACTGATGCGAGTTCATAACGAATGTGATGCATCAAAAACATTCTAAATTCGCATGTCATCCATAAAGTCATTGTTTTCAATGTCGGTCGTTCACATACATGCGTTGCGATTCTTCTACCAATGCGTTGCGATTAAAAAAAAGGGTCTTGTGCAAGTTTACAGCGTTGTGTTGCGAATTTAGTCTCCATAGACATCAATGTAAATCGTTCTGGAATCGCATTGTTGGTTCACATATGTGCGAATTCCACCACATTACTCTCCACAAAAACCAGGACGTACACAGGAAGTTAACACCTTTTATTTTTTTACATTATGATTCCATTGGCTAGAACATCAATCGCAGCTATGTCCAACTCCTGAAATTCACAGTAAAATCGCACCTCACACAGGACAAAACGGAACAAATTCACAGCGCAGCAGTGTGAGCCGGCACTTAAAGTGGAAGATTAGGCTAATTACTAATTATTCTAAAAATGATGTCGCCCTCATACCTCTGCAGCATCTGTGTAAATACCTTTTTTTTTTTTTTTTTTTTTTTTTTTAAACCTGTCCAGTCCAGTCATGTGTAGCGATGTAAAATTTCTGTAAATTTTGAAGCCATGGGGAAAAAAATGTCTTTTATTTTCCCTGTTTGAAAAAATTTATATTTTCAGAAAACTTGAAAAAAAAATTCAGTGTGGGGTAGTTTTACAAATTGAAATGGATGTTGTTACACTGGGAACATGAAATGCAGTGTATATAAAATTATTATGCTTGAAATGAAATTACAGCTTACTCAGTAAATAAACTAAACTTGCTAGTTATAATTTTATTTTTTACTATAAATGGAATAACAAGGACTGTATATGTTAAGAAGCCTTCGACTATACATGAAAACAGGTAACCCCCCCCCCCCCCCCTTTCCTTCATAATTATTTAAAAGCCTCCTGCCAATTTGCGTTTTCAGTTAGTAACAATGCTGATGTCAGGAAGGGCATACCAGCAGACAAGATGGCTCTTCTGGACAGCATCCTGTGCACAGGCACAGGCTAATTCATATTCCTTGACATGCATGTACAAAATGTGCATGTGCTTGTGCATGTGCTCATGCATGTGTGCACACCTGTTGCTCATGCGCTTACATCTGTTGCTTGCATTGGCACCAAGCAAGCTATTTAAATTGAGCCTGTGCTATGCTTCAGTGCTGACTTGTATACTGCATTCCTGTGCATACCTGCTACCTGTTACTCTGCGTCTGACTACTGTTACCGACCCAGCTTGTTTTGACTACTCCTAAAATCCACCTGCACTGACCCAAGCCTGCCTCTAACCTCGCTTCTGCCTGTGCCCCTTGCTGCTGCTCCACTGATCTGTTACAGAGTCGGCCTGTATCCTGACTTCACTCCTGCCTACACATCTGCACCTGATCCATCTGCTTGTTTATGACCCGGTTCATCTGACTCTGTCTCTGTCCCCATCGTTGCCGTACTGTCTGCTGCGAGCCTCTGCCTATATTCCCCTGGCACCTGCTCACCGCATGTCTACTACCAGCCTGTACCTGTCTGCTGTCACCAGTGCCAGCCTGCTCCTGTCTTCTGCTCACTGGCTTCCATCCAGAGTGAGAGTTTGCCAGTAAGGGAGGGGGGATGAGTCATAAGAGGGTCAATGAGAGCTGCAGAGCTGAAGGTGTGCCTCTGTGTGTCTGTGTAAATCCAGGAAGTGAACAGGCAGCAGCTTCAGCTGCCCACAGTTAAAATGGATGCAGCCATACTCAGTGGAGGGAGATTTCTGCAGCATGTTTGGCAAGTACAGAATCACAGGATATATACAAAATAATATGCAAAGTGGTTGGAGGGAAGCTTCAGAATGGCAAAGATGTTTTTATTACAAATTATGTGAGCAGACTGCAGTTCCTCTGTAACCACTTCCTTCCCCACTCATAGTACTATGAGATCCGCAGATGGGATCTCCCATTCTGGGCAGGCGTCATATGACGTCCTCAGCTTCCCGTTGGTATAGGAGGCGCGCGCTGCGTCACCGAGGAGCCAATGCGCATGCCTGGCGGCCGCGATGTCCGCCAGTAACCCGCGATCACTTGTGACAGAGCAGGAACGTGGATGTGTGTGTGTAAACACACACATCCACGTCCTGTCAGGGGAGAGGAGACAGATCGTGTGTTCCTAGTATATAGGAACACCAATCGGTCTCCTTCCCTAGTCAGTCCCATCCCCCCACAGTTAGAATCACTCCCTAGGTAACACATTTTAACCCCTTGATCGCCCTATAGTGTTAACTCCTTCCCTGCCAGTGACATTTATACAGTAATCAGTGCATATTTATAGCACTGATCGCTGTTTGAATGTCAGTGATCCCGAAATAGTGTCAAAAGTGTCCGATCTATCCACCGCAATGTCACAGTCACGATAAAAATCGCAGATTTTTAGGCATATCGGCCTAAAAAATTGGGGATATTTATTATAGCAAAAAGTAAAAAAATTGTGTTTTTTCAAAATTCTCACTCTTTTTTTGTTTATAGATAAAAAATAAAAACTGCAAAAATGATCAAATACCACTGAAAGAAAGCTCTATTTGTGGGGTAAAAAATGATAAACATTTCATTTGGGTACAGTGTTGTATGACTGCACAATTGTCATTCAAAAGTTTACAGCGCTGAAAGCTGAAAATTGGCCTGGGCAGGAAGGGGGTGAAAATGCCCTGGATTGAAGTGGTTAAGGAATGCAAGTTTCAGTTCTGAGACTATTGAATTATTCTGCCACCTTCAGGAGGAATTGAATACTTGAAAACAAAAAGGTCAATAACCAGCCAAGTACAGTTTCTCCAACTCCCACCATGCTTTGGGTCTTTGCTAGTGTCTTAGGAAGATAAACATCTTTTCTGTATTAACAAAACTTTAACTAATTTTTCTAGCCTTTTTTTGCTTTTCTTTTCAAATTTTTTTTCTATTAAGATGTCATCTAGATGCTGCTGAGCTGGGTTCTTTATGCTGCTATCCATTTAGGCCTATGCTTAGCAATATCTTTGGAGGCTGTAACTGGAATAAAGCAAGGATTGCAGGACCTGCATTGAATTTGAACTTTGGACCTGAAAACGAATACAGTAGCATCACAAGCAAAGTCCAGTTCCAGAGCCATGGCACAACTTTTTGTGTGACCCAATCTCTCAAACCTTTCTATGAGTATGTTGTGTGGGATTAGCGTCAGGAGCTACTCTATTTATTTCAATTGCCATGTGCCATTATCATCTCCCTTTTTCTGTTGATTTCCATGCAAAAGGTTATCGCACTAGACAGCTAATGGATGTGCTACTAGGGTTGTGTGTACACACTGTGAGCTCTGTTCTGGCCTTTTTAGCAAATGGGGTCTGTTTCCTGCAATTGCACCTATTTGCAGGAGTAATGCGATTTCAACTCAGTTAGTCCTTGGTGCCACCTACAGTAGCTTGGTCTCTTTTAGCCATTGGGGCCTTTCCTGCTCATTGGTTACCTCTTCAAACACCACCTTTTGAGCCCATTAGGATACTCCCTTTCCACTCTTACAAGGTTGTCTTCTTTGTTGCAATCACCTTTGTGAGGCATTTGTGCTGGCAGCCTTGTCCTGTAAAGAACCTTATTTGGTGGCACACAAAAACTGGACCATATTGAGGCGTAGAGCATACTTCCTTTACTAGGGTGGTTTCAGCCTCTCACCTCATCTAGGATGTCATGTTTCTATTTCTCTGTCCAGCTCTTTCCCTTCACTGCCTGGATGTACATGTAGGTCGAGCTGTGCAGATTTACCTCTCAACCACTGCTTCCATTCTTAAAATTGCCTCTCTTTTTTGTCATCCCTGATGGTCCCCATAAGGGGCAACCAGCTTCTTACACCACCATTTCTTTGTGGCTTAGGCAGATAAGTGTTCAAGCTTAAAGTCCTAAAAGCAAGGTTCAAACATTTCCTGTCAAATAGCACTCTACTACTGTAGATCTGTGATTACTACTTGGGCGTTTTGACATTAGGCAACTGTTTACCAAATTTGCAAGGCTGCAATCTGGTCTTCTGTTCGCACATTTTCTAAGTTTTACCAGGTGGATGTTCAGGCCACATCTAAACCCAGCTTCAAGTGTAAGGCCCTTCAGGCAGTTTTTTGGGCTGTAGGCTTCCCCCAGTTTTACAGTTTTTTCGTTTTTTTTTTACTTGGGCCTGTTAGTGTTTTGTTACTGTTGCCCACCCCTCAGTTGGACTGCTTTTAAATGTTGTTTTAGAATAACTGAATCCTGTGTTCCTTAATGAACAAAAAATAAAAGCAGATTTTTTTACATACTGTAAAACACATTTCTTGGAGTTCATTAAGAAATACAGGTCTCGTCCCTCTATGTTTGACCCTAATGCTGCTTTTCTACAAGTCTGAAGTCTGATAGGAATAGGAGGATTTATACATGGCTGGATTGATGGCTTTTTTTTATTTGCCAGTGTCCAGTTCCACCTGAAGATGGCAGTATAACCCAATCCAAAACTAATTTTATGGTAAGTGCAAAAATTAAATTTTTTGCTTCCACATGATTGGATGATTGATGTCAGCAAAGCCTGACCTCATTCACTAAGCTAAGTGAAAATTTAGTTGGTAAAATTGAAGCGGAGGTCCGCCCGCCCCTTTAAAAATTGAAAGTCAGCAGCTACACATACTGTAGCTGCTGACTTTTAACATTAAGACACTTACCTGTCCTGGAGTCCAGCGATGTCGGCACCGCAGCTGATGTTTCTATCAGCTCTCAGGTGCTGCTGCGGCTATTGCCGTAAGGGAACCCGGCATTGTAGCCTTTTGGCTTCACGACGGGTCCCTACTGCGCATGTGCGAACCGTGCTGCGCTCTCTCACTGGCTCAGCAGAAGGAGAGGAAGGAAGAGGGGGACCGAGCTGCTGACATACTTCACCGTAGCCCGGTCTCCCGGAAGTGGGGACAGGGCACCTGTCAGGTATCCACAGCTGCCATTAAAGTAAGGCAATCCCCTTTATTCAAAATGTCAGGCAGGCCTAATGGGAGAAACAGAGGTTCTACGTGGTGATAGTAGGGGGCAAGCATTTCTGCAGGGCAAAGTGGTGGATGGGCCACACCATCTAAAGGCAGGGCTTGTCTTCCTTTTCTTTCTGAAAGTGACTGTATTATACAGTAGTTGAGTGGCAGACATAGCCTTTCCTCTTCTATTACCTACCAGGTACAGAATAGGCAGTTTTCTGCAACTGCCGCCAATGCACCTTCTTCTTCCTTATCCTCCTTTTCTGGTAATCCTGCCATGACCTGTAATTTTTTATTTACCTGATGAGTCATTTGCAGCTGGAAGAATTCCTTGTTACAGAAGTTGACTATGAGCAAGGGAGCACCACCATACAGGGAGGGAACATCAAGCAGGGAGCAGCAAGAAGCAGTGATGTTCCTGCAGCTGGATCTTACTATCAAGTGGAAACCAAAAATGGGTTGGGTGACAAGATGGCAGGCTGTATGTGGGTCTCAGCAACTGCAGAGGAGAAAAGTGGGGGGGGGGGGGGGGGAGGGGAGGCAGAACCACAGCAAGGGAGGATTTTATCCAGGGGCAGCTTGCAAAAGACTGGAGGGAGCAGCCATCCCATTCCACTGGAGAAAAGCGCTCCACAGGTACGGCTCACTGATAATCCTAGTGGCTCTACAGTCTGGATTTTTCTAACACATATACTGCCGACGGCACCCTTGTAGTCTGTTGCCTCAGTCGTATCCACAATGGTAAAACCACCAAACATTTGAATACCATATGAGAAGACACTGCAATACGAACCACAAAGCTTGGTTGGAGCAGCACCTCAGTGACTTTGGCAGTAAAAAGCCTGAACTTTTCCTCCTTCATGTTCCTCACTTTCCAAATCCCCCCCACCACCGTCACAAACACACACACAAGAATCTCCAGCTACATCCGCTGCAACATCTGCAGTCTTTAGTGATGGGGGCGCAATGTCACAAGGGGTGCAGAGGGGTTTTCCTTTACACCATATCAAGCAAGGAAGAGGGTCAGCACAGGGCCATGGAGCAAAGTCATGTAACAAAGTCAAGAGTAGGCTTGAGCCTCTTCCTAAGTCTACCACACCCATCCTGCCATCTCCAGCAGCATCCTTTGCTAGACAGATATCTTTTCTGCAGCTGCTGAAGCGGAAGCAGAAAAATGTCCCTGAATCCTCATGCCCAGCTTCTCAATACCAGCTTCTGCTGGCTTTGAAGCTGCACCCATTCCAGCTCATTGAATTGGCCCCCTGTGAATGGTAATGCATCAGTGTAACTGGACCATGCTGTCAGTTATAGAATCCACATGGCCAAAGACCAAAGCATGGTCAGGGTGCAACATATCCTTCATGGCACAATGGGTCAAGTAGCTGGCAGCTGGGACAGGTGCAGGGCTAGGTATACCACTAGAGCCAGTGGTGCTACTCCATGTCATGTACCTTGGTGTCAGTGACAGTGCAGTCACTCCTCCTCAATGTCCTTTGACTCCTTAGAACCACCAGGCACCCCAAAGTCTATGTAACAGCCGAGTCAAAACACTGCCATGCTGTTTTGCAGCTGGTATGCCTAGGGGACAGAAGCCACACTGGACCAGAGATTCAGGCAGCTCTCCAGGGCCAGGCTGAGAAGTGACTGACCCCATGCCATTTTGTTCCAGACAAGGCTGTTTGTGACAATGGCACTAACCTGCTGACTGCAACTCAGAAGAGAAAGTTTACACACATACTTTGCCTGGCACATGTCAACAACCTGGTAGTGCTTGGACAAGTACCGTGGCTTCCAGGAGGTTAAGTCATGCATGGGATACCCCATGTGCTGAACCTCAGCAGCAGAGCCGGTACAAGGCAGGGGCGGAAGGGGCGGATGCCCTGGGCGATAGAATTTGCTGAAGGGAGGGGGGCGCAGATGAAGTGCTGGCAGTGTGCTTCATCATAGTAGTACATACACACCAGCCGGCGCTGCTAATAGCTGTACTGTAACTATGTGCCGAGTGCACTCCTGCACCCGGCACAAGCCTAAACAGACTGAACAAGCCCCTTCCCTGTCAGCGCTTCTCTCCCCCTATGACGGCGATTCGTAGTCCCGTCCCGGCGGCGTGACATCACTGATGGCCAGAGGCGGGATGGGAGGAGATAGAGAGCTGCTGCAGAAGCTGCAACCTAGAGGAGCCACCGAGGAGGAACCAACAAAGCAGTGGCGGAATTTTCAGGGTCGCAACAGTCGCACTTGCGACTGGGCCCTGGAATTCTGCCAGTGTGGGGGGGCCCCAAGACGCCGCACCTCCCCTGGCTGGCATCTAACTATACAGGAGAGGGGGGCGTAAGGGGGCGATCGGCAGCTATGTGATGTCTGCGCTCTGCGGGATGTCCCTCCAGGCAGCACACAGTTCACTTCCCGAATATCAGTGAGTACAATGGAGAGGGGAGGGGCCTCTGACCAGCAGATTGAGTGCACAAGTTTCTCCCTCTGCTTGTACACTCTGAGTCTTGCTAATACACGCTCAGGTCAGAGGCCCCTCCCCTCTCCATTGGATACAATGATATTCGGGAAGTGAACTGTGTGCTGCCTGGAGGGACATCCTGCAGAGTGCAGACATGACAAGGAAGCATGCTGCTTCTCATGTAAGTAAAGCACAACACTGGCCACCCACCTCTCCCCCCACACACTGTCCCCTCTCACACTGTCCCCTCTCACACTGTCCCCCCACACACTGTCCCCTCTCACACTGTCCCCCCACACACTGTCCCCTCTCACACTGTCCCCTCTCACACTGTCCCCCCACACACTGTCCCCCCACACACTGTCCCCTCTCACACTGTCCCCTCTCACACTGTCCCCCCACACACTGTCCCCTCTCACACTGTCCCCTCTCACACTGTCCCCTCTCACACTGTCCCCCCACACACTGTCCCCCCACACACTGTCCCCCCTCACACTGTCCCCCCACACACTGTCCCCTCTCACACTGTCCCCTCTCACACTGTCCCCTCTCACACTGTCCCCTCTCACACTGTCCCCCCACACACTGTCCCCCCACACACTGTCCCCTCTCACACTGTCCCCTCTCACACTGTCCCCCCACACACTGTCCCCTCTCACACTGTCCCCCCACACACTGTCCCCTCTCACACTGTCCCCCCACACACTGTCCCCTCTCACACTGTCCCCCCACACACTGTCCCCTCTCACACTGTCCCCTCTCACACTGTCCCCCCACACACTGTCCCCTCTCACACTGTCCCCCCACACACTGCCCCCTCTCACACTGTCCCCTCTCACACTGTCCCCCCACACACTGTCCCCCCACACACTGTCCCCCCACACACTGTCCCCTCTCACACTGTCCCCCCACACACTGCCCCCTCTCACACTGTCCCCCCACACACTGTCCCCTCTCACACTGTCCCCCCACACACTGTCCCCCCACACACTGTCCCCTCTCACACTGTCCCCCCACACACTGTCCCCCCACACACTGTCCCCTCTCACACTGTCCCCTCTCACACTGTCCCCCCACACACTGTCCCCTCTCACACTGTCCCCCCACACACTGTCCCCCCACACACTGTCCCCTCTCACACTGTCCCCTCTCACACTGTCCCCCCACACACTGTCCCCCCACACACTGTCCCCTCTCACACTGTCCCCTCTCACACTGTCCCCTCTCACACTGTCCCCCCACACACTGTCCCCCCACACACTGTCCCCTCTCACACTGTCCCCCCACACACTGTCCCCCCACACACTGTCCCCTCTCACACTGTCCCCCCACACACTGTCCCCCCACACACTGTCCCCTCTCACACTGTCCCCTCTCACACTGTCCCCTCTCACACTGTCCCCTCTCACACTGTCCCCCCACACACTGTCCCCTCTCACACTGTCCCCCCACACACTGTCCCCTCTCACACACAGTGTGTGGGGGGCACACACTGTCCCCTCTCACACTGTCCCCCCACACACTGTCCCCTCTCACACTGCCCCCTCTCACACTGTCCCCCACACACTGCCCCCCCCCCCACACACTGTCCGCTCTCACACTGTCCGCTCTCACACTGTCCCCTCTCACACTGTCCTCTCTCACACTGTCCCCCCACACACTGTCCCCCCACACACTGTCCCCCCACACACTGTCCCCCCACACACTGTCCCCTCTCTCACACTGTCCCCTCTCTCACACTGTCCCCTCTCACACTGTCCCCTCTCACACTGTCCCCTCTCACACTGTGCCCCCCACACACTGTCCCCCTTCTGTCATATCTACCCCCCTCTTGTTAAACAGTCCCCCTCCTTTCACAGTGCTCCCTCATTACACTGCCCCCCTCTTGTAATACTTCCCAGGTATCCTTTTCCTGTCACACTGCCCCCCTCTTGTCACAATATCCCCCTGTCATACTGCCCCCTCCTGTCACACTGCCCCTTCTTGTCACACTGCCCCCCTTCTTTCACAGTGCCCCCTCTTATCACACTCCCCCCTCTGGTCACACTTTCCAGATACCCTTCTTTGGTCACACTGCCCCCTCCTGTCAAAATACCCCGTCATACTGCCCCTCATTCTTTCACAATACCCCCCCCCCTCCCCCATCATAGTGCGGGTCAGGGGCCCTTCATGGTTTCTTGCACTGGGGCCCTGAAGGTTATAGTTACGCCTCTGCAACAAAGTGTGTATATCACACAACGGACACAAGACAAGACACAAAAGTAAGCACTAAACAGATAATAACAAATGCAATGCCATCTGCAGATATTAAAATAAAGTGTCTGAATCCGATGAGGGGAGGGGAGGAGGCTGAGGAGAGGTTAATTACCAATGCTACCTATTTTTTAATTTCTGTAATATGCAGCATGGGAGGGGGGGGGGGGGGGGGTTAATGTACTGCCACTGGTCACTGATGCATCAGTGACCAATGGCAATACATTACCCCCCCCCCCCATGCTGCATATTACAGAAATTAAAAAATAGGTAGCATTGGTAATTAACATCCCCTCAGCCTCCCCCCCTCCCCCAATCGTATTCAGACAGTTCATTTATTAATCTGCAGCAGAATAATACATGAATGGGGGAGGGGGGGAGGCTGAGGGGAGGTTAATTAGCAATGCTAGTTTTAATTTCTGTAATATGCAGCATGGGGGGGGGGGGGGGGGGTTAATGTATTGCCATTGTTCACTGATGCATTTGTGACCAGTCACAGTTAATTAAGCCCTTTGTGCATTAGTTGCACCAGGCTCTACATTAAAAACCTTAAGCCCCCTTTCACACTGGGGCAGGGGCGGCATCGGTGGTAAAACTGAGCTATTTTTAGCGCTGCTTTACCATCATTACACACCACTCCTTCACTCCAAAGATGCTGCTAGCAGGACTTTTTTTACCGTCCTGCCAGCGCACCGCTCCAGTGTGAAAGTTCTCGGGGCTTTCACATTGGAGACACAGTAGCGGCTCTTTCAGGGCGTTTTGCAGGTGCTGTTTTTAGCGCAGTAGCGCCTGCAAAGTGCCCCAATGTGAAAGGGGTATAAGTGTAAACATCTAAGATAAAAGTTTTTGTCCTCCTATTTAATTCCTCCCCGCGCGCCGCCGCAGGTGCACATCGGGGAAAATCTGTGAAAAACAGGGGTCGGGGGGGGGGGGGGGGGGCGCAGTTTGCCATCTCCGCCCTGGGCACCAAATGACCTTGTCCCAGCACTGCTCAGCAGGGTTCATTTACCAAAGGCAAATAGGCTGTAACTTTGCAAGGGAATTTTCACTTTGCAATATAATTTTCCAATAGCTTAGTAAAGCAGAGGAAGAATACAAAGAGGAGAATTGGGGGGCTGGCAGTAAGAATTAGGAAATTAGGCAGGCTTTCACCAATCTCAAACTCAGGGAGTTGGGGAGCGATGAGATCTTTGAGAAAGGTGGTGTCCTCAGCATCACCAAGGTCTTGGGGTCCTCTGCTGCAGGCCATTTGCGGTGAATGGTCTCCTTTTAGCTGAAATGTTTGCACAAAGATCCCAGGATTCAGGGCATGAAAGAGATTGACCGTTATTGGATGGCCACCCTTTTGGATCCCTGATACAAGGGGAAAAAGGTAGATCTATTGCCACCATGTAAGCAGGTGCAGTTAGCTAGTCTGCCACTAGGGTGCTCTGTCCCAGAACAGTGTGCGCTGACAGAGAATAGTGGAATCAGATTTTAAGTTCCTTTCAGCTAGAGCCCTCCTGTATTGATATAATGGATGACTCAGTGCCCATATATAAGCTAGGCTAGGAGAGTGCAGTTGGGGCATGAGAGTCATTTATCTCTATGCACAGGTAGTCACCTAGTGGAGGACAGGGTGAGATAGTTCTGCACCCAGAAGAGCCAGCTGTAGTGATCCTGGGCTCAATTCTCGAAAGCATATTGCATGTAGTATTTGGGTCATGTGACACATTTTTCTCAAATAGGATACTAAAAATGTCAATTCACTATCCCATTTACCTCAAAAAGCGAAATGCTTGGTAAATGTCATATAGAACAGTGTTAAAGTCAATTCACTAAAATAAATAGCTAAATGCATGTGTTAAATAAGCAGTGGTAGATGCATGCAATTTTTATGGAATATATGAAATTGCAGCTGGTTGTTAGGGGCACGGCAGTGCCAGCTCCTTAACAACCATGACTCATTTGCTGTCAGTGGGATTTGCCCCCCATAGGAGGGTTGCTGTTGGAGCAGGGACCTGTATTAGTTGGTGCCAAACATCAGCCATTCACAAGCATCCCTTACAACCATTCCAGAGGGAGCACAAATGGGTCACCTCAGGGAGATGCTATGGAAAAGCCTATTGGCCACATTTCCTATGACCAATGTGTGCCTGACCCTCTTCCAGGGTGTCATTTAGGTAGTTTTTGCTTGGTTCATAGATCCTCAGGGTTTGTGGTGGTGGAAGTATTACATTAAAGTAGAACTTCACCCAAAAGGGAAATTTCCGCTTGTTTGCCTCCTACTCCCTATCCTCTTCACCATTTGACACTTCATTTTTTTGGGGGGGTACCTGTTTTTGACAGGTTCCTGCACCCACTCCTGTCCGGATGGCCGAGGTGATCTGAGTGAAAGTGCACCTCCCCTCCTTCGCCCGCAGCCTTCTGGGACACATCACAGGTCCCAGAAGACTGAATGAATGAATGAGTGACTTGTATAGCGCTACCTATGCGAACTGAATCGCCTCAGGACGCTTTTTGCTGCCGGTGTCCATCTGCAGTATAGCGCGGTCCTTGCCCCATGGGGTCCTGACATGCTTACAAACACATACACATACAACATACACATATTTGGCCAATTTTTTCGACAGGATCTAAATTAACCTACCAGCATGTCTTTGGAGTGTGGGAGGAAACCGGAGTACCCGGAGGAAACCCACGCAGGCACAGGGAGAACATGCAAACTCCAGGCAGATGGTGTCGTGATCGGGATTTGAGCCAGCGACCCTATTGCTGCTAGGTGAATGTGCTAACCACTACACCACTGTGACTGCGGGATCATTCACGGGTTTACCTTAAAGGGGTAGTAAACCTTCGTGTTTTTTCACCTTAATGCATCCTATGCATTAAGGTGAAAAACACCCGGCAGTGACCGGCCCCCCAGCCCCCCGTTTTACTTACTTGAGCCCTGGAACTTGACCCGCTGTGGCCGCGCTGTCTCTCTGCCCGGGGTTCTCAGCTCTTGATTGGATAGATTGATAGCAGCGCAGCCATTGGCTCCCGCTGCTGTCAATCAAATCCAATGACGCTGGAGGTGGGGCCGAGTCATACATTCGGCGGCTATGGACGACGAATGCTGGACTCTGGAGCGCGCCCGCAAGGTAACCCCCTCGAGGAAGCGCTTCCCCAAGGGGGTTATCTGATGCAGGGAGGAGCCGCGAGAGCCGCCGGCGGACCCCAGAAGAGCAGGTTTGGGGCCACTCTGTGCAAAACGAGCTGCACAGTGGAGGTAAGTATGATATGTTTGTTATTTTAAAAACAAAAAACAAAAAAACAAACCCTTACAATCACTTTAATTAAGATGCCAGAAATACACAGTACTATGCATTTTTTGTTTTAATTCTTTCCTAGGCCTAAGGTTAAAAATGGGCGGCAGGGGTCATCTCGAGACGGGAAGTGTCATGACGTAGGACATCTGACGGGAGGGGAGGAGATGGAGGTGTGCTGGCCGGCCAGCGTGAGCGGCCTCGTGTCTAAAACGGACTAGCGGACAGGTTGAGCGAATAGCTCGTGTAACTAAGATTGTCCCCTTAGAGTGATCTAAGTGTGAGTTGTTCTGTAGACGCTGAAGGGTTTCTTTGTTCCCCTACCATGTTTTTCCTTTTTATCAGCAATGGCCTACAGGTAATGTGTGTAGTGGAGTCCCTGCGCTCCATTAGGTCCTGGGTGTGCCGATTGCTACACACCGCCCCCATAGGAGCTTTCTCCTACATTTAAGTTGGTTTTTCCTTTTAGGTTGTTATGGGTACTCGAACACCCCGAGGTTCAATTAAAGGGGTGTGGGGTGGGCTGGGAGGGAAGTTTGGTTTTTTTTGTTTGTTTTGTTTTATATTTGTTCTTGGTTTTCTTATACCTACATGCTTGAATACATTTCATTACAGATGGTTCTATAACATTAGAGGATTAGGTTGCGCTAGGAAGCCTCCTATCCTAATACCTTCCTGCGGGCTCCCTGCTTGCCCACTGACAGGGGTGGGGTGGAGTGGGGGGGTTACCCCGTGAGCCCCCGAGGTATGTGGTTCCCCGTTCAATTTATCTGTCCTCCCGGGATATGGCTCCATTAAAGATCTTGTCCTGGAATGTCAGAGGTCTTAACCATAAAATCAAGCGATCTCTAGTTTTTGACTACCTTAAAAAGTATACTCCACATATCTGCATTCTCCAGGAGACACACTTGGTGGGAGGTAGAGTAATGGGACTGAAGAGGCCATGGGTGGGACACCATTACCATGCTACGCACACTAGTTATGCCAGGGGTGTCAGTATCTTGATCCATAGATCCCTTAACTTTGAACCCCTAGATGTACTCATAGATCCAGAAGGCAGATATGTGCTGTTACATGCTGTTATTGATACAATAGCCGTGGTGGTGGTGGGCGTTTATCTGCCGCCTCCGGCTAATATTTCCCTCTTACAGAAAGTAGTTACCCTGATTGCCCAGTTCCCCACGGATAACGTGATCCTAACTGGGGATTTAAATATCCCTCCGAACCCCTCTCTAGATAAATTGTCCCCGGACCCCGCCACTGATTCGGCGTTGTCCCGTTGGTCCCAGACAATGGGATTGGAAGACGTGTGGCGATGGAAACACCCATCGGATCGTATGTACACATGTCACTCCTCCTCCTATAACACATTAGCTCGTATTGACCTTTTCTATGCCAGCTTACCCATGCTTCCCAAAATTATAGATATTGAGATACTCCCGAGAGGGATATCTGACCACTCCCCACTGCTGTGTACGCTGCAGTCTGCTACCCCACAGGCGGATAGAATCTGGCGTCTGTCTCGGTTCTGGATTGAGCATCCTACTATAGAAGTGGAGATGGTCAAAGAGATCAAACAATTCTGGTTATCGAATGCCAATTCCGCCACACCAGGGACTGTATGGGACGCCTTTAAAGCCTACATTAGAGGTTGCTATATGTCATCCATAGCCAGGGAACGTAGAAACGACGCAATGTTATTGGAGGAAGCGGAAGCTAAGGCCCAAGAGTTAGAGACTAGGTTTGCCCTTACCTCTAACCCAATTATAGCACAGGATATGAGGGTGGCCTATCGGGAGGTTATGCTACTTAGAGTGGCCAAGGCAAATAAACGCCAATTGGCTCAGACACAGAGAATATTCGAACAAGGGGACAAAACAGGCAGGCTTTTAGCCTGGCTGGCTAAGGAACAATCCTCGATCTCCACCATAGCCCGTATTCGAAAGAGCGACGGGACACTAGTATCCGACCCGGTAAATATTAATGCTTGCTTTGCTGACTACTATTCGACTCTGTACTCTTCTAAGACGCACTATTCTCTCGACGAGCTCTCAGACTTTTTAGACAGGGTAACGCTTCCGGTCCTCACAGACGCAGCAAGGGAAAGTTTAGATGCCCCAATAGCTTTGGAGGAGGTTCAACAGGCCCTGGGTTCCATGCAGACAGGGAAGACCCCGGGAATAGATGGTCTCCCTCCCGAATTCTATAAACTATACACTGGCGAGGTAGCACATAAGATGCATGCAATGCTTACAGAGACCCTACGAACTGGGGAGCTCTCACTGTCTATGGCACAAGCCATTATAGTGGTTATACCCAAACCAGGGAAGGACCCCCAACTGTGCCCTTCATACCGACCCATATCCCTGCTTAATGCCGATGCAAAAATACTTACTAAAATTCTAGCCAGACGCCTGAACGAAGTAATACTTACTCTTATTCACGAAGACCAGTCAGGCTTTATGCCGGGGAAGGGCACAGATATAAACATCCGTAGGTTGTATGCGGTCTTGGCCTCTGGAGAGGAGGGTGAGGAGGACAGGATTGTGGCCTCTTTAGATGCAGAGAAGGCGTTCGACTCTGTTGAGTGGGGCTATCTCTGGGAGGTACTTCGCAGGTTCGGTTTCGGTCCGGTCTTCCTCTCCTGGGTCAAGATGGTCTACAGGGCCCCGACGGCTAGGGTACGCACGGGTACGGTGCTCTCTCCGGCATTCCCCCTGGGTAGGGGGACCAGGCAGGGGTGCCCTCTCTCGCCGGGACTTTTCGCCCTGGCGATTGAGCCCATGGCTGCCCTCCTCCGCGCTGCACCGGAAATTCGAGGGATCACAAGGGGTTCAGTACAGGAAAAGGTGTCGTTATATGCCGATGACACCTTGCTGTATCTCAAGGACGATGGTACTTCCCTACAAGCAGCCCTTTCGGTAATTAACAACTTTGGCAAATTCTCGGGCATATGCATAAATTGGGGGAAGTCGGTCCTATTCCCTCTCCATGCTGGCTCTGCCCCCTTGCAGGCAGATGGGCAGCTTAGTAGAGTCTCTCAGTTTAAATATTTAGGTGTAGAAATACATCGGGATTTAAAAAAATATATAACCCTTAACCTAAACCCAGTGGTTAGTCACCTTTCCCAAAGATGCGCCACATGGAAATCCTTACCTCTAACACCAGTTGGCCGCGTTAACTTAATCAAGATGTCGGTATTACCCAAGTTTACCTATTTATTCAGTCAAACTCCAATCTCTATACCGATAACCTTCTTTAAACACTTGGACAGTATTGTTACCTCATTTATTTGGAATGGGAAGGCCCCTAGAATAGCTAGATCAACTCTGCAGTTGCCAGGTGTGCTGGGGGGATTGGCTTTGCCCTGTTTTCTGAAATACTATTGGGCGGCGGTCCTGGTGACTGTTAAGTGGTGGTTCTCGGAGGACCTGACTAATCCCGCTTCCACCACGGAGGCGGCATTGATTGGTTCGTTTGCGGAGTTGGGGAATTTGGTTTATAGAGGCCCCAGATCCAATCTTCGGGTGACTCTTCCCATGAAGACGACCCTTATGCCGCGTACACACGGTCGTACTTTTCGTCTACAAAAGTCCAACGGACGCTGACGGACTAAAGCTGGCTGGTAATCCGATCGTGTGTGGGCTTCTCCGGACTTTCAACTGACTTTTTTAGCCTCAAATCCGACGTACTTTAGATTTGAAACATGCTTCAAAACTTTACTTCGTAACTACGACGGACCCCGAAATCCGCTCGTCTGTGTGCTAGTCCGACGGACAAAAAGCCACGCTAGGGCACCTATTGGCTACTGGCTATGAACTTCCTTATTTTAGTCCGGTGTACGTCATCACGTACGAATCCGACCGACTTTTGTGTGGTCGTGTGTAGGCAAGTCCGTTCGTTAGAAAGTAGGCCGCAAGTCCGCCGCAAGTCCACCGAAAGTCTGCCGGAAGTCTGTCGGAAAGGCTGTCTGACTTTTGTAGACGAAAAGTACGACCGTGTGTACGCGGCATTAGGGTTTGGGACACGGTTCAAAAACAACTCATGGGACCCAATGACTGGTCCCCTGCGACTCCCTTGTGGGGCAACCCTCGTCTGCCTCACTTTCGCTCTATTCCTGACCCGGTCGTGTGGGCTAGATATGAGGTCAAAACTTTGGGAGACATAGTAGCACAGGGCCGACTAGTCTCGTTTGATGCCTTAAAAAGAGATAAGGAACTCCCGAATCATATGTTCTTCAGATTCCTTCAGTTGCGCCATGCATTCCGGTCCCAATTCCCTGGCCCGCTAAATTTGGAGGGGTCGCCTGTGGAAAATACGCTTAAACCCCCAGATACAGGGAAAACGTTGTCCACACTGTACAACATATTTGCATCCCACGACACATCTGGAGTGTCCCGGCTGTGTGAGTTATGGCGGGGGGATATCCCGGAACTGACAGATGAGGACTGGGAGGAGGGGATTCAGCAATATCTACCTCTTACAATCTCAGCTAGAGATAGGTTCATGCAACTGAAGTTTATTCACCATGCATATTACTCTCCAGTACGTTTAGCGAGATTTTACCCTGATAGGTCGGCGAGGTGCGCTAGGTGTGGTTCGGATGACGCTGACTTCTTCCATATAGTCTGGTCCTGCCCTGGTGTGAAGGAATTCTGGGAAAATATACTTGCCGATATTAATTCTATTGGGAGAGTGGTGCTTCCATACAGCCCGATCCCTCTTTTGTTAGGTATTTGCGACTTCCTGGAGGTCTCATGGGGGAAGAAATTATTTATCTTCTACGCCACACTGTATGCTAGAAAGGCTATCCTATTACAGTGGAATCAGCCCCAGCCACCCACCAGACAGCTTTGGCAGTCCTTGATAAATAGGGCATTACCATTATATAAAATGACATATATGGGAAGAAACTGCCCCAAGAAGTTTGGGAAGATTTGGGCAGCATGGGTGAAGGCAAAACATCTAACTATTGATTGAGGCCCCCGAGTCGAGGCTCACGATGGTTGATATAAACTGGTCCCCATAAATAGATTTTTGTGTCTATCTGTGAGAGTGTGGGGTTAAAATATACGAACTAAAGGTAATCAATCTGACCTCGTATACCTCCAATTGGGATGGGAGCAATGTTCTTGTAAACATATTGTTGATTTGACTACTACTCCTGCATTTGTTAAGAAATGTAAGAAAACTTTGTTAGATGTCTTTATCTATGTCTAATTCATTTTAAACTGTTTGTTTTGGAAAACCTAAATAAACTTTTTTGTTAAAAAAACGGACTAGCGGGACGGCGGTCGGAAGGAAGGGAGAGAGCCCTGAGCGCCGCTTGCAGCCCCACGGGACTACCGGCCTGGACGAACATCCAGGAGCTTATGAGTGCCTCACGCAGTCCCGGGAATAGCCCCGCTGACTGCCTCTAGCGGAGCGACAGCCCTGATTGCCGGACCTGCTCCCTCCCGGTTCTCGTCCTCACCCCCCTTTCTCCCCCGCTCTCCACCCTGGCTTCTGTCGGAGCAATCTACGTGCCTGTGCCCAAGCATCCACTGCTGGATGACACTCAGCGGTGACAGCGGTAAAACACACACTCGGCCACTACCTGGAACGGAGACCGGACAGACGAGTCTCCTGTCAGCTCGGGTTAGGGGATAAGGAGCGGTTCCTTGAGTTCTGCCTGTGAAGGTAAGAGTTGAACAGAGGTCCCGCTGCAAAAGGGATGAAGATCGTCTGAAGGTATGGAAAAATTAAACAATGTTTTCCCTGGGAAATAGAGAAAGAATACTCTTCTGAACTTTGTTTTATGAGTTCCTCTGACGATACAACTGTATTACATTTACCTCACAGTCTTTTTACATCTGTAATCATAAAAACAGCAATACTGACAGCACAGTTTATTTTGGCAGGACCCTATGGTGACTATTACTGTGACATATAAGTGTTAATAACCTCGAAGTATTCATTCTTGGGTCAAAATCTCCTGCTCAGGCAGCATAGGTAAACCGGGGAACGCACCAGGAAACCTTCACGACCATCTGCTCCCTTCCTCTTTGTTTTTCTTTCCTTATTTCTACATACCAGTGTATAGGATTACTAATAACCTCTAGGGAACGGAAAATAAATAATGAGTAAAGCGGCGACTAATACAGGGAAGGGGGGAGTACCCAAGACCCCAAAAGACAACATTACAGGCGGCACCTCCACTGGGAGTACAATCAAGCAGTATATGACCCGGGGAGGCAGCCCGGGGAATCCTCACCCCGAGACCCAAAAGTCAATCACGACAGATAAAAAGATGGGGGGGCTGGAAAAGATGTACAGACACCCGACCACTCAAGAGATGAATCCTCAGCCGAAAATACCCTAGAAACAACTCGATTGGAAGAAAGTAGACAGGATACACAATTCCCCTCAAAAAACGAGATCCTAGAAATGTTTAAATCGCTCGAAACTGCAATTAAATTGGAAATAAATGTGCTAAGGACAGACTTGGGGGATATCCTAGCCAGAGTGGAGAAAACGGAAGACACAATAGATAAACAAGAGCGGGACCTCACTGATATAAAAGAGCAACTCAAAATCATACATCAAAACCAAATAAAAATCTGTTACAGACTAGAAGACCAAGAAAACAGAAATCGCAGACAAAACCTTAGAATCAGAGGGGTCCCCGAGATGAGGGGTGAAGATTTAAGAAAGATCATGGTAGATATCTTTGGCCCTATCCTGGAATTAGGAGGAGGAGAATTCCCCAAAATTGAGCGGATCCATCGGATAGGAAGGCGAGACATCAGTCGGACGGAAAGAAGCCGGGACATAATAGTGAGGTTCAGATACTTTGAAGATAAGGACAACCTATGAGTAAAACTGAGAGGAAGAACCCCGCTTCAATATGAGGAAGCTAGGATATTAGTATTTGTTGATCTAGCTAAAGATACCCTGGTCAGAAGACGCCATCTTAAGCCCCTGCTAGATCTAATGATAAAACAGAATATTAAATACACATGGGGGTTCCCGGCCTGCCTGCTGGGAAGTAAAGACGGCAGAACAGCAAAACTCAGATTCCCAGGTGACCTAGAAGAATTTTGTGGAAAGATGGACATTCAGGTCCCTTTGCTACCGGACTGGGTCAATGAACAGTGGGTAGATTTAGGAATGGGCTACATATAATATGTCTTAGAGTCGGGGGTGGTGTGGGCGGGTGGAGGGGGGGGAGGGAGATAGGGTGAGATGAAATATGGTAAAGTAAACAGAACTGTTGGGAGTTAGTCCGCTCACCGGGTCACCGAGCCAAGGATGGCTCGCTGGGTAGCACACCGAGAGCTTCACCCTCAGAGGTGGTGACCGAGAGAGGATCTCACTATGGGAATTCCTCATTGGTCTATGGGTCCAATAAGGACCACTGGGGGAGTGGGGGTGGGAGGGAGCAAGAATAATGGGGGGGAATAAGGGGGGAAGGGGGGGGGGTAAGGAAAGGGGTTAGCAAATTGGTAAAAAATAAGATGGGGAATCTCTCTAAGGTCAAAGGAAAGAGGTGGTATCAGCCAGCACCGAATGATAGCTAGGCCCACATTAAAATTCATAACGTATAATGTCAGAGGTCTAAATATGAAAAAAAACGCAGAAATATTTTTAATGAGCTTAAAATATTAGGCCCTGATGTGGTTTTCCTCCAGGAGACGCATATCTCACAACATTCTAAGTTAAGGCTCTTTTCCAGCGACTTCCCGCTCTGGTTTCAAGGAGACACCATCTCGAGTAGAACTCGAGGGGTGGCCATAGGGTTTGCAAAAACAACAAGATTTGTGCTGGAGGATAGAATGGTTGATCCGGAAGGCAGATTCCTTATCCTTAGAGGTAGATTAAACGAAAGGGAGTATACCCTAGCTAATATCTATGCACCAAATAAAAACCCAATGAAATACTTTGTTCATATTTTAGAGAAAATAATAGAATTCAGGAAAGGACACCTAATTTTGATGGGGGACCTTAACTTCTGTATGGACCCAAGAATGGACAGTACGACCCGTGCACAGGAAACGAATAATGGTCAATTAAAGCTGGTGAAACAAAAATTATCTTTACACCAGTTGGTGGATATTTGGAGGGTGCGGCACCCTAGTAGGCGCGACTATACGTATTATTCTCCCGTCCACGGCTCGTACTCCCGTATAGATGTGGGGCTTATAGATCATAGGGAAATAGATGAGGTGGTGGAAATCAAGATAGGCAATGTAACCTTTTCAGACCATGCCCCTATGGTCATGGAAATGACAATAGGTGGGGATGCAGGGTCCCGGGGTCAATGGTGTATCAACGAGGAATTGATACGGGATGAGGAAGGTTACGCAGTAGTCCGAAAGGAACTGGAGAATTATTTTGCAGTGAATGATAACGGAGAAGTTTCAGGGTCCACACTATGGGAGGCACACAAAGCCTATATTAGAGGGGTCCTAATTAAGATGGGAGCCAGGAGGAAAAGAGAACAACGAGAGGGCGTTCAGAATCTAACAGGGGAGGTAGACAAGTTGGAGCAGGAACATAAAAAACAATCGGGCCCGTTATCCCGCGAGGTTTATCGACAGTTGATAATCAAAAGGACAGAGTTAAAAAAGGCACTGGAGTTAGAATCAAAAATAATATATGGTAGGATGGTAAGAGACCAATACTGTTGGGGAAATAAACCTAGCAAGGTACTCGCAAAAATAGTAAAAAAAAAAGAAAGCTAGAAATTTCATTGAGAAGATTCAGACTAAAAACGGTCACTTGGAATACTCATCTAGAAAGATAGCCGAAACCTTTAAGGAATATTATCAAGACCTGTATTCAGTTAAAACGCACGACCCCCAATCTAAAAATAGGAGAGAGGTTAACAATAACTATTTGAAGAAAGCTAGACTACCTACAATACCAGACTCAGCGAGGGAACTTCTGGAGGAGCCAATTACGGAGGATGAAATTAGAAAAGCTTTAACAGGCGGGGCCCCTGGGAAAAGTCCGGGCCCGGATGGGCTTACACTGTTCTATTATAAAAAATTTAAAGAAATATTAATCCCAAGGCTTTGCCATTATATGAATGGATTAGGAGACAGCTATGAGATGAGCAGAGACGCCCTTCAGGCATCTATCACAATTATTCTGAAGGAAGGAAAGGAGAAAACACTTTGTTCAAGCTATAGGCCAATCTCCCTACTCAATACCGATACAAAACTGTATGCGAAGGTCTTGGCAGAGAGATTAAAGGAATTTATGAACTTTTTGGTTAATCCGGACCAGGTGGGGTTTGTCCCTAAAAGAGAAGGGAGGGACAATGGAGTCAAAACGCTTCTCTTGCTGCAAAAGCTGAAGGAGGGTGGACCCCCAGGGTTACTGCTGTCGATTGATGCCGAAAAGGCCTTCGACAGAGTAGACTGGGGGTTCATGTTTCAGACTCTGGAGGCTATGGGAATAGGACCCAAAATGATTCAGCGGATAAAGACATTGTACCATCATCCCATGGCCTCAATAAAAGTCAATGGGTTAGTGTCCCAGCCCTTTGAGATGAGAAATGGCACGAGGCAGGGATGCCCTCTGTCGCCATTGCTCTTTGTCTTGTCCCTGGAGCCACTCTTAGCAACGATACGTAGAGACCCTGATATAAAAAGGTATTGAGGTGGGGGAAGACAAGCACAAAATCGCAGCATTTGCTGACGATGTGTTGTTATACATAACGGATCCAGTGACCTCCTTAAGTAAATTAGACGAAGTTCTGAGGAAATATGAAGACTTGTCCAACTTCCAAATAAATTCAGCAAAATCTGAAATATTAAATATTAATTTGAAAAAGGCAGAGGTAGAAAACGTGAAGAGGGTCTCGGGATTTGGGTGGACCAAGCAGCTTAAGTACTTGGGAATCAAATTAACAAACTCAATAGAAAAGATTTATAACACAAACTACATCCCCCTACTGGACGACATCAGACTAGAATGTAAGAGACTCGCCAGCAAACCACTCTCATGGATAGGTCGAATAAATGTCTTGAAAATGACCCTCCTCCCTAGGATAACTTACCACTTTCAGATGATCCCGGTTCCACTGCCCCAGTTTTATCTAACAAAATTAAATAAGATAATGATGAACTTTATCTGGAAAAATAAAAGAGCAAGAGTCTCCTTCCAGACATTAAAACAAAGTAAAGAAAACGGGGGACTGGCTGTACCAGACATACGAAATTACTACAAGGCCATAGTCTTGTCAAGACTAGTAGAATGGGTTAAAAAAGATAATGAAAAACGGTGGGTGAAAATAGAAAATACACTTAGTAAAGTACACTTAGGTAATATTATTTGGAATCCTCCACACTGTAGAATTTTAGTTAAAAATCTTCACGTAATTACACAGAAGGTATTTAAAGTTTGGGATGGGGTTTACAAGAAAGTGATAGGGGAATACAATTCACCACTACTGACTCTTAAAGATAACGAATACTTTGCACCAGGCACTGAAAAAGTAGGAGGAAAAGAGTTATTTTGGGGGATAACACAGGTTAGAGAAATAATTAAAGAAGGGAAAATAATAACACTTCAACAGCTTAGACAAGATAGGGAGCCACGGGAGATAGATGAATGGCGATATCAACAACTGAAACATTTCGTGAGCAAATTGCCACAACCCATTAGATCCGGGGAGGACTTGACAGAGATGGAAAAGCTATGCGATTCAGAAAATCCGAGAAATACAATCTCGAAGTTATATAAAATTCTGATGAGGGCAGAAAAGATGGAGATACCGCCATTCATAGAGAAATGGGAGAGTGATTTGGGCACAAAGAAAGATAAAAACACAATTTGTAAAATATTAAGTAGGACCTTTAATTTAACACTCGATACACGTTCTGCAGAAATGAATTATAAATGTATAAGTAGAAGTTATATAACCCCCGAGATCTTAAGTAAATATCAGAGTGGTACATCAGCACTTTGTTGGAGAGGTTGCCAAGGTGTAGGAACAATGGGTCACATTTGGTGGAGTTGCCCTAAAATAAAAACTTTCTGGAAGAAGACTCTTGCGTTAATAAAGACTATCACTGATATAGAGGTGGCGGAGGATCCATGGGTGGTGTTGTTCCATGGGGGGGAAGGGGATACAAAAAAATACAAGCAGACATTGGTACCCTTTCTTTTAAACGCCGCAAAGAGATTAATACCGAAGGGATGGCAGAGGAAGGAAAGCCCTGAGACATGGGAGTGGTTTGATGTGGTAGAGGAAACACACAATAACGAGGTGCTGGCAAATAATACAGACGAAGTAGGTAGCGGGACTCTGGAGGTCTGGGAACGTTGGAAACAATTTAAAAAAACCTGGAGATATGTGAAAGAATTGAAGGCCCTAGATTAGCACCAGAAGGATTAAAGAGGAATTGACCTTGGAGAGAGGGGAGGGGGGATGGATTTGGGAGGATGGGGGTGGGGTGGTAGGGGGTGAGGGGGTGGGGATAATAAAGGAAGTATAGGAGACAAGAGGGGTCATTGGTCTAGCTCTTGTCCCTAAGAGATGTAATATTTTGTAAATTATACGTTTTGGTTATGGCAAAGGCTACGATGATGAGACACCGAGAGGGTGATTGTACAAATATGATCTTCAAAATTGATTAAATCCCCTCGAAAAGGTCGACTGAAGTGGCAAAAAAAATAAATAAATGGGCGGCAGGGCCTGGCAGGGAGAGGGTTAAGGCCTTTGTCAAGGAGCAGCCAGGTCTACTGCCAAATTTGTACCAGGACCTCGTGGCCTTGGTTCGTTGGGCTTTTATTTTAAACAGTAAAAGGTCGTTCAATTGCTCACTTTTTGGGTTTATTATTATTATTATACAGGATTTGTATAGTGCTAACATATACAGGATTTGTATGCCCAGACCTTTACAACATGACAACATGATGGCAGGCAGTACAGTTACAATACAATGCAATACAGGAGCAATCAGAGAGCCCTGCTTGTTAGAGCTTACAATCTATAAGGGAGGATCAAGTGATATGTAGCCAAGTCCCCGGCCTCTCCAGGCCTAATGGTGACCTCCAGAGTTAGGGACAGCTGACATCCTTCTGTGTAGAGTGGGTTACGAGGCATGGTGGGTGTAATGCAAGGTAGATTAATGGGCGCCAGACACTTCTTGAATGCAAAGAGATTTATTTTCTCTTAAACAGAACTGTGGAAGAGAGAGTTGGGGGCAGGGCACCCTTTAGTAGTTGCAATGTTAATTGGCAGACTCTGAGACTTCTATTGGTAGACAGCCATGCAGATAAAGGCATCCAGCAAGACACCACATCTGCATTAATAGGACCGCTATCTCCTATGGCGACAGTCTTGTAACAATTTCTAACACAAGTTGTGTAACAAACTTCTTTACTTCCTCTACAATCTCCTCTTGTAGATCCTCACTCAACTGAGCTCCTAGTCCTTCACTAGACTTGCTGATCCACTGCCACTGGATCTACTGAGCTCTTCCACTCAGTATCTTCCTCAAGCGTTACCCCGCTTCCCAGCTTGGTCCCTGGCTTGGCACACAAGACTGCTCTGCAAGTGTCACCTCCACTGACTGGGTCCCTGGCTTGGCACCTGCTGAAGTTTCCCATTTCTTCATTATCCCCGGTTGGTGAGAATACTGCTCTGGTACTTGCTTCAGCTACTCACTGTGTTCCCCAGTAATAAGGTGGATGGTTCTTTAGTGCCGACAGCTTCCCCTCTACCTCCGACCACGACAGGTTCTCCGGCCGGCAGAATCGTCACTTCTGGTTCGACTGTAAGCCGCAGTCCCAACCCTATGCTGTTCTCTTGCTTCTGGATAGGCCCTCAGACAGCCGAACAGCCAGATGTCCCTGGATAGGCCTCAGACTCTGACCTAGAAGCCCAGGGCAATACAACACACGTCCACCCAGACAGCCATCCAGGTGGCACAGAACACTGATCACCTGATCTCACCCAAGTAAATAGGCTCTCCCAGCAGGCCAAGGGACCCAAGAAAATACCTGCCCATTGGCTGAGACACCCCACTCATTCCTAATCTGTCCTTGCAATGCCCTTGTCTTATCTGATGCCACCAAACACCCTGCCATCTAGTGACAACAGAAAGAAGTGCAGCAATTCAAGAATTAGGGTGAAATCAATTGACCTCCTATCAATTGGCCAAGGCAACTATCACTTGGCAGATAAATTTAATAGCCACCCTGCCTAAACCTCAGGGTGCTACGGATACAAACGGTAATAACTTTGGAGGATAAACTGAAATAAAAGTACAGTTGTTAGGTGGGGGCAGAATAGGATTTTCTAAAGAGAAGGGTTTTCAGGGATAGCCTAAAAGTGGATAGGTTAGGACATAGTCGGACAGATTGGGGTAGGGAGTTCCAGACGATGGGAGAGGCTGGGGGAAAGTCCTGGAGGCAAGAATGGGAGGAGGTGACAAGAGAGCAGGAGGTCCTTGGAGGAATGAAGAGAATGATTTAGTTGGTATTTTAAAACTAGGTTAGTAATGTAGCGGGAGCAGAGTTGTGAATGGCTTTGTAAGTTGTTGTTAGTATATTAAATTGTATTTGTTGGGTGAGTGGAAGCAAGTGGAGGGATTGACAGAGATGGGTGGTAACACTGAACAGTTGGTAAGGTGGATGAGTCTGGCAGCAGCATTCATGATGGACTGAATTGGTGATAGCATATGTAAAGGTAATCCAATGAGGAGGGAGTTGCAGTAGTCGAGGCGAGAGATGACCTAGTGAATTTGAAGCTTTGTGGCGTCATTGGTTAGGAAGGGGCATATTTTGAAGATGTTGCGGAGGTAAAGATGGCAAGATTTGTACAGTGATTGGATATGGGGCTGAAAAGAGGGTTCAGAGTCCAGAATTATACCTAGCATCCTGGCATGTGGGGACAGGTTGATAGTTGTGCCATTGATCTTGACAGAGAAGTCCGGGGGAGGGGCACATGGGGGAGGAAATATTATAAGCTTGGTTTTGGATAGGTTGAGTTTGAGGAAGTGGTGTGACATCCATATTGGAATGTCGGTCATTAAATTAGTTATGGAGTGAGGTGTAGAGAGATAGATTTGGGAGTCATCAGAGTAGAAATGGTATTGGAAGCCATGGGAGGCTATCAGTTGACCCAGGGAGGGGGTAAGTCTCTGCTGATTGAGCCAGGGGACGATTTGTGTAGTCTCCAATGTACTGTATGTAGTTATGTATTAGGTAGGCCTTCTCATCTAGATTAGCTTTTTTTAAGTGACGTGCCATGAGTGATAAGAATGCCTCTAATGCAACATTAATGGGCTTCCCAAATGATCAGGGGGGGTGTCAGTTACCTGATTTGGAAGGTCGCTATTTCTTGTGGATATTAGTGTACAGTGCTATAAATACATATATAAAGTGATGAAAATAATAAAGTGCTAAATGTGCAAACCAAAAATGTCTCAAATATACTTTATATAACATCCCTTTTTTGCTTATGCAGTCTGTAAAACATAAAGCGGCCAGTGCAACTTAAAGTGGTAGTAAACCGCAGTTGATGGGGGAAAAAAAATCCCCTGCAAGGAAATGTGATAATGTGCTAGTATGCATTGCATACTAGCATATTATGAGAGAATTACTTTAGAACGAAGCCCTCCAGCGCCGCGCAGTCACCGCTGAGAGGGCTGACATCTTCCCCGGTCTTCCGGGTTTGTGTTCTCCGGGTAACATGAGTGGCTGGGGGCATAACGGCGTCACTCCCGCACATGCGCGTGGGAGCCGCCATTTACGGCACGGGCTCTGAAGGTCCGGCACTGTATGCCAGACCTTCAGAGTGCATGCGCAGGTAACATCACCAGCTGCATGCACTCTAAATATCTCCTAAACTGTGCAAGTTTAGGATATATTCACAGTACCTACAGGTAAGCCTTGCTATAGACTTTCCTGTTGGTACAAATAGTGGAACAGAGTTTACTACCACTTTAAAGTAATACTGTATATCATATCAGTCCAATCCAGCTTTGTGAACCAGTAACCATATATTTTGGTAAAATATATATATATATATATATATATATATATATATATATATATATATATATATATATATATATATATATATATATATATATATATATATATATATATATATATATATACATACACACACACACACACACACACACACACACACACACACAGTATCTCACAAAAGTTAGTACACCCCTCACATTTTTGTAAATATTTTATTATATCTTTTCATGTGACAACACTGAAGAAATTACACTTTGCTACAATGTGGTGAGTGTACAGCTTGTATAACAGTGTAAATTTGCTGTCCCCTCAAAATAACCCAACACACAGCCATTAATGTCTTAACCACTGGCAACAAAAGTAAGTACACCCCTAATGGGAAAATGTCTAAATTGGGCCCAAAGTGTCAATATTTTGTGTGGCCACCATTATTTTCCAGCACTGCCTTAACCCTCTTGGGCATGGAGTTCACCACAGCTTCACAGGTTGCCACTGGAGTCCTCTTCCACTCCTCCATGACGACATCATGGAGCTGGTGGATATTAGGGAGCTTGCACTTCTCCACCTTCTGTTAGAGGATGTCCCAAAGATGCTCAATAGGGTTTAGGTCTGGAGACATGCTTGGCCAGTCCATCACCTTTAGCTTCTTTAGCAAGGCAGTGGTCGTCTTCAAGGTGTGTTTGGGGTCATTATGTTGGAATACTGCCCTGTGGCCCAGTCTCCGGGAGGGGATCATGCTCTGCTTCAGTAGGTCACAGTACATGTTGGCATTAATCGTTACCTCAATGAACTGTAGCTCCCCAGTGCCGGCAGCACTCATGCAGCCCCAGACCATGACAATCCCACCACCATGCTTAACTGTAGGCAGGACACACTTGTCTTTGTACTCCTCACCTGGTTGCCGCCACATGCGCTTGACACCATCTGAACCAAATAAGTTTATCTTGGTCTCATTAGACCACAGGACATGGTTCCATGTCCTTAGTCTGCTTGTCTTCAGCAAACTGTTTGCGGACTTTCTTGTGCATCATCTTTAGAAGAGGCTTCCATCTTTAGAAGAGGCTTCCTTCTGGGACGAAAGCCATGCAGATAAATTTGATGCAGTGTGCGGCGTATGGTCTGAGCACTGACAGGCTGATCCCCCCACCCCTTCAACCTCTGCAGCAATGCTGGCAGCACTCATACGTCTATTTCCCAAAGACAACCTCTGGATATGGCACTGGGCACGTGCACTCAACTTCTTTGGTCGACCATGGCGAGGCCTGTTCTGAGTGGAACCTGTCCTGTTAAACCCCTATATGGTCTTGGCCACCGTGCTGCAGCCCAGTTTCAGGGTCTTGGCAATCTTCTTATAGCCTAGGCCATCTTTATGTAGAGCAGCAATTATTTTTTTCAGATCCTCAGAGATTTCTTTGCCATGAGGTGCCATGTTGACCTTGCAGTGACCAGTATGAGATAGTGAAAGTGATAACACCAAATTGAACACACCTGCTCCCCATTCACACCTAAGACCTTGTAACACTAACGAGTCACATGAAACTGAGGAAGGTAAAATGGCTAATTGGACCCAATTTGGACATTTTCTCTTAGGGGTGTACTCACTTTTGTTGCTAGCGGTTTATACATTAATAGCTGTGTTGAGTTATTTTGAGGGGGACAGCAAATTTACACTGTTATACAAGCTGTACACTCACTACTTTATATTGTAACAAAGTGTCATTTCTTCAGTGTTGTCACATTAAAAGATATAATAAAGTGTTTGCAAAAATGTGAGGGGTGTACTCACTTTTGTGAGATACTGATTTTATATATATATATATATATATATATATATATATATATATAAATATATTCCAAATTCAGTGTCCAAAAAGTACAGAGTGCTCCACAATATTCAGATCACTCTTTGAGGGTTATTTACTAAAGGTAAATCCACTTTGCACGACAAGTGCACTGCAAGTGCACATGGAAGTGCAGTCATTGTAGATCTGAGGGGGACATGCAAGGAAAATAAAAAAAACAGCATTTTTGCTTGCACAAGATTGTATGATAAAATCAGCAGAGCTTCACCTCATTTCAGAGCTTCCCCTAAGATCTACAGAGATCTACAGCGACTGCACTTACAAGTGCAATTCCAAGTGCACTTGTAGTGCAAAGTGGATTTGCCTTTAGTAAATCAACCCCAAAGTGTCATTCCATCTCCTGCAATGTGTTGCCATTAATCATACTATGGATAATTAAGCAGGGTGAGCACTTACCAGACCATAAAGACCACTTAATTTAGTAAGGCTCGGTTCACACTGGGACGACTTGTCAGGTGACCTAGTCGCCTGACAAGTCGCCTCCCGTTCTGTGCTATGGAACCGTTCTAAGGGGAGCGACGCAAGTTCCTGTACTACTTTGGGGGCGACTTGCATAGACTTCTATACAGAAGTCGTTTTGCAAGTCGCCCGGACAGTCGTGTGCAGGTCGCCTCGGTGAGGCGACCTGCAAGTCGTGCCGCCTCTGGTGTGAACCGAGGCTAAGTGGGTCCTAAGCACTTACCCCAGGTGCCAGAATTAGTGCTCATATGTTTTCCAATATAAAACAGGAGAAGACAAAAATTATCCAATAGCGTAAAACCATTTATTTTGCTAAAACAGTGCATAAAACAAACCAAATCACTTACAATGGGAGGTGTCCAATCCCAGCACTAAGGTTGGAATAGCACAATCCTGTATTAAGTACTAAGTAAGACATTTTCTTACTCAAACTTTTAGGAAATCCATCTCCCACTGATACAGACTTCTTTTGAGCAACTATGCTTCCAATCTTCTCCCATCCCATATGGTCTGTCCGCATCTTATATGCTTCTACCACAGACTCCTGATTGTTTATTCCCTGTTTTTAGCTCTCTGAGAAAAACGCCTGAATAGGACCTTTCCAGAACAACGACAGAGAATACTGCAGTTTGCAGATAAATCCTCTATTTCTAGCAGAATACAGGAATCATGTTACAAATCGATAGCTTGTTGGTATAGGGTCCTGAAAATTTTACATAAAATGTTCCCACAATCCTCACACCTTTGCTGGAGATGCCAAAGGCATGATGGGTCATTACAACATGTTTTTTAGTTTTTTGGGACTGCCCTACTCTATGAGAATTTGGGGACAAAATTCAAGATATCACTTTCTGATTGACCAAAGTGCTGTTGGGGAGCGACCCTGTGGCCTTTCTCCTCCATTAGACGCCAATACCCCTCAACATGTTGTAACGACCCATCCAGGGGCGGACTGACCATTCGGTCACTCGGTCGCCGACCGAGGGCCCGCCGTCAGGAGGGGCCCCATGAGTGGCTCAGTCAGCAGCAGAAAAAAAGCCGCCCGCCGCACCGCACGAAAACCCCGTCCTCCTGTCCTGGATTATTACTGCTCCCAGCGCCGCTGCCGAGCAGGGCTCGGCTTAGGCTGAGAGAGGCTCTGTCAGCAGGGAGGGGCGGGACAGGGAGCTCCACTGACGCTCTGACCCTGCCCTGCCACGCCCCTCCCCATGTAGTCTGAGTCTGTATCTAATTAGAGCGTCTCTCCTGCACTTTTGAGAGCTCCGCTCTGGACCACAAAAAGCCCCGCCCCCTTAACATCGAAAGCTCCGCCCCCTACCGCAGAAAGCTCCGCCCCCTACCACAGAAAGCCCCGCCCCCTACCGCCGAAAGTCCCGCCCCGGACCTCAGAGCGGGAGGTGAGCCCGACTGGTCAGGTAGGTCCTTCTGCCTACCGTATATACCTGGACTGTAGACCCCTTTTTTTTGCTAAACCATCCCTGGAAATGTTGTTTACCCCCCTGTAAAGCTGTGCATTGCTGAAAGTTTAAAATTTAAAACTGGCTACCTGGTTATTTCCTATAGTCGCATCCCCAGTCTCTGGTTATTTCCTGTAGTCGCATTCGCAGTCTCTGGTTATTTCCTGTAGTCGCATTTGCAGTCTGGTTACTTCCTGTAGTCGCATTCGCAGTCTCTGGTTATTTCCTGTAGTCGCATCCCCAGTCTCTGATTATTTCCTGTAGTCGCATTCGCAGTCTCTGGTTATTTCCTGTAGTCGCATTCGCAGTCTGGTTACTTCCTGTAGTCGCATTCGCAGTCTCTGGTTATCTCCTATAGTCGCATTCGCAGTCTGGTTACTTCCTGTAGTCGCATTCGCAGTCTCTGGTTATCTCCTATAGTCGCATTCGCAGTCTGGTTACTTCCTGTAGTCGCATTCGCAGTCTCTGGTTACTTCCTGTAGTCGCATTCGCAGTCTCTGGTTACTTCCTGTAGTCGCATTCGCAGTCTGGTTACTTCCTGTAGTCGCATTCGCAGTCTGGTTACTTCCTGTAGTCACATTCGCAGTCTGGTTACTTCCTGTAGTCGCATTCGCAGTCTCTGGTTACTTCCTGTAGTCGCATTCGCAGTCTCTGGGTACTTCCTGTAGTCGCATTCGCAGTCTGGTTATTTCCTGTAGTCGCATCCCCAGTCTCTGATTATTTCCTATAGTCGCATTCGCAGTCTGGTTATTTCCTGTAGTCGCATTCGCAGTCTCTGGTTATTTCCTGTAGTCGCATTCGCAGTCTGGTTACTTCCTGTAGTCGCATTCGCAGTCTCTGGTTATTTCCTGTAGTCGCATTCGCAGTCTGGTTATTTCCTGTAGTCGCATTCGCAGTCTGGTTATTTCCTGTAGTCGCATTCGCAGTCTCTGGTTAATTCCTGTAGTCGCATTCGCAGTCTGGTTATTTCCTGTAGTCGCATTCGCAGTCTCTGGTTATTTCCTGTAGTCGCATTCGCAGTCTGGTTATCTCCTGTAGTCGCATTCGCAGTCTCTGGTTATCTCCTGTAGTCGCATTCGCAGTCTGGTTATTTCCTGTAGTCGCATTCGCAGTCTCTGGTTACTTCCTTTAGTCGCATTCACAGTCTGGTCATCTCCTATAGTCGCATTCGCAGTCCTGTAGTTGCATTCGCAGTCTCTGGTTATCTCCTGTAGTCGAATTCGCAGTCTGGTTATTTCCTGTAGTTGCATTCACAGTCTGGTCATCTCCTATAGTCGCATTCGCAGTCCTGTAGTTGCATTCGCAGTCTCTGGTTATCTCCTATAGTCGCATTCGCAGTCTGGTTACTTCCTGTAGTTGCATTCGCAGTCTCTGGTTACTTCCTGTAGTCGCATTCGCAGTCTCTGGGTACTTCCTGTAGTCGCATTCGCAGTCTCTGGTTACTTCCTGTAGTCGCATTTGCAGTCTGGTTATTTCCTGTAGTCGCATTCGCAGTCTCTGGTTATTTCCTGTAGTCGCATCCCCAGTCTCTGATTATTTCCTATAGTCGCATTCACAGTCTCTGGTTACTTCCTTTAGTCGCATTCACAGTCTGGTCATCTCCTATAGTCGCATTCGCAGTCCTGTAGTTGCATTCGCAGTCTCTGGTTATCTCCTGTAGTCGAATTCGCAGTCTGGTTATTTCCTGTAGTCGCATTCACAGTCTGGTCATCTCCTATAGTCGCATTCGCAGTCCTGTAGTTGCATTCGCAGTCTCTGGTTATCTCCTATAGTCGCATTCGCAGTCTGGTTACTTCCTGTAGTCGCATTCGCAGTCTGGTTATTTCCTGTAGTCGCATTCGCAGTCTCTGGTTAGTTCCTGTAGTCGCATTCGCAGTCTGGTTATTTCCTGTAGTCGCATTCGCAGTCTGGTCATCTCCTATAGGCGCATTCGAAGTCTGGTCATCTCCTATAGTCGCATTCGCTGTCTGGTTATTTCCTGTAGTCGCATTCGCAGTCTCTGGTTATCTCCTGTAGTCGCATTCGCAGTCTCTGGTTATCTCCTGTAGTCGCATTCGCAGTCTCTGGTTATTTCCTGTAGTCGCATTCGCAGTCTCTGGTTATTTCCTGTAGTCGCATTCGCAGTCTCTGGTTATCTCCTGTAGTCGCATTCGCAGTCTGGTTATTTCCTGTAGTTGCATTCGCAGTCCTGTAGTTGCATTCGCAGTCTGGTTATTTCCTGTAGTCGCATTCGCAGTCTCTGGTTACTTCCTTTAGTCGCATTCACAGTCTGGTTATCTCCTATAGTCGCATTTGCAGTCCTGTAGTTGCATTCGCAGTCTGGTTATCTCCTGTAGTTGCATTCGCAGTCTCTGGTTATTTCCTGTAGTCGCATTTGCAGTCTGGTTACTTCCTGTAGTCGCATTCGCAGTCTCTGGTTACTTCCTTTAGTCGCATTCACAGTCTGGTCATCTCCTATAGTCGCATTTGCAGTCCTGTAGTTGCATTCGCAGTCTGGTTATCTCCTGTAGTCGCATTCGCAGTCTGGTTATTTCCTGTAGTCGCATTCACAGTCTGGTCATCTCCTATAGTCGCATTCACAGTCCTGTAGTTGCATTTGCATTCTCTGGTTATCTCCTGTAGTCGCATTCGCAGTCTGGTTATTTCCTGTAGTCGCATCCCCAGTCTCTGGTTATCTCCTGTAGTCGCTTTCGCAGTCCGGTTATTTCCTGTAGTCGCATTCACAGTCTCTGGTTACTTCCTGTAGTCGCATTCGCAGTCTCTTTTTTATCTCCTGTAGTCATTTATGATATCTATGGCTATGCATATTTATTGAATCCATATTGAGCACTATATTTGATTGGCTGTTTGCTTCTGCTTAGGCCTGGCACACACGCACAATCGCACATGATGATGACTTCATCATTATGTGCGTGATTGTGATTGTGCGTGTGTGCCAAGCAGAAGCAGCCAATCAAATATAGTGCTCAATATGGATTCAATAAATAGTGGGAAGATTTTTCCTTCCATTGGTGGTCAGTGGGAAGAATGTTCCTTACATTGGTGATCAGTGGGAAGAATGTTCCTTACATTGGTGGTCAGTGAGAAGAATGTTCCTTACATTGGTGGTCAGTGGGAAGAATGTTCCTTACATTGGTGGTCAGTGGGAAGAATGTTCCTTACATTGGTGATCAGTGGGAAGAATGTTCCTTACATTGGTGGTCAGTGGGAAGAATGTTCCTTACATTGGTGATCAGTGAGAAGAATGTTCCTTACATTGGTGATCAGTGAGAAGAATGATCCTTACATTGGTGATCAGTGGGAAGAATGCCCCTTACATTGGTGGTCAGTGGGAAGAATGATCCTTACATTGATGGTCAGTGGGAAGAATGTTCCTTACATTGGTGGTCAGTGGGAAGAATGTTCTTTACATTGGTGGTCAGTGGGAAGAATGTTCCTTACATTGGTGGTCAGTGGGAAGAATGTTCCTTACATTGGTGGTCAGTGGGAAGAATGTTCTTTACATTGGTGGTCAGTGGGAAGAATGTTCTTTACATTGGTGGTCAGTGGGAAGAATGTTCCTTACATTGGTGGTCAGTGGGAAGAATGTTCCTTACATTGGTGGTCAGTGGGAAGAATGTTCTTTACATTGGAGGTCAGTGAAAATTATATAAAGTAAATAATAATAATTAAAAAAAAATGTAAAGCACCCCCATGATCCCCGCACATGCTCTATATGAAAAGCTTTATGTAGGATGAGCACATGTATGTAAACATGTGTCTATAGACGCAAATGCTGGACATGGGAGCGCACCTGAAAGGTAACCCCCCCCCCCCTTCCCCAGGAGAGCGCTTCTCCTAGGGAGTTATCTGATGTGGGGAGGAGCCGCGAGAGCCACCCCCAGAAGACCTGGTTCGGGGCCACTCTGTGCAAAACGAGCTGCACAGTGGAGGGAAGTATGATATGTTTGTTATTTAAAAAAAAAAAAGAGCCTTTACAATCACTTTAATTTTGGAAATGTACCGTTGTTGCACTTTCTTTAATGTAATTCTGTGACGAACGCATGTAGTGTGGGCAGTGCAAAATGTAGGTGGGAATTTGTGTGGGTGTGGCTTGAGTGTGGGTGGGAACACATGAGCGGGGACAGGGGGCCCCAGGATCTCCTATTGCCCAGGGGCCCCATGAGTTGTCAGTCCGCCCCTGGACCCATCATGCCTTTGGCATCTCCAGCAAAGGTGTGAGCATTGTGGGAACATTTTATGTAAAATAAGAAGTCACTACTTATACTGTACATCTTCTCAACGTGGTGAAAGCCTGAATTTCAGTATGCTGAAGGTAAGGTTGATCAAATCAGAGTTATGGAAGACCTGATGGTGGAAGTGAACCATACAGAAGAACGGTTCCTCCAGGATTTATTGGTCTGTTTTTCAAACTACAAAGGAGTACAGTACCCTAGGATTGCCACCTCATCCCTTTAAACCGGAACACATATGAATTACACAGGTTCTGAGGCTAATTTATTGCAAATAAGGTACCAAGTGAGTTTAATTACCACCTTATTCAGACACAAAACCTGTGTAATTAAAATGTGTTTGGTTTTAAAGAGATAAGATGGCAACCCTACAGTATTCTCCTGAATAAAGTTCAGGGGTCAGTATGAAGTGTTCACCCTGGTCCCCTCTCTCCCACCTTCCCTGGGGACCCCACCCCTCCTTTTTTTTCCCTTTTCTCCTCTCCCCCTCCAAGTTTGTTCTTTTTGTGCCATCCTCTTTTCACTTTACTTTCTTTTCTCTTTTACCCGTGTCTCCTATAGGTCTTTCTCTATGTCAGGATCCATATGGCTGATCTCCAAGGAGTTCCATTCACCCCCCATCTACAGGCTTGTCCCCTAAGAGGGATTGAACTCTTGGTATCCCTGTGTGGACGAGGTTATTCTCCTATCCAGGGACATTTTAGCTCTATGTTACAATTCCTTCTGCACTAACTGTCCCACTCATATATTCCCTCTTTTAGTTTTCTCCATGATTGCAGGATGACATTTGATAGAGGCGATGTCGAGGTTGTTATTCCAGCTTTGATGTTTGTCCTTTTTTGAGGTACCTCCTTTGATAATCTGCTCTGTGTAACATTTGTATTTTGTAATTTCAGTACGTAACTGGCAAATCTGGCTCTACTTGTGTTATCAATCTGAAAAAACTAAAGACAGAATTTAAACCAAAAAAAAAAAATCTATGTCTAGTGATATTTAGTTCAAATGTTACAGATAAGTTATAAACCATCCAGCACTATACTGTGATTGCTTACCTGTTTCACATATAATTGTATACGCTGAGTACTTCTGTTTATCCAGTGCACTGTTTGTTAATGGCATCCTCCTGCCAATGTATAAATGTCACATTGTTCTGAATGCCAGAAGCTCCAAGTTATTTATTTACCATTTTGCAACAGAATAATGAACTTAGACTTTAGTATTACATCTGCCTTCCACTACTCACATCTGCTGTCTCATGCTTAATCTGGTTCCAATCGTGTTTTGTCGTGCATTTTTCAACAGTGGCAATTAAATGATAATGCAAAATCCATATATTTTCATTCTTGCTGGGCCCTAGATATCCAAGTTTCTGAAGGAAATGCAGCAACAAGGGTTCCCTCACATGGATTAATACCTTGTCATAGTTGAGGGTTGTGTGTGTCCTTTTGACCTGGAGAGGTATGCTGGCTGGTGCTTGCTTTCATGGGGCACCCCACTTTTACGATTAAGAGCAGACTGATGCTGGTCATACATCTAACAGTGAACAAGTGATTAAAGCAAACCTTCACTCTCCTTTTGAAGAATGCATATTCTGGAGGCATTGGGACAGTCTTTTTCAATCTGCATCTCATGCCTGTACGGTGGGGAGCTGGCTGCTACTGATCAGAAAGCCACAGTCGCCTTCTGAATCCAAGATGGCGGCAAGAAGCCGAAGACATCAATGAAGATATCAGGTTGTAAGAAGACAGCACTAAACTCCTTGAGTGGGTAAGTACCTGTGCTATTATTGTAGCTACTGCTATTTGCTTTTTGCAGACACAATTGAACTTCCTCTTTAAAGTGTATGCCAACCAAAACTATGTTCCTTGTTTTAGATTTAGAGTAGAGAAACTTTACAACTTCAGTGAGGTTTTTACTGCCATCTTGGGCTCCATTACAAAGATTTGCAATAGTAACACAGCCATAAATATAAATAATTTTCTTTAATAGATTCGGAGTAGGCTAGAACCCCTGTACAACTTTTATTTCTGTCTGTGACTGTGTTGCAGATGTTCCCTTATGTCCTGCCTTTCTGCCTGCAGGATATCTCAAACAGAGCTCTGGATAGCAGTAAAAACCAAAAAGGAGCCCTTCTTGACTATCCAAAATTAGAATAAAAAAGTTTTGGCTTGACATATGCTTTAATAATTGATTTGATCTTTCTAATCATTTGCCAGAAATCAGTTGTACTACAAAACAAAGAAAAAGATTAACTTGGTCAAATTAATGCGGAATTTCCATCAGGTCCAGCTGTTTCTTTATCATTTGATTGTTTATATATCTAAATGCTCACTTATGCAGCGTACACACGGTCGGACAATCCGATCGTGTGTGGGCTTCATCGGACCTACAGCGGACTTTTCCAGTCGCAAATCTGACGGACTTTAGATTTGGAACATGCTTCAAATCTTTACGTCATAACTCCGCCGGACCCAGAAATCCGTCCGTCTGTATGCTAGTCCGACGGACAAAAACCGACGCTAGGGCAGCTATTGGCTACTGGCTATCAACTTCCTTATTTTAGTCCGGTGTACGTCATCACGTACGAATCCGTCGAACTTTGGTGTGATCGTGTGTAGCCAAGTCCGTTCGTTAAAAAGTCCCTCGAAAGTCCGTCAAAAGTCCGTCGAAAGTCCGCTGGAAAGTCTATCGGACCAGTCCGGTCGAAAAGTCCGCCCGTGTGTACGCGGCTTTAGTGTTTTTGATTTCCAAAAGATTTGACTCTCTTCATTGGTTTTAATTCTTATTGTTGGGTGTATGGCCAGCATACATTAATCCATTGGTCTTTCAAGCTTTGGGGATAAGACCAGGGCAAGCAACTTTGAATTGATAAAAAAATGTTGCAAAAACAGGAATAGCTATTAGTTATATGAATTCTTATGATGCGTTTAGGAAGTGTTTTTTTTTTACCACTGTAGAGATACATATTGGACTTTGTATCCCTGGTAATTTCATTTACCTTCCTCTGGGTCAAAACTGTTGTATTAAATTAAAATGAAAGTATATGTAAACCCAGAGGCCCCATTTGCATCTGTGCTGTGCGCTAAGATGCATTGTGTTAAGGCAGCCCATTCATGCCAACATACTCAAAAACAAATCCTCTTTTCATTTTCACATCATATCTCATGCTATACAGTTTTTTTAATCAATTGATTGTTTGTGAATTTACTGCAACGTTTCTTATCTGGAGTGCCATTATGAGTACTTCCTTTTGCAGGTTGCCAGCGTAAAGCCATTGGGGCACATTTACTAAAACTGGAGCACTCAGAATCTGGTGCAGCTGTGCATGGTAACCAGTTTCTAACTTCAGCTTGTTCAACTTCAGCTTTGACAATAAAACATGGTAGCTGATTGGTTTCTGTGCAGAGCTGCACCAGATTTTGCTCTCTCCAACTTTAGTAAGGCTCCTTTCACACTGAGGCGCTTTGCAGGCGCTAAAGTGCTAAAAATAGTGCCTGCAAAGCGCCCTGAAAGAGCCCCTCAATGCAATCCAATGTGAAAGCCCCGAGGGCTTTCACACTGGAGCGGTGCGCTTGCAGGGCGGTCTAAAAAGTCCTGCTAGCAGCATCTTTGGAGTGCTGTAGGAGCGGTGTATTCACCACTCCTAAAGCGTCCCTTCCCATTGAAAACAAATGGAGGATTGCTACAAACCCGCCTGCAAAGCGCTGCTGCAGCGGCGCTTTGCGGGCGGTTTTAACCCTTTTTCGGACGCTAGCGGGGGGTAAAAACCACACCCACTAGCGCCGCTGTACCGCCAGCGCCCGCACGCCTCAGTGTGAAAGTAGCCTAAATCTCCCCCATTGCCTCCCAATTAGCAGCAGCAATATAAGTCTGCCTTCAGTTGGCCATTGGAATTCCTATCTAATTGACCGGATAAGCAGCCCAATGGCCAGCTGAAGAACTGCACATGCCAAGCTGACATCGCTGCTGTTCATCATGAGCCAGTGGCTTAGTGCTCTCAGCTTGCTGGATCTCCAAGTAATACATTTTGCAACAGATTCATAAAAAAATTATTTGCTTAAAGTGGAACTAAACATATGAGGAAAAAAATTGTGAACAAGCAGGAACATTATTGTAGAAGAAAAATGCTGCAGCTCTTCTGCAATAAAATGTACACTGTGCACAAGCTGTTACTTGGTAGCAATGAGCTCTTAGAATCTCACGTTCAGTTAATACTGGAAAACAAAGAGTAACTGCCAGATAAAAGCAAAATTATTTTGCAGAATGTCTACATTTGTAATTGCAAGGGTACTATACTCCTAGTGCATAACATGAGTATTCGGTTAAAGCAGACACTCCAAAACCCTCCGCATCTCTCCCCGCTCCGCAAGTCCAGAACTCTACGCAACCTTTCCCACTCAGAAAGTTTGAAGAGCAATTTTCTGGGGTCTTCACTGGGGGGCAAAGCATTATTATTATTATTATACAGGATTTATATAACACCAACAGTTTGTGCAGCGCTTTACAACATGAGGGCAGACAGTACACTTACAATACAAATCAATACAGGAGGGATCAGTAGGCCCTGCTCGTTAGAGTTTACAATCTAGAAGCATGAAGAAAGGCGTTATTCTGCAATGTGGAACACACGCCAATGACAGCTACTAGGAAATGGGGCCAGAAATGCATTCCAGTGGGCACTTCCTGCCACCATATGCGTCAAATCCCCTCCGCGGGGCGCCGCCATCTTTGTAGCGGGACCGCTACTAGAAGTCAAAGCTCCCTATGCTCAGAAAGGGAAGCAGAACCGCTAAATAAGCGGCACTAGTCTGACACCCCTAAGCAGTGCTGGCCTGACACCCGCCCCCCCCCAATGTATGGCACCCGGGGCGGACCCCCCCCCCCCTCGTCCCCCCTTATGGTATGCCACTGCAACTGACTCCCAATAACATCACAAAAGAAGATGGAAGTGGGAGATCCGTTTGTGGCAGCGGATCAGCAGATCACAGGAGGAAAATACTGGATTTGCTGGGCAAGTGAATATGTGATTCTAGGACAACCCTGCATAACAGGTAAGGGGGAGGGGATAGAAAAAACAGAGGGGGGGGGGGATTTTCCTCTGTAAAGTGGAACTAAAGTCCACTGCTTAGTGGGTAGGCTCTTGTGCAAGTATAAACGTAGCTGCATATTATGACAAACTTACTTCCTAAATCACCCTCCTCCAGCAATGCAATATCTGTGATCCCTCATCGTTCCATTGTCACCACTGACATCTTCTTAAAGTCTTCTTCGGCCATCTTGATTGTCTGGTCACATCTGCACACAAGAAATCATTCTCCCTCGAATCTGTGACTTGATGACATTGTACACTGAGATTTGTAGGCCCGGCTCAGTGTACAATAAGAAAAATTGCTGGCAGGCAGCAATTTTTATTTCAGAGAAGACATACAGAGTATCTTCTGCAATAAAAGCCAGCCTGCTACAATTGTTTTTTTTTTTAAGAGTTTAGTTCCGCTCTAACTTCATACAACGGAAAGTAGTGGAAATTAACAAACCGATCAATTCTGCTCAGGCACAGGTTATTTCCAGATCCCTTTCTGAGATGTAAGTTTCCATTTGTTCTATTACCTGCAGTGTATAAAGGAACAGAATAACCTTTGTTAGGATAATTTAAACAGATTGTTCTTGAACACACTACTGATAGTATTGCTCATTAAAATTAGGTTTCACCATTCAGGAATGAGGAAATGCTGAGACTCTACAGGACAAAACAGGTGATTGTTTTTTGTTACTCTTAAAAGGACTTATAGCACTAATGTTAAACAAATGCATTGTTTTTTTTTATTAGCTTATACCAAGCAGGTTTAATCTGGAATGTTCCTTCTCTGTGTAATGACTATCCAGGTGTTACTAATAAAAGTTCTAAAACAATAGAATTGTTAGTTCTGCTTACTTTAAAGTGGGACTTCAGGCAAATGTGTTTCTAGTTTTGGATAAAATGGGAAGGTTTCGATATTTATTGCTGTCAGTGTCTCTGTTTGGGGAGAGACACTATGGGGGTCATTTACTATAGCGTTGCGGCGCTAATTAGCACTAAAACGGTATTCACTATAGTGCTGGTAAAAAAATACTCCCAAAATCGAATTTACTATAGTTCCCTGAAAACAAATATCGCCCAAACCCTTTTGCCGCGTACACACGATCGGACATTCCGAGAACAACGTCCTGGAATTATTTTTGACAGATGTTGTCTCAAACTTGTCTTGCATACACACGGTCAGAAATTCTGATTGCCAAGAACACGCTGACGTACAACACGTACGATGGGACTAGAAAAAGGAAGTTCAATAGCCAGTGCAGCTCTTCTGCTTGATTCGGAGCATGCGTGGAATTTTGTGCGTCAGAATTGTGTACACACGATCAGAATTTCCAACAACGGATTTTGTTGTCGGAAAATTTGAGATCCAGCTCTCAAATTTTTGTTGTCGGAAATTCCGACAGAAAATGTCCGATGGAGCCTACACACGGTCGGAATTTCCGACAACAAGCTTGCATCGAACATTTGTTGTCGGAAATTCCGATCATGTGTACGCGGCCTTACTCTGCTAAAACCTGGAGTACTGCACATGGAAATAATGTTTAGAGCATGATATAATTGCCTAAATGGTACTGAAATATGCGGTATATTGTTTAAAGATAATCTGCTTTTAAACTTTGTGAAAAAATTATTTCTACACTGAAAAAATATCTAAAAGTCTAAGAAGAGATAAATTCCGCGTCTCTGTACAACTAGGTGCCAGCGCAACTGAGCATGCTCAAATCTGCAAACTAATCTCATTTTAGCTCCTATGGCTTTTTTACAGGGCGCTATAGTAAATACCAAAATGAGCGCTGGGTTAACAACTTCAGCCCCGGAAGGATCCCCCCCTCCTTACCAGGCCATTTTTTTGCGATACAGCACTGTCGCTTTAACTGACAATTGCGCGGGCGTGCGATGTTGTACCTAAACAAAATGTATGTCCTTTTTTCCCCACACATAGACCTTTCTTTTGGTGGTATTTGATCATCTCTGCGGTTTTTATTTTCTGTGCTATAAACAAAAAAAGAGCGACAATTTTGGAAAAAAACACAATATTTTGTACTTTTTGCTATAATAAATATCCCCCCAAAAAATTAAAAAAAATAAAATTTCTTCATCAGTTTAGGCCGATATGTATTCTTTTACATACTTTTGGTAAAAATCGCAATAAGCATATATTGATTGGTTTGCGCAAAAGTTATAGCCTCTACAAAATAGGGGATAGATTTATGGCATTTTTATTTTTTTATTTTTTTACTAGTAATGGTGGTGATCTTCATTTTTTATTGGGACTGTAGCAGTGCAATGGACACATCGGACACTTTTGACACGTTTTTTGGACCAGTGACATTTATACAGCAATCAGAGCTAAAAACAGCCACTGATTACTGTATAAATGTCACTGGCAGGGAAGGGGTTAACAATAGGGGGCGATCAAGGGGTTAACTGTGTTCCCTATATGTGTTTCTAACTGTGCGGGGAATGTGGCTGACTAGAGGAGGAGAGAGATCGTTGTTCCTTAGTAGGAACACATGATCTGTCTCCTCTCCCCTGACAGAACCAGGATTTGTGTGTTTACACACACAGATCCTGGTTCTCACTCTGTCACGAGCAATCGCGGGTGCCCGACTGTCATGGCGCCCACTGGACAAGTGCATCGGCTCCGGGGACACGATGCGGGAGTGCGTGCGCCTGCTACAGCGTCTTAAAGAGCCGACTTACAGCTACGACGGCTCGCACAGCAGTGCCTGGTTGGGAAGGGTTTAAAGAGCGTTTTTTGGGAGTAAAAATGAGAGTTATGTAGCCCAATGCAAGTTTCAGTCATTGATTCTAATGGTACAATTTTAACTTCCCCAAAATAAATACTTTTCTTGTTGAGATAAAATGTATCTTTCTCTGAAATAAATTGTCTTTGCAACAATGTTGCTTCTACTTAGGCCTCTTTCACACGAGGGATCTGTATGTCCGTTTTTCATCCTTCTGTTTTCGGATGAAAAACGGACATACATGTATCCCTATGGAGCGTCGGATGTCAGCGGTGACATGTCCGCTGACATCCGACCCGCTCCGATCCGAAAAGTGTAACGGAGGAAAACCCTACTTTTCCATCCGTTATCGGATCGGGTGACGACGGACTCTACGGTCCGTCATCATCCGATCCCCCATAGGGGAGAGCGGCGCTCTGACAGGTCCGTCGCTGCAAAGTGTGCAGCGATGGACCTGTCATCTTCCTGCTCAGCGGGGATCGGCGGAGCGATCCCCGCTGAGCAAGCGGGTGTTCATGGGGCGGATCATCACTGATCCGCCCCGTGTGAAAGAGCCCTTAATCTATTTTGTTTTTAAGAATGCTAGAATGTGGAATGTTTTCATGTTTTGGTAAAATATATTTTTCTCTGTCACTTTAGCTTGTTACTCTCCATCTCACAAAAATCGTTACCCAAACTCACAGGTGTCTTTACAAACCACAAACAATACCATTGCTGATGCAAATTTAAAATGAACCAACATCAGTAATCAAAATGTAATTCCCAAAAATTAGAGGGTAACATCATTATTCTACACTCACCCACCAATAACCACCAAATATAATGGAATAAATCAAGAAGAATAACTCTTGAGTAATGTAATTCCACCACCTATATGTCCAAAGAAATGCAGTATATGTGTATTTATGTGTAGGAGGAGGTGTAGGACGTTTTCCTATGTGGCAGCTCTGTGGCTTAGGGGTTAGAACTTCTGCTTAGCATCCCTGAGGGTCTGAGTTCGAATCCCAAACATGCTGCTTCATGTAGAGGAGTTGTCTCATTTCCCTATGTTGTTAAACATAACTCCTGACTCGGGTCCTAAAACTATGCTTACATGTAGTATTTATGTGTAGGAGGGTTCCACCACCATTGTAAATCTTGCCAGATTCACTATCTAGCCAAAACTATTGGGACACCTGCATTTACACACACATGAACTTTAATGGCAGCCCAGTCTTAGTCCATAGGGTTAAAATTTGATTTAGCCCACCCTTTGCAGCTATAACAGCTTCTGGGAGGGCTGTCCACAAAGTTAAGTGTGTCTATGGGAATGTTTGACAAATTCTTCCAGAAGTGACCCCCTATTTGTCATGGTGACCATTGTCAGTAAGATAGGAAGTGAAAGAAAATCTAAAATGTCATTGTCACTACTGGGACTGCAGCACAAGTAATAACTTTCAATGGCAACACTTGTCTCTCTCCCTTTTTCCATAACAAAAGCTAGTGATTATGGTTGTAGCTATTTGTTATGTATGCCAGCAAAGAGTATTGGAGTGGGAAGGCACAGAATGTACAGTACCAACTGTGTACAAGCCAGGGAAAGGCCTTGGTCAGTATCAGTAACTATAAGAGAGACTCCTTGATTCTAACATAGTGTCATTTTTAGGAAGCTAGTCAGTGTGTGAAACTGACACACTCATAGACAGAGCTAAAGAGTAGAAATCAACCAACCCATTTTGTCTAACACACAACTGTCAAGGCAAGCCAAGGCCAGCATCCAAACTGCAACCACGTCACCTCCACCTCTTCCCACCCTTTGATTTTATTTATTTATTTATTTATTTTTACAAGTAATGTCTCCAGGGCTGTCTTTAAGGCAGGGCAAAATGGGCAGCTGCCCTGGTTGTGGGGCCCAAAGCAGCTGCCTCATACTTGCCAACTATCCTGGTTTAAATTCCCTTGTCCCTTGAAGTTTTAGTCCCGTGCTGTGTCCCGATATCTCAGTGTGAAGTGCTGCTACTAATGCTGCCCAGCTCTGCCCTTGTCATGTACCTGGGTGTCTTCGAACCAGGATGTTCCTGGTCTCACAGCTGCAGTCTTACCTGTTGTGCCACGGAGGAAGTCTGCAATGTTGATGCTTGCCTTGGACTCACTAGCCCCACCTGCTGCCAGCTGCGGACAATGTACAATTAAGCAGCCCATAAATAGCAGCACTTCCTGTTAATCAGTGCCCGTTTGTTTGGACTTGCTCCCTGGGTGTATTGATAGTGCTGTGATTTTCACTACTGTGAATTGAACCTCTGTCTGAATTCTTGACCACTCTCCAGCCTGCTGATTTGGTACTTCACAGCCAGTTAGTGTATGACCTTCCGCCTGCCTGACCATTCTTTGGATTTCGATTTTGTACCATTTTGCCTGATCTGTTGCCGACTTGACCTGCCTGACTACGTTTTCGTCTAAATCCTCAGCATACAAGCTCCACTTCGACACTACCTACCACAGGTACCTTACATTACAAACAGGCCACAATGGCAGTGGACCCTGCTGAGATTGTTAAGGCGATTTCGTGTCAGGGACAATTGATTGGAGCTCATGAACGGCATCTTTCTTCTCTGGACGCCAAGTTAGATGAACTTTGTGCTATGCTTAAATCTTGGTTGCCTGGTCCCTCTGCTCCGGTCCAGACTCCAGCTCCTACTCCTGCTCCAATCCAACCCGCCTCTTCTGTGCCACCCAAACTTCCCTTGCCTGAAAAATTTGGTGGTGATACTGAGGACTGCAGAGGTTTTTAGAATGTTTTCCGTTTGCATTTCCACAACAATCCTGGGACTTTTAGCACTTCATCTGCCAAAGTGACTTTTGTAATTTTCTTGTTAAAGGTGAAGGCCCTGGCCTGGGTCTCTCCTTACCTGGAAAGCAATGATCCTGTGCTGCAAGATGCTGACAAATTTCTGGCTTCTCTCCAGACTGTATTTAGCAAGTCAGATAGAACTTCTGCAGCTGAGTACTCACTTTTGGACGTACAGCAAGGTATCAGGTCTGTGGCACAGTATGCTATTCAGTTCCGTACCCTGGCTGTTGAGAATAATTGGGACTCAAGGGCATTATGTGCAGCTTTCTGAAAAGGTCTTACAGATCACATCAATGACAAATTAGTCTATAAGGATTCCCCAGAAGACCTTGAAAAATTCATAGAGCTGTGTGTTCGTCAGGATGTCCGGTGTCATGAAGGGTGCCAAGAGAGACTTAGAACTTGCAAGCTTCCTAAGCCAGTTTTCCATTTGGCCCCTAACTTCCAAGCACCACCTCAGCCAGAACCTGAAATTTCAGTTGAATCCCAATGCACCTATGGAACCTATGGAAGTCAGCCGTCTCCACCTAACACAGTCAGAGAAACAAAGGCATGCATTGGGCCTATGCTTGTACTGTGGAAGGACATTTGTTATGTCTGCCCTTCCCGTCCGGTAAAAGGCTGTGTTAGACCTTACAGGTATATCCTCCAAGACCAAGATTACGTCCCTGCAATTTTCCATTTAGCCTCTAAACTTGTCTCCTGTGAGGCTTTTGTGGATTCTGGAGCGGCTGGCATATTCCTGGACTACACTTTTGCTAAAGAAAATAATATCCCATTTGTTCCTAAGTCTAGACCGCTAAACATCACCACCCTGAATGGACAACCGTTGGGAGATGGCCTTATAAAGTTTGAGACTACAACAATCACCCTTCAGGTAGGCACACTCCATAAAGAGGAAATTGTCCTGTTTCTTATTGATTCTCCACTTCTGCCTGTTATCCTTGGTTACCCATGGTTACAACAACACAAGGTATAAATAAGGCCAAGGATAAATCCAAGGAAAAAAACAAGCTTACTTACCGACCAGCTCGCAGACCATCAATTAAACCTGTATAACAGTATGCGATAAAAGCAGGGGTTTAGTCTGCATGCATTTGCAATGGCATGCATAAGCCACAGAGCCTCGCCACGGCACCCTAATATCATTGGTCCCTAACACTAACTTATAAGTGTCTCCACAGTGGAAGCACATGCATTCTGATGGATAGATGGAGGGGAGCCCATCCCTTCTTAAAAGGTACATGTCTCACTGTGTATTGGTCAGGCAACGCACTTGACACCTTCACAGCCATTGTGCTACATGCTGGGTGCTCAGTGTGCTCCTGTACTTTTAAGAAGGGGTGGGCTCCCCTTCAGTCTACCTGCCCTCCATCTATCCATCAGAAGGCATGTGCTTCCACTGTGGAGATACTTATAAGCTAGTGTTAGGAACCACAGATACCAGGGTGCCGTGGAGAGGCTCTGTGGCTTAAGCATGCATTTGCAAATGCGTGCAGACTAGATCCCTGCTTTTAACGCATACCGTTAGAGAGAAAGAGAGATTCATGGGGCCCCCTACTGACCCGGAGGCCCTTGGGAAGTGCCCAAGTGCATAGTTACCAACATTTAAAAAATATTTTCAGGGACACTTTTTTTTTTACCAGTGGTATATTTAGAGTAGCTGACATCCCCCTATGTTCCTCTATATATCACAATAGTAATCACAAAATGAAATGAGTTCTAATAATGGGCAGAACAAATGAGGACTGAGAATATTTCCTTTAGTTGAACTAACAAAAGTGTGCACATTCTATAGCTGGTAACATTGAGGATATTCAATATAATTTGGAAGAACTGTTTTTGTGGGTAAGAGGCAAAGGGGAGAAGTATGGATGGTATAAAAGTGGGAAGTATGTGCAGGTGAGGTAGAGGAATGTGGAGGGTATGTACAGGAGAGGAGTAAGGAGGGTATGCCAGTGGGCAGTATGTACAAGAAAGGAGTGTGGAGGGTATGACAGCCAGCAGTATGCACAGAGGAATTTATGAAAGTGGGCAGTATGTACAGGAGGAGGGTGGAGGGTACGACAGCAGGCACTATGTACAGGAGAAGTGTATGACAGTGAGAAGTATGTAAAGGAGAGGAGGGTGGAGGGTATGACAGCGGGCAGAATGTACAGGAGAGAAATGTATGACAGTGAGCAGTATGCACAGGAGAGGAATGTGGAGGGTATGACAGTGTGCACTATGTACAGGAGAGAAGTGTATGACAGGGGCAGTATGTACAGGAGAGGACTGGGGGGGGGGGGGGTATGACAGTGGGCACTATGTACAGGTGAGGCATGTGAAGGGTGTGACAGTGGGCACTATGTACAGGTGAGGAGGATGAAGGAATCTGGGAAGGAAAAATGTAAAGGTTTGTGGATGAATGTTTAGGGACTGCGTAGTGGTTAAGCAGGCCATACATGGATTGAAATTAAGCCAATTAAGCAGAGACCAGCCTATGTATGGGCTAGCTGGTTGTACACAAGTCAATCTATTAATCGACTTGAGTACAACCAGCCTGTCAGGTTTTTCCCAAAACAATCAGTGCTGCCATCTATAGTTAGCAGCACTGATCATTGTATTCTGTGGGTAGAGAAGGCTCCCCACTGGCAGAACACCATAACAGTGCGGGAGTGATTCCCCCATCCACAGGTGAGAGGGTGTGTGGGGACAGGCTGGGGAGAGAGGTCTGTCAGCAGGGGGGTGTGAGGGGGTCATGAGGGATATCAATCAGCGGGTGGGGGGAGTAACTGAGAGTGATATCTTTTGGAGTAGGGTCTGTCATCTGCAGGTTGGTAAATGGTCACCTGTGATATAAATTAACCACTTGAGCCCCGGACCATTATGCTGCCTAAGGACCAGAGGTCTTTTTCCAATTTGGCACTGCGTCGCTTTAACTGCTAATTGCGCGGTCATGCAATGCTGTACCCAAACTAAATTTGCATCCTTTTCTTCCCACAAATAGAGCTTTCTTTTGATGGTATTTGATCACCTCTGCGGTTTTTATTTTTTGCGCTATAAATGGAAAAAGACCGAAAATTTTGAAAAAAAATGATATTTTCTACTTTTTGTTATAAAAAAAATCCAATAAACTCAATTTTAGTCATACATTTAGGCCAAAATGTATTCGGCCACATGTCTTTGGTAAAAAAAATGTCAATAAGCGTATATTTATTGGTTTGCGCAAAAGTTATAGCGTCTACAAACTAGGGTACATTTTCTGTAATTTACACAGCTTTTAGTTTATGACTGCCTATGTCATTTCTTGAGGTGCTAAAATGGCAGGGCAGTACAACCCCCCCCCCCCCCCAAATGACCCCATTTTGGAAAGTAGACACCCCAAGGAAATTGCTGAGAGGCATGTTGAACCCATTGAATATTTATTTTTTTTGTCCCAAGTGATTGAATAATGACAAAAAAAAAAAAAATTTACAAAAAGTTGTCACTAAATGATATATTGCTCACACAGGCCATGGGCCTATGTGGAATTGCACCCCAAAATACATTCTGCTGCTTCTCCCGAGTATGGGGATACCACATGTGTGGGACTTTTTGGGAGCCTAGCCGCGTACGGGGCCCCGAAAACCAATCACCGCCTTCAGGATTTCTAAGGGTGTAAATTTATGATTTCACTCTTTACTGCCTATCACAGTTTCGGAGGCCATGGAATGCCCAGGTGGCACAAACCCCCCCAAATGACCCCATTTTGGAAAGTAGACACCCCAAGCACAACATTATGTCACACATCACCCACTCTTCTAACCACTTGAAGACAAAGCCCTTTCTGACACTTATTGTTTACATGAAAAAGTTATTTTTTTTTTGCATGAAAATTACTTTGAACCCCCAAACATTATATATTTTTTTTAAAGCAAATGCCCTACAGATTAAAATGGTGGGTGTTTCATTTTTTTTTTTCACACAGTATTTGCGCAGCGATTTTTCAAACGCATTTTTTGGGGAAAAAACACACTTTTTTAAATTTTAATGCACTAAAACACACTATATTGCCCAAATGTTTGATGAAATAAAAAAGATGATCTTAGGCCGAGTACATGGATACCAAACATGACATGCTTTACAATTGCGCACAAACGTGCAGTGGCAACAAAATAAATACATTTTTAAAAGCCTTTAAAAGCCTTTACAGGTTACCACTTTAGATTTACTGAGGAGGTCTACTGCAAAAATTACTGCCCTCGATCTAACCTTCGCGGTGATACCTCACATGCATGGTGCAATTGCTGTTTACGTTTGACGACAGACCGCCGCTTGTGTTCGCCTTAGCGCGAGAGCAGGGGGCGACAGGGGTGCTTTTTTTTTTTTTTCTTTATTATTTTTTTGCTTTTTTATCTTATTTTTAAACTGTTCCTTTCATTTTTATTTTTTTTTAATCATTTTTATTGTTATCTCGGGGAATGTAAATATCCCCTATGATAGCAATAGGTAGTGACAGGCAGTGCTGGGACAAGGCCATTTGGTGCCCAGGGCAAAGATGGCAAACTGCGCCCCCCCCCCCCCATTTTTAAGAAAGAATCAATGTCATTTCAAAACAAGGATATACTTAAAACAATACAAATTTAATTAGGTTTAATGTGATAGAAACAGAGTTCACTCACACCTTTTAATTATATGTACAGTCAGGTCCATAAATATTGGGACATTGACACAATTCTAATCTTTTTGGCTCTATACACCACCACAATGGATTCCACCACTCGTCCACAGTGGGAGGATTCCCCCTTCCACCTGGAATGTGTAGATGGGGGAATTGGAACATTCTTTTATTTTTTCATTCAACCTAATAGTTGAATGAAAAAAGTGATGGGCTGCCCAAGAGCGAAGACTAAGATAGTTTAACCTCTTGACATCCACGCTATAGCTGAATGACGGCCACAGCGCGGACCTGAATTTCTGGGAGTGCACGTGCCCTGTGCGCGCTGTGATCACCGAGTCACTGAGTCCCGGCCCCTTACAATGTGATCAGCTGTCAGCCAATGACAGCTGATCACATGATCAAAACAAAAGCTCTGTGATCGTTTTTTTTTCTCCTCACGCTGACAGCGCGAGGAGAAAAAAAAGCTGATCACTGGCTCATCTGCAAGGGACATTGGTCCCGAAGAGGAAGAGGCAATTATGCCTCATCTGTGCCACCTGCCATTGCCACCTACCTATGCCCATGAGTGCCAGCTATCAATTCCCACAAGTGCCACCTATCAATGCCACCTATCAGTGTAACTGATCAGTGCCCATCAGTGCCGCCTCAACAGCGTACATCAATGAAGGAGAAAAATTACCTGTTTTCAAATTTTATAACAAAATATAATAACTTTTTTTCTTTTTTTTTTCGGTCATTTACATTTTTTTTTAACAATAAATAAAAACCACAGAGGTGATCAAATACCACCAAAAGAAAGCTCTATTTGTGGGGAAAAAATGATAAAAATTTCATTTGGGTACAGTGTTGTATGACCGCGTAATTGTCATTCAAAGTGCGTCAGCGCTGAAAGCTGAGAATTGGTCTGGATAGGAAGGGGGTTTAAGTGCCCAGTAAGCAAGTGGTTAAATCTCAGCTGTTTCAGCGAGAACTGGCTAAGATTAGAACCATTAATGGGCAGGCTGAATGTACCAAGTTGATCGATCAAATTGGGTACAACCAGCCTGCCGGATACTTATGATTATCACTAGCGGTTGCTATATCTGCTAGTGATAATCACTGTTTGTGGGGACAATACAATTGCTCAGCAGAAGGGATCCCCCTGTCAGCACTGACTGTGCTGACAGGGCAATCATTTACATTTCTTTCCTGCAATCTGTGGTTACTGGAAAGAAATTTGTACCATCTATTGTCTAACTGAAATTGAAAGTGAAAGTTAGTGAATATCTTGAAAGAACATGATGGGGGGAGGGGGAGACAGATGGAGATAAGGACAGTTCAGTGATTACATTGCACTGTAGTGTACACAGTTGCTCACTCACCCAGGTCCAGGCTGGATACTCAGGCATCTTTGGCACACAGGATCTGCAGCTGCTGTTTTCATATTTCCCTCCCACACATCCCCTCTCTTCAGATACATCTGCACGCCGGGGATAGTGTGGGCGGGGCGGGAAGTCACTGAAGGAGCAGAGGTGGGAGGAGGAGGTGCTGTATTCCTCCCTGATCTCCTGTCAGTGAGGGGGGAGGTAATGTGTTCGCTGGGCTGTGTAAGTGTCACAGTCAGACACACTTACACAGCTGCAGCCACCAGTTTCACAATATTACAGACTGATTCTCCTATCCTACGGACGGGAGAAATCAGTCTGTTTCTTCACAGTTACCAAGATAATGGAGGCTTGTCCGCTCCTCCCCTGCTGGTTCAATCCCTCTGAAGTCGCTCTCCTCCCTGCCAATGAGGGGGAGGGAGCAGATCGGTCGGAGCGGCTCTCACATTATGCTCAGAGTCAGCGAGCAGAGGGAGAAATCCGCCCCCTCTCACACTCCGCCCAGGGCACCCGCCCCTCTCGCCCACCCCTTGTACCGGCCCTGGTGACAGGTACTCTTTTTTGAAAAAATTGGGGTCTATTAGACCCTAGATCTCTCCTCTGCCCTCAAAGCATCTGACCACACCAAGATCGGTGTGATAAAATGCTTCCCCAATTTCCCAATGGCGCTATTTACATCCGGCGAAATCTAAGTCATAAAATGCTCGTAGCTTCCGGTTTCTTAGGCCATAGAGATGTTTGGAGCCACTCTGGTCTCTGATCAGCTCTATGGTCAGCTGGCTGAATCACCGGCTGCATTTTCAGGTTCCCTGTTGAGACAGGAGAGCCAGAGAAAAACACGGAAGACGGTGGGGGGGGGGCATTCCCTCCCACGGCTTGTAAAAGCAGTCTAGAGGCTAATTAGCCACTAGGATTGCTTTTACATGAAAGCCGACCGCTGGCTGAAAAGAATGATACCAAGATGATACCTAAACCTGCAGGCATCATTTTGGTATAACCACTCAAAGTTGTGAATGGCGTACCTGAAGACAAAAAAATGGTTAACAATAAAGCACAGTAAACGGTAAAGTACAAAAAATTGCATACCTGAAAAGCAAACATGATAAAACATAATAATAGCAATAAAACATTGCAGAATAGAATACAGTAAAAAAAGAGCAGAACAATAGAGAGAATAGAGAGAGAGAGAGAGAGAGAACAATAAAACGACAACTATTTTTTTTTATTTTATATATTTTTTTTTTTTTTTTTTTACACTTTTTTTGTAACTAACTTTTATAACTGTAACTGGTTCCAGGTTCGGGTCTCTCAAAATGCGATGGCATCTTGGGAGACCCTGTGAAAGTGTGCCTAGTCTGTGGAATGCTGTACCCTACGTTAAAGCGGGTGTGCACCTATTTAATATATTTTTTTTTTAGGAGTTCATTGAGAGTCTGTTCAAATCATGAAAATGTACTCACATGTTCTGTGAAGTAATACCGATTGTGGCCGATTTCTTTGAAAAGAATAACTTATAAAAGTGAAAGACGGTGGTTCCCATCTTCATTGTGGGCATTTGAAACCCACAAGGATGTATTTCCGGGATGCAGTGAATGCTGTCCTCCCAGCATTCACCGCTCGTTCCCGCGCATGCCCAGTGTCATCGCCGTTTGTTTCTGGGTTGCCATGACAACGGGCGGCGGCGTCGGAAGTTCCCGCCCCGTTGTGATGGCAACCAAAGATATGCAAAGAAGCAAACCTGCAAACAAAAGAAAACTCACTACGGGAGATCACTACGGGAGAGACTGGCATCGACTAAGGTAATGCAAAGCAAAAATGGAAAAATTTGAAACGCCCTCCAAACGTGGCGGACGTAATGACGTCAGTCCTGGTAAAGTCTCGCGAGATTTTACGGAGGTTATCCGCAATGTCTCCTGGGATGAAAGACAATGAGATCCCAGGAGACATTGCGGGGAACGAAGGATATGACGTCAATACCCGCAAAGTCCACGCCCACAGCCGCAGGGACAGAAACAAAGAAAGACTGATAACGCAAGGTAGGAAAAAAAAAAAAAAAAAAAAAAGCTCCATATGGCACTCGGTGTTGCTTTTAGAAGCCACCGAGATGCTGATTAAAAAACGGGTGAAGATCCGCTTTAATACTCAACTAGTGCATAGTAGCGTTCAAAACATTCACCAATGCAAAAACCAGGATTGTCAGGACAGGAGGGACAATAATAGCGGGTATCACGCCTATATCCGCGCTTGCTGCAGACACATCTTTTTTGGGGGGGTTTGTTGGGTAGGGGTACTCGGGAGGACATAAAGAAAATGCCTCTCATGCAGCCGACTGCATTTGGTTGGGGATGTGAATGGGGGAAGTACGGGTGCTGCAGAAGCGGTGGGTTCCCAATTAGGATTGGCGAATGCAGCAGGAAGGGCACTATGGGCACGACGGGCCTGTGTTTGTCTTTTTGGTGGCAGCGGGACACTACTTGTGCTTGCCACCTCACCAGCTTGAACTGCACTTATGGGACTCGCCACGTCACCAAGTGTTACTGCAGTGCTGGTTTGACTACGACCGGGGTGTACTAGGCCGCTGGCGCTTGCCAGTTCACCAAAACGCTACCAAAAAATCTGTTGGCGATCGCAGGGATCAGGCCTGACTCTGCGAACGCTGCAGTTATGCGTTTTAGTCTTTTGTAAGTGACAGTGATCGATCGATACTGCACTTGGGTGGGCTGGGCTGGGCCGGGCGGAGGGGCAAAATGCAGGTGCTAGCAGGTATCTGGGCTGATCCCGCTAACACTGCGTTTTTGGGAACCCTAAACTGCTGGGGATGCTAGTATAGATCTGATCGGATCAGATATTGATCCGTTCAGATACTATACCACTAAGGGTGGTGTACGGTGCGTGCGTGGGTGTTAGCGGTACTGGCGCTAACCTGACGCTGCCTGGGGCTGGTGCTTGCCAGTTCACCAAAATACTACCAAAAAAACTGTTAGCGATCGCAAGGATCAGGCCTGACTCTGCGAACGCTGCAGTTATGCATTTAGTGTTTTGTAAGTGTCAGTGATCGATCGATACTGCACTTGGGTGGGCTGGGCTGGGCCGGGCGGAGGGGCAAAATGCAGATGCTAGCAGGTATCTGGGCTGATTCCGCTAACACTGCGTTTTTGGGAACCCTAAACTGCTGGGGACGCTAGTATAGATCTGATCGGATCAGATATTGATCCGTGCAGATACTATACCACTAAGGGAGGCGTATGCTGCGTGCGTGGGTGTTAGCGGTACTGGCGCTAATCTGACGCTGCCTGGGGCGACGCATATCACCGCCGGGCGATCAGGGGGCTAAACCTTTATTCGGTAATAAACGGCGGGTGCCCTGACACTATAAAAAATAAACGAACTAACCAGCGTTACCCGTAACACTTATACGGTGATCAGTGGTGAAAGGGTTAACTAGGGGGCAATCAAGGGGTTAAAACATTTATTAGGTAGTATATGGGGGTCCCTGACGCTATAAAACGCTGACGGCGAACCTAAATATTTACCTCCCTAACTAGCGTCACCAGCGACACTAATACAGCGATCAGAAAAATGATCGTTTAGCGACACTGGTGACAGGGGGTGATCAAGGGGTTAAAACTTTATTAGGGGGGGTTAGGGGGGTACCCTAGACCTAAAGGGGGGTAACAGTAACTGTCCTAACACACTAACTGTCACAAACTGACACTATGCAGTAATCAGAAAAAAAAAAAAAAAAAAACTGCTGGTGTCAGTTTGTGACAGGGGGGGGGGGGTGATCGGGGGGGGGATCGGGGGGGGGATCGGGGTGTTTAGTGTGCCTGGCATGTTCTACTGAGTGTGTAGTGTGTTGTGCACTCACAGTGATGTCTTCTCTCCTCGGGCCGGAACGGAAATTACCGAGCCGAGGAGAGATGACATCATTTCCTTTGCTGCTGTTTAGCATACAGCAGCAAAGGAATGATTCGATTGGCCGGCGGCGATCGCGAGGGGGGGGCCACGAACGGATGGTCTCCCCCTCACCTCTGATCGCCGCTGGACAAAAGACGACCGCCTCGGGCACCGGGGGGGCGTCCGATCGGACCCCCCACCCGCGGAAGGCAAATCACGTACATGTACGTGATTTTGCCTGTCCGTGCCACCTTGCCGACGTACATCGGCGTGAGGCGGTCGTCAAGTGGTTAAAGGGAGGTGGCTAACATGGGAAGTGGCTGCGGAGTGAAGTGGGTGGTGGGGAGTGTGAAATGGATGATATGTTTCAAGTTTCTTTCACATTTGCGGTAATGCCTACTGCCCTCTAAAAAGTGATCTGTGGTGGATTGCTTTTCAGCAAGTGGTATAGCAGCAGCTGACAGGCGTTCATGAGGTGTTACTGCCACCTCATTTTTTTTTTTTACATTGCTCAATGGTGTTTTTACATTGTTGGACTATGTTGCTACTGCGAGCGAGTTTGGCTTGCAGTTGCAGAGTGGCCCCATTGAAATCAATAGGCAAGTTTGACAGGCGGTGCTGCCTGTCAAACTCTGCAGACTCAGTTAAAGATGCTGCAGTAAAAGTCGCATCTGTAACGTAAAGCATCACAGCTACGTAATTCGTACAGCCCTGTCCAAACGTATTTTTAAGATTTGGGTCAGGGACATGTGGTGAGGTCAGTGGCTGGTGAGGCACTGGCTAGTATCAGAGCCAGATACACACAAGTTACATACGCCACAAATGTTGGAGCAAGAGCAATAATTCTAGTACTAGACCTCCTCTGTAACTCTAAACATGTAACCTGTAAAAAATTTGAAAGCGTCGCCTATGGTGATTTTTAAGTACTGAAGTTTGGCACAATTCCACAAGTGTGCGCAATTGTAAAGCGTGACATGTTGGATATCCATTTACTCAGCTTAATATCATCTTTCATAGTATACAAAAAAAAATCAGGATAACTTTAGTGTTTTTTCTGGTACAATGTTTTTATTGAAATATAAAAGGGAAAAACCCCAGATAATGAGTTCCCACGCAGGGGATATGTACAGAAACATAAGAGAAAGGTTTACATAAAAGCACATAATGAACATTTTTAAGTGCATTATATCAATCTGACATTGACCCGTCAGCCAGGGCCGGCGGTCAGTGCGCTATACCTAAGCCGTAAGGCCCAGGGGCTAAGGCGGACAAAAGTGAGCGGAGTTATCCGCAAAACAGGGTAGGGGGAGACAAACAAGCATGAGAAGGGAGGAAAGAAGAGAGAAGAAAAAAAAAAAAAAAAAGGGGGGGGGAGAAGGGAGAAAAAGAACACATGTACAACAACAGAGGGGGAAGGAGGAGGAAATATATGAGTAGAACAGAGAGCGGCGGGCGAGAGGCCCAGAAAAAGAGGGGAAGGGAGGGGGGAAAAGAGGTCCCTCAGGCTGGAGGCTAGTTCAAATTGGACCTACAGACCTAGACTAGTCGGATTTAGATTGGGGAGTGTGTAGGACCACCACGGGGCCCATACCTTAAGGAATTTGGCATGGGAGTCGTGGAGGATGCTGGACATTTTTTCGTGAATCATGAGGGTCGTCAAGGAATTCTTCACCTCTGCGAATGAGACAGAGGGTTTTTTCCAAGCCCTCGCTATTGTTCGTTTGGCGGCAATAAATAAATATGTAGCTAGTTTTTGTTGATGAGAAAAGAGGCCCGGGAGCGGGCAATGGAGTAATGCAAATTTGGGGTCTTTGCGGAAGGGAGCATGAAATAGAGAGGAAAGTAGACCAAAGACCCTTGACCAGAAGCCTATAAGACGGGGGCAGGACCACCACGTGTGCAGTTCATCTCCTCGTTGACCGCAACCCCTAAAGCATCTGTCGTTGTATGATGGGTTTGATTTGGCGATACGGGCTGGAACCCAATACCAGCGCAGGAGGACCTTATAGGCCGCTTCCAACGTGGCAGTGTTAAAGGAGCATTTTGCTATGCTGGACCAGGCTTTACTCCAATCTGCGAGATCTATGGGGGATAGGTCGCGTTCCCATTTTAGCGAACTTTAGTGTTTTTTAAATTCATAAAACAGTTTCTTTAAAAGAAAAAACACAAAAACACACGTTTGAAAAATTGCTACGCAAATACCGTGTAGCATAAAAAATTGCAACGACCGCCATTTTATTCCCTAGGGTGTCTGCTAAAACTATGTATATGTGTTTGAGGGTTCTGAGTAATTTTCTAGCAAAAAAAATTATGATTTTAACATGTAGAAGTGTCAGATTTGGCCTGGGTGGCAAGGGGTCAACTACCATAAGTAAAATACAAATAATTATTATATTGTTTTTAAGGTAATTTACTATAATTTCAAAAACTGTACTCAAGCAGCTGGCTTAATGAAAAAACTACTGAAGTTTGAAGTTATAACTTCAAACCAGTAATTTCAGAGTAAACAGATAACAAATAAATTATTATGTTATAACATATAGCATAATAATATAGGATTTAGCTTGATTAAAACCGTACCTTTTCAGCAGCAGAAGATTCTCATTCTCCCTCTTAACTGTGGGAAAAACATGGGTTTATGGGTAAACCTTAAACCCATGTATTTTCTTCTAATTAAGAGGGCTGGGCTGGAAGGGAGCATGTGTCTTTTAGACACATGCCCCCTTCTATGACATTAGATATAACCAAAAGTGCAGCCCTGGATATATATACAAAAAACCCAAAATTGATATTACTATTGGAGGACCAACAACTTTCATATGTGATCCATAAATGGTGAAAAACCTTATAAAATCAACAATAACATAACATAAATGAGTGCTTCACTATAGTGATATATGTGCGTGATTAATATCAATTTTGTATCCACATATTTAGAGAGAGTCCAAAATACAAAAAATAAAAATAAAAAAAGTGTCCAAAAGAGCGATTGAATGTGACTTTCTATATATATAAATCCGTGACTGTCACCGTGTTGAACTCCCGTCACCTGGTATAGGTTGAAGGCTTACCAGACAGCCTCTGATCAGAGGCATAGAACTGACAGCTTGGGGTTTCCACTCCACAGCGACTGGAACTTTATCTGGGATGATGGATGTATATCAGCAAGCGATCACCACAGGCCTCCAGACAGCGGTACAGTCAGGGAAAAGAACTCTCACCGATATGGAAGTATTTAAGAGAAAAGAAAGAACTCCAAATAGTGTAGAGCGTTTTGACTCTTGTTTATTAAGAAAGCGCCACACTGGCATCCATAAAACAGTTTTCCTTGCAAGGAACCAATACAGCTTGAAACGAAACTCTGCGCATGCGCCGTCGGTACGAGCGTGTCAACCCAACCCTTCTATGACATTGCAGTGAGAGGCGTGCCTCCACTGCAGCATTTTTATTGGACAGCTGGGGCCAATGGTACTTTACCGTTGGTCCAAGACTCCAAGCTGCCCATTGAGCTCAGTGCCTCTGACAAGAAATGAGGAGAGGCACTGTGAGCTCAACCTCTCAGTCTGCTGCAAACAGAGTGTGCCAGCTTGTATTTAAACTGGCTGCACTGTATGTAACTTCTGATAGGCTGCACAAGGAGCCCCATATCTCTGAAACCATAGGTCCTAAGAGCCCCAACCCAACATTTTGAGCAGTGGTGGGGTAGGTCTTCTGCTACCTACCCCCCAAATTTGGGGTCTCTATGACCCTCGAAATTCTATATTAATTTTTTTTTGGGGGGGTAAATGAGCCTATTTTAATGTAAGGGGCCTGGAGCTGCAGCTCCAATAGCCCCTATGTAAATCCGGCCCTGCTTATATGGAGTGAAGGAGGAAATCTTAACACATTTACTGTAATATAAAGTTACATTTTTGTCATGCAGCCCCCTTTGGGATCTCTGAGTATCCCAAGACTAAGCCTCATCATCACATATACAGGCTTTCATTCATTATTTATTTTTTTCATTACGGAAGGCCACTTACCTTCTTTGCCAGGAGTCTACTACATTGTGATTCCTCAGATCAGGCACCAAACATGAGAGGCACACCGTCCGCTCTTAGAGCCCATTCACACCTGAGCGTTTTGTAGCTTGAAGCCTCAAGCTACAAAACGCTTGAGGGGAAAAAATCCATTATTCTCTATGGAGATGGTTCACATCTCCACTCCAAGTCGCCTGAAGCCCTACGCCTGAAGCTCAAACAAGTTCTGGACCCTTTTTTGTTGCGCGAATCGGGCAGATTTGGGCGTTTTTGGAGCAGGAAGCAGATGACAAAATCTAACAACATAGCAACAAATGATGAAACAGATGATCATTTTTCCTATTGGCTAATAAAAAAATGCCAAAGCTCAAAAACGCCGGACAACGCTGCATGGAAACGCGCAAATATGCCCGGAAAAACGCGCGACAAAACGCCGGAAGAAACGCTCAAAAACGCTACTCCCAGGTGTGAATGCAGCCTAAGTGTAGCCACTTCTGTTTGGCTTCTATACAGCTTGCTTCTGGTTCAGCTTCCATCCCAACTGGCCCTCAAATTAACTTTCCAAAGCACAGATTCTTTGTTGGTGCTGCTGGGTGTAACTGACACACACTCACTTCATGTGGCAACCTTCTATTGAAATCTTCACATCATAGAATACAACAAAGTTACTTTTTTCAGGTTTGCATGTTATTTTACATTATCAGACTAGTGCAATATATTTTCCTTGCATACATTAACCAACAGCATGCTGCAAGTACCTGTTGAGATGTCTGAGAATATAAACCATGTAGCTAAAAATGCCCAGACTTTATATCCAAAGGCATCTGACATATCTTGATGAGACTGCTAGTAGACCCGGTTCATCCTTGTGAACTCATCTGAGGCAAATCTACTAGGACTGGTAAGTTGTTAATGATCTGTTAAGACCACATTGGATGAGCTGTATTTGAGTTTCTATTGACAAAGAAGCGTAAACATAGTTGGCAATGTTACAAGTTTCTAGTGACTGGATAAAATTTATTGTCAGTGATATCACTGATCTTTAGTAAATAGACGGGCTTCATTCTCGGAGAGGTCACTGACCTTCAGTTAATGGATAGTTTATATTCTCAGTGATACTACTGGTTACTAGTAAATGAATAGGCTGCAACCTTAGTGATACCTCTGGTTACTAGTACATGGATATATTACACTAAAGGCTTGCATTCCCAATCATATGGATGGGTATTAGTAAACAGGTGAAAGTAAAGAGCGCAGCCTATAGTAGGAGGATGCCTTGTACTGAAATGCCTATCTTGGGTCTCTTTTTACAGAATGACAACCCTGTGTTATGTAGTACTCTGCTAAATTTAGGTTTGTTTAGGTGACACTCCTTCAGTCTCCTCTCGCATTACTAACTGACATATCAGCATGGATGTCACACCATTTCCTTAAACTAAATCTCTCTAAAACTATTAATTCCCCCCCCCCCCCGCCTGTGCCCCCCTCCATGACTTTTCCATCAAAATCAACAATGCAACTATCAGTCCCTCCCCTCACACCAGGGTACTAGGTGTAATCCTAGACTCTGACTTGTCGTTTCCACCTCAAGTCCAATCGTTGTCAAAAGTTTGTAGAATTCACCTCCGTAACATCTCTAAAATTTGCCCCTTTTTAACGAATGAAACCACCAAGCTCCTCATTCACTCCCTTATTATCTCTCGCCTTGACGATTGCAACTCCCTTCTCATTGGCCTGCCTCTTCATAGGATATCCCCTCTTCAGTCTATCATGAATGCTGCTGCCAGACTTATCCAGCTTACCAACCGGTCAGTGTCTGCCAACCCTCTCCTCCAATCCCTACACTGCTCCCAATCACCCAGCGAATTAAATTCAAAATACTAACCACAACATACAAAGCCATTCACAACTGCCCCGAGCTACATCACCAATCTCGTCTCCAAATATCACCCAAATCGTCTTCTCCGCTCTTCTCAAAACCTCCTACTCTCAAGCTCTCTCGTCTCCTCCTCCCATGCTCGTCTCCAGGTTTTCTCCAGAGCCTCTCCCATCCTCTGGAACTCGCTACCTCCACCTGTCCGGCTATCCCCTACTCTTGCTACCTTCAGGCGATTCCTGAAAACTCATCTCTTCAGGAAAGCCTATCACGTCTCCAACTAATCTTTTACCACTTCCATCAGCTCATTCCCCACATTTACAGCCTTTTGTACCACCTGCCCCACCCTATTAGATTGTAAGCTCTTCTGAGCTGGGCCCTCTTAATCCTCTTGTATTTTATTGTATTATAACTGTATTGTCTCCCTTTTATATTGTAAAGTGCTGCGTAAACTGTTGGCGCTGTATAAATCCTGTATAATAATAATAAGTTACATTAATCAGAGAAATGCACTATAAGTTGCAGTATGTTTGTGTGAAGGAACCTCCTATCTATTTGGATGTAACCTCTGGACCCATGCTAACCAAAACACCAGATAGCAACTATTGTGTGTGGAGAAGTAACAACTGCATCCGAGTTAAATATTTAGGAATTTGAATTATTTAATGAGCAAGTTAGAAAAAAAATCAAATAAAAATATTTTACAGTGTACTGAATTAACTCTAAAATGATGAAAATATTAAAATGTTTGATAAAATAGTCGGTAGCAATACCGTATTCCTTAGATATGTTTGTCCAGTAGGGTATGACTAGAGATGGGAAGGCCTGGAAAATAAAATGAAAAAATAGGCGAAAATTTTTTTATTTTTTTTTTCAGTGTTTTTCAGAGCTGTTGTTTTCAAGAGAATTTGAAAAGTGTGGAATATGTTCTTTTAGAATGATGAATACTATATCTATGACATGGTATTCAAATTCTATAACATAAAGATCTTATTGAAAAATTTCTGAGACTTTATGTAAAGTCTTCAATTATTGCAAATTCTCTCAGCTGAAGACAAGCAAGTCCTGGAATACAATTCAGGTAATACTGTACTTCTCAATGCATTTCCCAAATAAGAAAAATATGCATTTCTGCCACTTTGGGGCACTGCAGGGGAAAGGCTACAGTTTTTTTTTTTTGCTTGCTTGTGGGCTCCATCTTGTACCACCTACAGTTGGGTGATTGTTGGGATACAGTGGATGATGGTTTCTGTCCTCTCAGGCCTTAATTGACAGGTGAGAATAAAAATTTGTCTGACAAATTACCATATTTATCAACGTAAAAACGTGAAAATCAGGGGGAAATCGTGTGTGTGTGTTATATGCTGATTCCTGGCTGTCTCTGAGGGGAAGAAAGGAGTGAGTGCTGCTGGATTACACATACCTGCGATCTCCTGTGTACCCAGCGCTCAGTCACGCACACTACTGCTGCCTGGCAATGGACCACTGTTCTGTCTATCATATGAGCCGGGCCAGGAGACAGGACTGTGAGTGACTGAGTGCCGGGTACACAGAAGATCACAGGAGATCGTGGCTCTGTAATCTGGCACTGGCGAGGCTACAGATGTCCACTGGGCAGGCTGCATTGTTGGGCAACAGAGAGGCTGCAGATGGGCACCGAGCAGGCTGCATTGTTGGGCAACAGAGGCTGCAGATGGTCATTGAGCAGGCTGCATTGATGGGTACTACTGGTGAGGCTGCATTGATGGGTACTACTGGTGAGGCTGCATGGCTGGGCTCTGGTGAGGCTGCATGGCTGGGCTCTGGTGAGGCTGCATGGCTGGGCTCTGGTGAGGCTGCATGGCTGGGCTCTGGTGAGGCTGCATGGCTGGGCTCTGGTGAGGCTGCATGGCTGGGCTCTGGTGAGGCTGCATGGCTGGGCTCTGGTGAGGCTGCATGGCTGGGCTCTGGTGAGGCGGCATGGCTGGGCTCTGGTGAGGCGGCATGGCTGGGCTCTGGTGAGGCGGCATGGCTGGGCTCTGGTGAGGCTGCATGGCTGGGCTCTGGTGAGGCTGCATGGCTGGGCTCTGGTGAGGCTGCATGGCTGGGCTCTGGTGAGGCTGCATGGCTGGGCTCTGGTGAGGCTGCATGGCTGGGCTCTGGTGAGGCTGCATGGCTGGGCTCTGGTGAGGCTGCATGGCTGGGCTCTGGTGAGGCTGCATGGCTGGGCTCTGGTGAGGCTGCATGGCTGGGCTCTGGTGAGGCGGCATGGCTGGGCTCTGGTGAGGCGGCATGGCTGGGCTCTGGTGAGGCTGCTTGGCTGGAATCTGGTGAGGCTGCATTGATGGGCTGTGACCCTTATTTTGCTTCAAAAGGTCTTTATTTAAAAGGTGTTTTTTATAAAATATTTTTAAATTTAAGAACTTCCCTCTTAAATTAAGGTCCGCATTATACCCCTGTGCGTGTTATGCACCGATAAATACTGTAGTTTATCTTTATAACTTTTAAATGATTCCTAATTATGTTCTCCACCATCACAGCATAATGTTTACCTATAATCTGGTCAGTAAATTGTTTTTTCCTTTCCTCCTCTTAGTAAAATGGTGAGACCGACATCTAGAGTTTGGAAACCTTTCCACAGTGCAATTTCTGCTGAGAGCAAAGCTGCAATTTACAAATATTGTGAGAAGAAATACTATTTTCCAAATGCTATAAAGATGACAAAATACATCCAGCATGCCAGAGGTGCCCTAAAGACATTAAAAAATACTTTATGAAATGATGAAGACCAGAATGAAAGTGAGGTGCTTTTCCCTCCAGAGTTCTCATTCCAGAAACGCTCTTTCTGCTGCTTCTGGATCATCACAAAGTGTTTCTTCACCAGCAGCATCTTCAAATAAGGAAGTGTTACAAACCATGGCCTCCCAAAAATAAACAATCCCTTCATTTATAGAGAAAATTACACCTGAAAATCGGGAGAAAATTGATTAAGCTTTTGTAAGAGCAATATATGCTTCTGGGTTAGCATTGTCAATAACTGAAAATGCATATTGGCAGGAAGGTTTTTAATTATTTTGCGGGAAAGGGGGGTGGTTACCTGTTATGTATAGTTGTCATGAAATGTTCTTAATGCATACAGTCCTTATTATTCCATTTCTAATAAAATAAATAAAATGTTAAAAACACATTTAGTTTATTTACTGAATAAGCTTTACTTTTATTTCAAGCATAATGCTTTTATATACCCTTCACATTCCCAGTGTAACAAAATGACTTTCAATTTGTAAAACTATTCCACACTGAATTTTTTTTTAATTTTTCCAAAAATGTCAATTTTTTCGTGTGGAAAACACAGGGAAAAAAATGTTTTTTTTTTTTTTCATGGTTTAAAAAATTTCCAGAAATGTTATATCTCTAGGGTAAACCTTGTAGAACATCTGCCTTGGGCTTATCAGTGGAGCATACAAGCAGGCTCTTATCTTCCTATCAGAATCTAGAGATACTGCTAAAGCTTCAAAAAACTACTCCTGCAGGATAAGCTTTTGTACATGACCAAATGGGAATCTGATTGTGCTATTGCTTTATCCATAGAGGATTGGGACAAATGTTTTGTAAACATTCAGAAATGTACCTGGTCACTCACAATCCGTGAAACCGCTTTTAAGATTTTTACGAGATAGTACCTGACCCCTGTAAAGTTGCATTCTATCTTTCTGTTAGTTTTCCCTACTTGTTTTCAGGGATGCCCATTCCCTGGTTCCTTTCCCCATATTTTCTGGGAATACAAGAAGGTTCTCCTTGTTTGGTGTAAATTGGAGGATTTTTCCTTAAAGTAGGAGGCCATGCAAAATCTAAAATTCCTGCATCTATAGACACCAGGGCTCTAACACTAACCTCCCTATCCCTGTAAGAGGAGTATACATACCTTTTTGTAAGCAGATCTTACCTGCTCCGACCTGATGTCCAGCCCCGGAAGTTCTGCAGAGGACAATGAGGACAACGGCTGTGAAATTAATGGGAAGTGGTGTCACCCATAGCGTTACTATGGGGCTTCCGTTGTCCTCCGTCTCCTCTGCACCCGCCTACACAGAGAAGCCGTGGCTGACAGCTCAGCTTGGGATCCGGTCGGTGTGGGTCAGATGGACTTCCAAAAATGTATGTATACTCGTTTTTTTCTTTACAGGTTTATTGTTAGATCCCTGGTGTCTATAGATGCAGGGATTTTAAAATTTGCATGGACTTCCACTTTAAGAATAGTTGGTAGCCCTGTTCGCCTTACAATGGCAAACTGTTAACATTTTGCATCTATCCCAGAGATTCCCATCCCTCATATGAGACTTATGCATACTATTTGTGTCTCTGTTCATTGTGTTATCACCTTGCATTAGAAAACTCCCTCTATTCCAGTCTCACAAATTAAAACAAGAGTAGGCTCCATTAGCTGCATGGAAAAGATCTTCCATACTTTATATAATTTTATGCCTTATTATAATAACAAATGGAATCCTTGGTTTGAACATGGCAATGTTTTTCATTGACTCCTTTTATATTTTTGTGGCTCTCCTTAATGAACCTTTTTGATATGTTATTCAATCATTATATTGACTGTATCACCCTATGTTGACGTTCCTTATGTTGGCAATACTGTCTTTATGCATATCTTTTGCCTTACCTTTTATTCATATGATATTTTTCTCTGTCTGTCTGCTACTTACCTTGCAGGTTCATCAGCTTTATGCACACTATTTGTACTAAATCCCTTTTATCAGAATATCTTGTCTATTTTTATAATTGTACCTTTTTGTACCAACTGTTTTCATTAAAAAAAAAGTTTGTAAACAAAAAAATGGCTCCTGGAAGTTCCACTTTGTTATGCCTACAACACTGAAGTCATGTCCCTTCCCATGATGTTGCAAAGTTGGCGATTCTGAATTCAAGGAATTTAATCAATCCAGGATCTAACGAAGAGGAGATGCACCATTAAAAACAATCAATGAAGATTCCAGGGTGGTAGCTCCTGTGTCCTGATCCTTTCTCCTGCTTCCCCATTGAGAATACCAGCATATCCCAACTGTCATAATAAAAACTGGGAGTTGCTGTATATTATATAATATGATGATGTATGATTCAGTTGCTCATTAGTAAAATAACACTTGAAGATAGAAATAGATAGGAAACCCCAGCGCTAATAGAAAAATCAATAAAAGAACCCAAATAAATATATGAATAAATATAGAAAGCAGCTACCACCCAACTACGCAATCACTATGCCAATAAAAATAGTGAAGTACTTTCAATCTAATTTGAAAGCGACATATAAAAACCTGCAAACTAACAATTCATATTATCATAAGAGTATCTCCTTAATAACATATATCAATATGTGAAACAGTAATACATAAATATTAAAAAAATGTGTAGTCCAATATAAATGTCCCATACACCATCCAATCTTCATGTAATCATCAATTGATTTTCAAATTCTTGCCAAAAAAAATATAGTTCCTTCAACATGAAAAAAAACACCAACATGCCCTTCACCACACCTCATGGGTATCTCATCATTTTAATAATGAGGACCTCACTGTAATATAATATATCATCTACTCCTGAGAGAGCAATTACCATTGAGTCATAGTTTATGTAGAGGAGTGGAATTTTGGATATGTAAAAAAAGTGCAATTGACCTGTTTTTTTCATTGTCACATAAAGCATATGCATAAGAAACCTTGCTTTGCACCAGGAACAGCATTTTAGTTTCACTTTAAATGGGACAAATGCATTTTTTACATCTTTTTGTCTATAGATTACATAGAAAGTAAAATAATGCAAAATAAGGTCTAGTTTGTCAAGTTTGTCTAGTATTCAGCAATGACAAAGATATTGCTGAATAAAGAGGCTCACCTTTGAAATGGAAAAATTGCTCAAAATCAATATGGGATATGCAGGTTTGCGAGCCAAGTGGTTGAAAAGAGGTAGAGAGATAGAAAATATTGTTGCCTTAAATGCGAACTTGCATTACTAAATACAAAGCTTTGTTCACAAGATCATATCCAAAAAAGTACAATGCAACTTTCACAATATGAATAAACTTATTTAAATACACATGAAACAATCCCTATAAAAAAATATAATACAGGAAAATGCATCCGCATTCACTGCCCTGATGGACGTAAAAATAAATATATTTTGGTATGTCAAATAACTGAGTACAGTTGCCAAATGTCAGTCTTTATAAAATGATAAGCGTGATACATTGAATAAACAAATAAAAAAATGTATACTGTAAAAAGCCACGTAATTTGGAAAATGCAATCCTGAATTCACTTTTAATCTGAAAATCTGCAGAAAGTTAGGTCTAATTCAGCTTACATAAATGATCACTGGAAGAGTTCTTCTTGAAGCCCATGCTTACTGCCACGTTGCTCTCTCTATCACCAATCACATTTAAACTTCCAAGCCAGGTTAGAATCTGGTAGCTGTAAGAAACTTCTTAGTACTTTATTGTTTTCATTGCAAGGGACATGGAAGCTCCTGCAGTGGGTGTATTTGGGAATTGCTCTTCTGCAAAAAAGGTATTCTCTGTTTATTAGATTATCCACAAAAGGGGGTTTGATGGATAAGTGTATTACATGCCAGGGTGAAAACTGAAATATCAAGCATTAAAGCTGTTCCCCATGGGTACACCTCAAGGCTTTATATTAATTTTTGAAATATGGAAATTTGACACTACAAGTGCACTTGGAAGTGCAGTCGCTGTAGATCTGAGGGGGGCATGCAAGGAAAATAAAAAACAGCATTTTAGCTTGCACATGATTGGATGATAAAATCATCAGAGATTCCCCTCATTTCAGATCTTCCACTCAGATTTACAGTGAATGCACTTCCAAGTGCACTTTCAGTGCAAAGTGGCTTTGCCTTTAGTAAATAACCCCCAAAGTGAGGTTAAACTCCCTCTAGGTCTCTGCACCGGTGCAAGCTGGGCTGAGAATGCTGTTCTGAGAACGTCTTTCTTTCCTTTCTGATGCAAAGACAGCCATAACGTCCAGCTACATCTAGCAGAAGGAGCCACCTAAACAAAGGAATCATCTCTATGGATTCTCCACAAGTTTGTGAGCAAGCACATCTCTCAAAGTCCTTCACTTGGTTTGAATATACTGGCATCTGAAGGTCCCAGCATATCAGCCATCTGCCTTTTGGTAGTTTCAATAAAAAGAAGCTGCAAAGAAAGCTTATTTTGATATCCTGACTCTTTAGTTAACCCAGGGTGCTTTGGGAATCCTTTATTGTGTATTAAATGTTTATTATCTGTAAAACACAATTGTGTGGTTGCTCAATTGTGTGTATATGCATAGGGTGTAATACTGGCACACAGATGCATAAAAACAGAGCCTAGGTATACTCACAATTCACCAAACATGTAAACCAATAAAGGAGGCACTCACTGTCCTGTTGACTATTTTAATTATATTTTTGAATTTTTATATGTGAAGGGTGTAAACTCTCTATATTCAGAATTCTAAAATGGGTAGAAAAACAACATGAAATATATAAACTATGATAGTAATACAAAAAACAGTTGTAGCCCTTAAAAAAAAAAAAAGCTGGTAATTCGATCCATTGTACTGAACTTAAAACGTTACTTTTGGGTGGATTGGCCCTTTAATTTTTAAGTAACTTTTTATAGTATAATCTGTACAGCTGCATATTTTCCCTTTAAACTTCCTTTTTAGGTGTTCTGTTTTCTGAACTGAGATTTTATTTTCCAACTACTGGAAATTCCTCACTTTCATGTTTAATATTTGTAACATCCTGCCGAATTTCATTGTCCTTGGAAAGGGGTCATAGATCAACAAGCCGAAAGGTTGTAATAGAGTGCATCCTAAAAAAAACATGCAACATCATGATTGCCGATAAGAGTATTCATTTTCCCATTGGCTCAACTGTACTGTTTGTCTGATACAGGAAGAAGCGATCATTTTGCTGAATGACTTCCCTAGAATTTAGTCGGAAAGGAACAAATGGTTAATATACACATGTAAATGTGACATGGTGTTTGGAAATGGAAAACTTCTTCCATTGGTGAACTTGATGACAAAAGGCTTGGCAGACATACTTTTCTATATAGAAATAACATTTCCTGCATAGGTTTATAATATGTGTGGTACATGAGGCTGATTTACAAAGCAGCAGTAGGGCCTTACTCCTGCTATATCGCTGCTTAAAAAAAAATTCAAAGTTAGCGATGTGTCTAGTGTTTCAGGACCCTAGAGCCAGTGGAGTAGTATTACTGTGACCCAAATAAGTAAAACAATGCAGTGGGAAAAATACTTTAGGAGAGCCCGGTCATCTTAGCATGGGTTTTCTTATGATGATCACTGGGGATTTTTTTTCTCAGATCAGGTGCAGGAACTCAAACACTCACCCCACCCCCAGTCAAACCGCATCAAATAGTGGATTCTGGAGTGTGCTATGTACAGAGTGCAGGGTTCAGGAGTGTGCTGCGTACACTGTGCAGGGCTCAGGGGTGTGCTATGCACAGAGTACAGGATTGTGCTATGTACAAAGTGCAGGGTTGTGATAGATACAGAGTGTAGAGTTCAGGAGCGTGCTACAAACAGATTGAATAGTTCAGGAGTGCACTACATTCAAAGTGTAGGGTTCAGGATTGCGCTACATACAGAGAGCAGGGTTCAGGAGTGCACTATAAACAGAGTGCAGAGTTGAGCTCTCTTCTGCAGGCCTTTACCTCTGCATCCCCATTTCACTTCCACCTCTCCTCAGCTTTGAACTTTGCAAAAAGGCACAGAGCCTGGCGTTAGTACCTCTCCACACATTTTTTAGGTGGCTCCACCTCTTTCACTTGCAATGATATCATCCAGCGAGGGTGCAGCTTACCACGTGACTCCCTCCTCCTGCCCATGACCACACTATACCTGGGGTGCCTGCACCTCCCCTGAGTGCAGGGCAAGAGGGATCTATGTGAGCCACTTGAGAGAGGTAAGCCTTCACTTGTAAACACAGAAGTCGGGCTTCTGTGTTTGCAAGGGACAGTGGTGAGCAGGGAACAGAGCGCCAGAGCCAGGGGAGGCAGAATGGAGTTCGCCACAATTCCAGCTGGGACGACAGACACAAGTAACAAGCTCTCAGATTACTCACACACAGCTAAAGGAGTCATCTCAATAACTAAGTAACACTCCCCCTCCGCCTATTCTATTAAACAAGAAAATATTGTCTGTATTTTCAGACTGTAGGAGCTTTCCTTTCAGAAATGCCAGTATGCTCTTCAAACAAGGTGCATGAAAGCACTCTGTATTAAATATTGATTTACAAACAAAATTATATAAAATGTCAGAATAGTTATTTTTAAAAAAAATGAATAAAATTACCCAAAAGCACTATAGTTTCCCTTGTACTACCTTCAAAGTCACACCCTCTAAAAGTGCAACTTTACAGAACAGAATGAAACTTGATATCCACTGCTCAGAAAGATCTGGAAAAAGTATAAATGCTTCATATGGCTATAACTCTTCATACAACTGTTTGCCCTTTGATCCTCTATAAACCATTTATTGCAACATATATTCCTAAGTCCCTTCCCTATGCATGGAAATTAGTTACCTCCACATTAATTCATGTGATATTATGCAAGATTGGTGGTGCAAATTTCTGCTCTACTTGATACTGATCTTAAACTGATGTTTGGTTATACTTAACAACTTCAGCCCTGAAAAGGTTTTACCCCCTTAATGACCAGGCCATTTTTTGCGATACGGCACTGCATTATTTTAACTGACAATTACACGGTCGTGCAACACTGTATCCAAATAAAATTGTCCTTTTTTCCCCACAAATAGAACTTTCTTTCTGTGGTATATGATAACCTCTGCCTTTTTTATTTTTTGCGCTAGAAACAAAAAAAGACTGACAATTAAAAAAAAAATAATAATATTTTTTACTTTCTGCTATAGAACATATCCAATAAATAAATGTTAAAAACTAAAACTTCTTTATCAATTTAGGCTAATATGTATTCTGTTACATATTTTTGGTAAAAAAAAAAAAAAAAAAAATCCCAATAAGCGTAAATTGGTTTGTGCAAAAGTTATAGCGTCTACAAACTAGGGGATAGATTTATGGCATTTTTATTTATTAATTTATTTTACTAGTAATGGCGGCGATCAGTGGGACTGCGACGTTGCGGCAGACAGATTGGACACCTAACTGACACTTTTTTTGGGAACCAGTGACATTACTACAGTAATCAGTGCTAAAAATTTGCAATGTTACTGTACTAATGACACTGGCAGAGAAGGGGTTAACACCAGGGGCGATCAAAGGGTTTAGTGTGTCCCTAGGGCAGTGATGGCGAACCTTGGCACCCCAGATGTTTTGGAACTACATTTCCCATGATGTTCAACTACACTGCAGAGTGCATGAGCATCATGGGAAATGTAGTTCCAAAACATCTGGAGTGCCAAGGTTCGCCATGACTGCCCTAGGGGATGCTTTCTAACTGTGTGGGGGATGAAGACACACTAGATGAACACAGTGATCCTGATTAGCAGGAGTTTATCGCTGACAGAACGGCAGTCTGCCTTGTTTACATTGGCAGACCGCCGTTCTCTCTCTCTGGGGAGCAATTGTGGGTGGCCAGCGGACATCGCTTCCGCCAGAACCCGCTGATTGGCTTTCCCTCTGGCCAATCAGCATGCTCGCCCCTGCTGACTATTGCACGAAATGATGTACAGGTACGCCAATAGAGCAGACCTGCCGCAGTATATGTACTGCGGCTGGTTGGCAAGTGGTTAAAGAAGAACTTTATGAAATTACAGCAAAGGCACCTTTAAAAAGGTTTGTAGTTACATACAGTAGTTAATCTGGTTGAAAAGAGACACTGATCCATCCAAAAAACAAAAATGCACACACACACACACACTATCTCCATCTTACACCCAGAGATGATCCATGGGAAGAAAAAAAAAAAAAACAAAGCATGATCCAATTTGTTTCAAGAGGCAATCGGATATTCCCTGGATCAACTTTACCTATAAAATATTAGTAACTAGTTATATTATGTGCATTAGGAGAGAATCCAGGCCTTTTGACCCAGCTCTTCAGGGAGGCTATTCCACATTTTCACAGCTCTTACTCTGAAGAAGCCTTTCTGTATTTGGAGATTAAATCTCTCTTTCTACAGACATAAAGAGTGCTCCCTTGTCCTCTGATGACTTTAAGGTGAATAACTCTACACCAATTCACTATATGGACCACTTATGTATTTATACAGTACATGTTGATCATATCCCCCCTTTATCTCCTGTTTTCAAGAGAGAATAAATTCAGTTCATCCATGCCCTCCTCTGCACATTCCAGATGAGGTCTTACTAGTGATTTGTATAGGGGCAAAATTATATCTCTCTCTGGAGTCCATACCTCTCTTAATACAAGAAAGGACTTTGCTCGCTTTGGAAACCCCAGCTTGGCATTGCATGCCATTATTAAGCTCATGATTTACCAGAAAACCCAGATCCCTCTCCACCATTGACTCCCCCAGTTGAGTTGTACTCCCCTAGTATGTATGATGCATATTTTTAGCCCCTCACTTTACATTTCATTCTCATCCATGTGACCTGAGGAAGGGGAAATCTCTGAAACATGTAGTCTTTGGTCCCATGTAACTGGTCGCTCTATTCCCAATTTGTCCTTTCATGTGGCTTCCAGCAGCTTGGGACAGCATTTGCTTGCATCGGTGTCTATCGGTGCCCTCAACATCTGATCCTCTTTTGGGCTCTTCAGCCAGGACTTGATGTCAACTCCAGGTTCCAAGTGTGTCACTTCCAGTCAGCGGATGCATAATTTCCGGGACCCCAGTAGCTGCCGAAACAGTCGTCTTTCTCCATCTCCCCGGATCTCATGCGGCTGTTCTAGCCATCATCCACTGGGTCCGTGATTTGAGGTTTCCATCCTTACCCAAGACCACCCACTAGACCTACCAACTGTCATGATGATTGAGCTGTGCATTTTACCTGCCACTGCACACTGCTGACCTGGATCTCATGGCTTAGATGTGAGCTGTTTTAAATTATAAATTTCTAAGCTACAATAAACTAACTTTTTACATATTTTGTCTACCTTTGTGTCTTAGTTATATTTATTACCTAGTTTGGACTAGCTCCCCTACCTTGATCTATTGTATAACTTTACATTTATCAATATTAAACCTAATTTGCCACATAGTTGCTCAATTAAACAGTGCAGTGAGATTAGCTAATAAATTAGACATCCTGTATAAGTTACTCCACTGCATAGCTTGGTATCATCTGCAAACACTGAAAAGGTACTTTTAATCCCAGACCCTATATCATTTATAAATATTTTAAAAAGTAAGGGTCCACCACTAACAACCCTAGACCATTCAGAGTAAGAATCATTAATCACTATTCTCTGAATTCAGTCTTATAGCCAGTTTTTTATCCATTAACAAACTGATTTTTCAGATAGTCACCTGCCCAGCAGACCCATCAATGTCGTGCTGCGATCTGCTGATCAGTTACAGCATCCCGGGTCCTGTGCTGTCATTTTGGCCCTCCTCAGCCATCAGAAGCCAGCTGTCTCTTCTGGGCTCAGGCAGCCGACAACCAATGATCAGGGCTGGACTGGGACAAAAATTTGGCCCTGGACTTCCTCATGACCGGCCCACTTTAGTTTTGAGTGTCCCCAACAGCGCCCCCCTTACATCAGAGTGTGCCCAACAGCGTCCCCCTTACATCAGTGTGTCCCAATCAGCAGCCCACTTCACATCAGAGTCCCCATCAGAAGCCCTTCACATCAGAGAGCCCCCATCAGCAGTCCCCTTCACATCAGAGTGTCCTCCCCCTCCCACATGTACACAGTTTTAAGGCAGATTCTCGTTCCTCTCTCCAGTCATTTGATAACAAGATAAGGTAAGAGAGGAAGGAAAGTCTGCCGTTGGTCTATCTCCCCCTGCAGGCTGGAGGGAGCATAATGCCTAATGCTCTCTCCAGCATATGACGGAAGCTGCTTCTCCTGACAGGAGTGAAATTGCGATTACTCACTGTCAGAGGAGCGGCTCCAGGACCGCACCTGACTGGCCCACTGAGCCATTGGCCCACCGGGAATCTCCCGGTAGTCCCGATGGCCAGTACATGCCTGCCAATGATACCGATGATGACCCCAGCTCCGCTCACTGATTGCTGTTATTCCCTATTCCTGCAGAGGTAGCAGTGCCTAGCTAAGTGAGCAGGGTCAGGTCTATGGTGTAAAATCAAAAACATTACGAACAAAAAAAAAAAAAAGGAAGAGAGAAAGAAAAAAAGTCTGATTCATATTGCAGAGGGTAGTGGCTGTGCAAGGTCTGGGGGTGAAGATCTGCTTTAATAAAGCAAACACTGATATAAAATGCAGGTGCCTGGACATGCCTGCAGCAGCTTTCAGTACCTCCTGCCTTGACTGAAAGCTATGGCACTTTTAGATAGTGGTAAAGCTTGCTTACCACTTCTCATTGCCAGAAAATGCTAGAATTTTGCTTGGCAGAAAGAGAGAAGACGTCTTTGCTTTTTGGTCACTTTGACACCCATAAAACAGACAGGAAGTGGGAAGAAATTTCCCACATATAGGCAACACTAAAAAGTAATTAATTTTGGCTGAAGTTTGGCGTATTGGCAGTTGATTGAAAAGAAAGAAATAAGAACAATGAAAAAGTTCTGCCTGTAAAACTGTAGGTCATGAACAGTTATCTGTATCTGAACACCACAAACTGAAAATGCCATTTAATTCATTTTTAATATTCAAAGCAAACTATGGAATAAAATGCTATAAGCTAACATATAGGACAAAGGTAAGCCTTTTGCTACCCTATAGACTAAAACAAACACCATTTTTCCTTTTACTGTTTGTTTAAACTGCCCACATTGCACGCCATGTCTAAATCCTGGACATGTGCACAAAACTATGTTCACGTCCAGTTCACTTCACAAAGCAAAACGTAGTGACATGTCTCCCAAACCTGGCACTGTACTTGACTGTGTCTGCCAGGCTTATCACTAGTTTAGCACAATGTGAAAGCAGCTGCTGCTCATGGGGGGATACAGTCAGGTCCATAAATATTGGGATATCGACACAATTCTAATCTTTTTGGCTCTATACACCACCACAATGGTTTAATATGAAACAAACAAGATGTGCTTTAACTGCAGACTTTCAGCTTTAATTTGAGGGTATTTACATCCAAATCAGGTGAACGGTGTAGGAATTACAACAGTTTGTATATGTGCCTCCAACTTTTTAAAGGACCAAAAGTAATGGGCCAGATTAACAATCATCCATCAAACTTTCACTTAATACTTGGTTGCAAATCCTTTGCAGTCAATTACAGCCTGAAGTCTGGATCGCATAGACATCACCAGATGCTGGGTTTCATCCCTGGTGATGCTCTGTCAGGCCTCTACTGCAACTGTCTTCAGTTCCTGCTTGTTCTTGGGGCATTTCCCTTCAGTTTTGTCTTCAGCAAGTGAAATACATGCTCAATCGGATTCAGGTCAGCAACTCTTTGGTTGCTTTCGCAGTATGCTTCGGGTCATTGTCTATCTGCACTGTGAAGCGCCGTCCAATGAGTTCTGAAGCATTTTGCTGAATATGAGCAGATCATAGTGCCCGAAACACTTCAGAATTCATCCTGCTGCTTTTGTTAGCAGTCACATCATCAATAAATAGAAGGGAACCAGTTCCATTGGCAGCCATACATACCCACACCAGGACACTACCACCACCATGCTTCACTGATGAGGTGGTATGCTTTGGATCATGAGCAGTTCCTTTCCTTCTCCATACTCTTCTCTTCCCATCACTCTGGTACAAGTTGATCTTGGTCTCATCTGTCCATAGGATGTTGTTCCAGAACCTTGAAGGCTTTTTAGATGTTGTTTGGCAAACTCTAATCTGGCCTTCCTGTTTTTGAGGCTCACCAATGGTTTACATCTTGTGGTGAACCCTCTGTATTCACTCTGGTGAAGTCTTCTCTTGATTGTTGACTTTGACACACATACACCTACCTCCTGGAGAGTGTTCTTGATCTGGCCAACTGTTGTGAAGGGTGTTTTCTTCACCAGGGAAAGAATTCTTCGGTTATCCAGCACAGTTCTTTTCTGTGGTCTTCCGGGTCTTTTGCCGTTTCTGAGCTCACCGCTGCGTTCTTTCTTTTTAAGGATGTTCCAAACAGTTGATTTGGCCACACTTAATGTTTTTGCCATCTCTCTGATGGGTTTGTTTTGTTTTTTCAGCCTAATGATGGCTTGCTTCACGGATAGTGACAGCTCTTTGGATCTCATATTGAGAATTGACAGCAACAGATTCCAAATGCAAATAGCATACTTGAAATGAACTCTGGACCTTTTATCTGCTCCTTGTAAATTAGATAATGAGGGAATAACACACATCTGGCCATGGAACAGCTAAGCAGCCAATTGTCCCATTACTTGTGGTCCCTTAAAGTGGGAGGCACATATACAAACTGTTGTAATTCCTACACTGTTCACCTGATTTGGATGTAAATACCCTCAAATTAAAGCTGAAAGTCTGCAGTTAAAGCACATCTTGTTCGTTTCATTTCAAATCCATTGTGGTGGTGTATAGAGCCAAAAAGATTAGAATTGTGTCGATGTCCTAATATTTATGGACCTAACTGTAAGTAACATTCTCCTATGCCAAAAATGTTGCTCTGGATGTACATGTGCAGTACACTGTAATTGCCAAATTATGACTGCAAGCCAGGCTTGTGGGGCAATGGAACAAGGTTCAGTACATATATTAAAGAAGTTGTAAAGGCAGAAGATTTTTTATCTTAATGCATTAAGATAAAAAACCTTTTGTGTGTAGCAGCCTTCCCCAGCACCCCCTAATTACTAACCTGAGCCCCATCTCTCTCCAGCGATGTCCACAAATGTATAAGCCATCCTAGACAATCCTCCCGATTGGCTGAGACACAGCAGCGGTGCCATTGGCTCCCTCAGCTTTCAATCAAAGTCAGTCAGCCAATCAGGGGAGAGGGGGCGGGGCCGGGTCAGGCTCCGTGTCTAAATGGTCACACAGACCTGTGACTCGGCTCCAGTGCCCCCATAGGAAGCTGCTGACTGTGGGGGCACTGGATAGGAGGGAGGGGCCAGGAGCAGCAAAGAGGGACCCGAGAAGAGGAGGATCCAGGCTGTCCTGTGCAAAAGCAACTGCACAGAAGAGGTAAGTATACCATGTTTGTTATTATTATTTTTTTAAACAAGACTTTACAATCACTTTAATTTCAGATGTTCTTGGGGGGGGGGGATTGTTTTACTTGAAGCTAAAGTCCCACTTTAAAGCGGAAGTCCGTCCACCCCTACAAAAATAAAAAAAGCCAGCAGCTACACATACTGCAGCTGCTGACTTTTAATAATAGGACACTTACCTGTCCTGGAGTCCAGTGATGTCGGAACCGCAGCTGATGTTTCCATCAGCAGTCGGGTGCTGCCGCCACCATTGCCGGTAAGGAAACCCAGTAGTGAAGCATTACGGCTTCACGTGGGGTCCCTACTGTGCATGTGCGAGGCACCGCACCACTATGCTCTCCTACTGGCCTGGCAGCGGGGAAATGAGGAGGGAGGAGGAGGAGTGACGCAATTCACCACGGCCCGGTCTCCCAGAGGTGGGGACAGGGTACCTGCCAAAGACAGGTATACACTCCCCCCCCCCGCCCCCCCTCCCGAAAGGTGCCAAATGTGGTGTTAGGAGACAAATGAGCTAAAAGTTCCACTTTTGGGTGGAACGCCGCTTTAAGTTTGTTTAATAATTAACCAGTTGTAGGCACTGGGCACACTACATACATCCAAAAACACTTTACTGAAGCACACAGGGCATAAATAGTATAGCCCATCTGCCCTACTGCCAATCTTTCCTCACAATAGCAAGCAATTCCTGACTACCACAATGAAAACTGGGAACTGCTGACACAGGTTTTATAAACATATGAGAGATACAAAGTAATATAAGTGTTTTTGTAACTGCTCTGTATCATTTATCTGCAGGGATAATCTCCAATCTGCAAATTATGTCAATTAAAGAAGATGTTTGGAATTTAAAAAAATAAGTGTCCCATGTCTGCTCTAAGACCAAGATGCTGCTAAGGCATTTGATAGCATAAAATGGAGTTTTATGGGTGCAAGTACTTAGGCGTTTTGGCTTTGGGGGTACCTTCTGTAATTGGGTTAAGCTTCTATATATGTCATCAAAGGCCTCGATCGGGGTCAATAGAAACCTGCCCAGCTCCTTTTCTCTGTTTTGTGGTACTAGACAAGGATGTCCATTTTCACCACTTCTGTTTTCAGTAGCTATAGAGCCCCTGGCTGCTTTGTTGAGATAAACGGAGATGAGAGGCTTCTGTAGAGGTAAACATGAGGAGAAAATAGCTCTCTATGCAGACGATATGCTGCTATATATGGCTGACTCAGGGTTCACTGGTTACCGCAATATCTGTCATAGAGAAGTTCAGTACTTTTTCCAGTATTATGATCAACTGGAAAAAGTCTATATCACTCCCATTGGACCCCCTCTGGAACCCTCTCCCTCCTGCACTATTGGATAGAAAGGTTAAATGTCTAGGGGTGGTTATCTATACTCATCTTTAGGAACATGTCCCCTATAATTTTCTACTACTTTAGAAATGTGGATTTCAGAGTAAAGTTTGGTGTAAGTTGCCAATCTCTATGGCAGGCCATACTAATCTCTTGAAAACGATTTTTTGCCGCAGCTAATGTATTATTTATTTACTCGCCCTGCTGGATTATTTTAAGAAACTTAGTTTGATTTTTCATAAAATGATATGGGATAATAGGCCTGCAAAAATGAAATATGAATATTTACAATATCCAAATAATCAAGGGGGGGCTTTTACCAAAACCCTGGTTATATTTTCTGGTGGCCCAACTCTAATATCGTGCAGACTGGGAAAAAGGTGGTCTTCATATATCCTCTTATAATATACTAAGTTCTCTATTTCCCAATGGAATCCCTTTATTTGCCTTGGATTCATCTACTCCACCTTTTAATCAACATACTTATCCCACATTCTATTTGATTTATTAGGTCTGGCAATCCATTGAAAAAATGCTGGGTATTATAGGGTATATCAGATTTACACCATTATGGTCAAACAGAGCGCTTGAAGTTTTCTGGCTCTAAGGTTTTTCCAGGTGGGAAACGCACTGGGATTGATGCTCTAGTGCAATTATACTCAGACGGAGTGCTGAAAAGAAGCAGCCCTATATGGACTACAGTCTGGATTGGAGGTGGTTTTTCCAGTACCTGCAACTAAGACATGCTCTGAAATGCCATGTTTTTTTTTTCTAACAGAAAAGGAAACGCCGTGGTTTGGTCCCGAACGCCTCTTTTTGTGTATTTCCTATCTTGGACAGTGTAGTCCAAGCTAATAACACAAAGGGCCGCATTTCTAAAGTTTACACATGATTGCTATCTAATTTGCTTTTTAAATTTCCTATACCATGTAGGCAGAAATGGGGGTTGGACATTGATGTGGCTCTAGCAGTCAGTCAGTGTGACCTGGCGGCCGCAAAACACTTGCCGTGGGCTTCCCTCCAGGCGACTGGCTTCTGTATCTTCTCTCCTCGTGTCTCCTCCAGTGGCAGGTCTCCACCCTCCTCCTCCCAGCGGCCAGCGTAGCTTCCCTCCTGGCAACAGATGGGCAGACTACTAGCTTCCCCAGCATGTCTTTTCCTCTCTGTTTTGTGGTACTAGACAAGGATGTCCATTTTCACCACTTCTGTTTTCAGTAGCTATAGAGCCCCTGGCTGCTTTGTTGAGATAAACGGAGATGAGAGGCTTCTGTAGAGGTAAACATGAGGAGAAAATAGCTCTCTATGCAGACGATATGCTGCTATATATGGCTGACTCAGGGTTCACTGGTTACCGCAATATCTGTCATAGAGAAGTTCAGTACTTTTTCCAGTATTATGATCAACTGGAAAAAGTCTATATCACTCCCATTGGACCCCCTCTGGAACCCTCTCCCTCCTGCACTATTGGATAGAAAGGTTAAATGTCTAGGGGTGGTTATCTATACTCATCTTTAGGAACATGTCCCCTATAATTTTCTACTACTTTAGAAATGTGGATTTCAGAGTAAAGTTTGGTGTAAGTTGCCAATCTCTATGGCAGGCCATACTAATCTCTTGAAAACGATTTTTTGCCGCAGCTAATGTATTATTTATTTACTCGCCCTGCTGGATTATTTTAAGAAACTTAGTTTGATTTTTCATAAAATGATATGGGATAATAGGCCTGCAAAAATGAAATATGAATATTTACAATATCCAAATAATCAAGGGGGGGCTTTTACCAAAACCCTGGTTATATTTTCTGGTGGCCCAACTCTAATATCGTGCAGACTGGGAAAAAGGTGGTCTTCATATATCCTCTTATAATATACTAAGTTCTCTATTTCCCAATGGAATCCCTTTATTGGCCTTGGATTCATCTACTCCACCTTTTAATCAACATACTTATCCCACATTCTATTTGATTTATTAGGTCTGGCAATCCATTGAAAAAATGCTGGGTATTATAGGGTATATCAGATTTACACCATTATGGTCAAACAGAGCGCTTGAAGTTTTCTGGCTCTAAGGTTTTTCCAGGTGGGAAACGCACTGGGATTGATGCTCTAGTGCAATTATACTCAGACGGAGTGCTGAAAAGAAGCAGCCCTATATGGACTACAGTCTGGATTGGAGGTGGTTTTTCCAGTACCTGCAACTAAGACATGCTCTGAAATGCCATGTTTTTTTTTTCTAACAGAAAAGGAAACGCCGTGGTTTGGTCCCGAACGCCTCTTTTTGTGTATTTCCTATCTTGGACAGTGTAGTCCAAGCTAATAACACAAAGGGCCGCATTTCTAAAGTTTACACATGATTGCTATCTAATTTGCTTTTTAAATTTCCTATACCATGTAGGCAGAAATGGGGGTTGGACGTTGATGTGGCTCTAGCAGTCAGTCAGTGTGACCTGGCGGCCGCAAAACACTTGCCGTGGGCTTCCCTCCAGGCGACTGGCTTCTGTATCTTCTCTCCTCGTGTCTCCTCCAGTGGCAGGTCTCCACCCTCCTCCTCCCAGCGGCCAGCGTAGCTTCCCTCCTGGCAACAGATGGGCAGACTACTAGCTTCCCCAGCATGTCTTTTCCTCGCATCTCCTCCCTCCCTCCTCCTCCCGGTGTCCAGCGTAGCTTCTCCTTTCAACCCATCAGGGAACGGGTTTCAAGAATGGCTATTGCCACACAACTGGGTGGGCTCAGGGTGCAGTGCTCTGCGCCCCAAGCCCACCCTAGTTTGAAGCCTATTAGAGCCTCTGGCTCTAATCACGTACTTCAAAGAATAACACACCCCCATTGGAATCCATTGTCCTGTGTCCCTGTATTTAGATCAGGGGGCCAGACACATGGATGGGGGCCACCTATGGACAGGCCGCCACTGATTTGGGATCAAATAATAAAGGAGGTTCAGTTGGTCTTGCTGTCTCCAACTCATAGAATCACTCAACTCTTCATCTTGTATAGGTCTTATCGAACCCCGGAACTGCTGCGTTGGTATAGGTAGAAAGGATAATCTTTCCCTTTAAAGCAACATAAAAATGATAACAAAATAAAATTTCCTATTCAACCCCTTAGTTTACCCTAATCAGCCCTAATAAAAGTGGTTGCAAGCTTATATTGCTTTTGGCGCTGCTCAAAGTAGAAGTGAAAATATGTCCCTGTGTCCCAGAACATGGGGTGCAGGCTTATCCTGATACCAATCCAGAGGACTAGTAAATGTAAAGAGGAAAGGATCCCTGATACTCCTGACCAGCCCAGGTGAATAAACGATAAAGAGGGACCTCATCCACTGTACGTCTCCACCTAACCACAAACCCTGGTGCATTTTGCCCCACCCATTGGTGACGCTATGACTACTCCCCGGTGGGCGGGGTAAAATGCATCAGGGGGTGTGGTGTGGTGGAGACATGTAGGCTGACGCCGCTCCTCATCATTTTTCCACCTGGGCATACAACCTTCTACCGCCGTGAATGCATATGTGCAGTGGCTGGGCAATAAAGCCCACCTTTGTGTTACAAGTTTGGCAGGAGGTTAAAGTGTCACTAAACCCACATCATAAAAAACTATCAATAAATGGTGTATTAAATGCTGTTCATACTCATTCAGTCACTATGAGATTCTTTTTTCAGAAAGAGTTGGGTCATGTGACAGTTGTATAACGATTAGGAAAGAGGTAATTCGATTTTTTTTTTCATTAAAATAATTATAGTGGTGTCATCCACATACAGAAATAGAAGGGGCAATGTAAATTAAACAGTGTGTTTAGTATCACTTTAACCACATGCCGACCAGCCGCCGCAGTTGTACTGCGGCAGAATGGCATGGCTGGGCGAAACGACGTTATGTAATGTCGCTTCGCCCTGTGGCCACTAGGAGGCGCATTCACACCGCTGGAGGCGGGCGCGCTCGCCCCCCCCGAGCCGACGCGAGTGCCCGGTGGTCTCGATCACCACCAGGCTCCTGCGATCGATCGGGGGCACACGGAGAACCCGGAATTGTGTGTGTAAACACACAGTTTCCGATTCTCTGAGGGGAGAACTGACAGATCCTCTGCACAGTCCACATCCCCCTTCAGTTAGAACACAAACTAGGATACACATTAACCCCTTCACTGCCCCCTAGTGTTACCCCTTCACTGCCAGTGACATTTTTATAGTAATCAATGCATTTTTAAATCGCACTGATTGCTGTATTAATGCCAATGGTCCCAAAAATGTGTCAAAATTGTCCGACATAATGTCGCAGTCACGAGGAAAAAAAAAAAAAAATCGCTGATCACCACCATTACTAGTAAAAAAAAACAATTTATTATTAAAAATGCCATAAAACTATCCCCTATTTTGTAGACGCTATAACTTTTGCACAAACCAATCAATAAACGCGATTTTTTTTTACCAAAAATATGTAGAAGAATACGTATCAGCCTAAACTGAGGAAAAATTTTTTTTTGTATATTTGGGGATATTTATTATAGCAAAATTAAAAAAAAATAATGCGTTTTTTTTCAAAATTGTCGCTCTTTTTTTGTTTATAGCGCAAAAAATAAAAACCACAGATCAAATACCACCAAAAGAAAGCTCTATTTGTGGGAAAGAAAAGGACAGTCAATTTTGTTGGGAGCCACGTCGCACGAAAGCGCAATTGTCAGTTAAAGCGAGTGCCAAATCGCAAAAAGTGCTCTGGTCCTTGGCCAGCCAAATGGCCCGGGGCTGGTTAAAGTGTTACTAAACTCACAAGAGTAAGATCAGTCTGTATATACAGTAAAGCATGCTTGTTTTACTTACTGTGGAACCTAAGGTGTTAATCCTGCACATTGGGGTTGATTTACTGAAGGGAAATCCACTCTGCACTACAAGTGCATTGCTATAGCGGCCAGGAGTTGGTTTACATGCCAGCACTGCTGCCCCTGCAATAACTGCAGCAGTAGCAACAAAAGGGTTTAGGCATCTCCTTTGCTTAAAACAAACCTGTCCTGCTGCCCATGCTGCCTGTCTTCCTTCACTTGAAGAGCTATGGTGGCTGAAGAATTTTCTGCACTCCCAGGAGTGTCAGGAGCCTTGTCCCCTTCTGGGCTATGTAGTTTCCTTCTTCTGGTTCCTATATTACTACAGCACACAGTGATATAAGCATAGCACCCAACTGTCCCTGATTTCGAGGGACGGTCCCATATTTGGAACAAAGTCCCTCTGTCCCTCTTTCCTCCTTATTTGTCCCTCATTTCGGTCTGATCTATATAGTTGTATATAAAATTAACTGTTTCTTTAAAAAAAGAGTTTCCCAGTGCTAAACCATCCATCCAACCAATCCAAAGGAATAGTAGTGGTATTAAAAAAAAAAAAAAGATATATAAAAGCACTTGTGGGATTAACTAACCATTTTTTTGTAGAATTCTCCTTTAAGGGGGGGGGGGGGGGGGGTCCTATGCCTACATACTTTTTCTAATAGGTGTCCCTCATTCCCATGTCAAAAAGTTGGGGGGGTATGATATAAGGACTGGGGGAAGGAATCACAGCGCACAGTTACTGAATGTCTAAGATGGCTAGCATGAAGCAATAGTACATTCCTACATGTACTGTCTTGTACATTTCCTCCCAGGGCACTCTACAAACTATGTGACAGCTCATGCAGACAGATCTAGGTGTCTGCCTTTCATTCATACTAGTTTGGATACATCACTATACCGTAGTTTGTGAACCCACTTTGTTCACACTTGCTGAAAATACTGACGCCTAATAAATGCACCCATAGCATTAATGCGTGTCATTTGGTGCGTTGGACATGCATTAAAGGTGCATCAAAAACGCCTCTCAAAACACCCTATGTATGTTTTTTGGCGTGTTTGATATGTATTAAACAAACAAAATCATACTTGGGGGGCACACCCTGAAAATGCGTTTACGTTTAAGATGGTGCTGCTATAAGACCAACAACAGTACAAAATAGATTACAGCGCACACATACAAGAATGACATTTAAATCCTGCAAGGCTATTTAAAAACAACACCTGAACATATTCAAAAATATGGGTATATGGTCATTTAGTGCTAAGCCCACTTACTGCTTCGAAGTACCCCATTGTCAGTGGGTCCTACACTATTCATAGAAGGAAAGATCCTGCGTCTCATCCATGGGAGACAAACTCCTCTTTATGGGAGAACTGAAAGGACTCCTCCTATGAACTGGTGGACACTAATAATAAGGTAATAGCTAATTAAGGGGTGTAGGGGGTGCCCCGGACCAAGGAATCTGGTCAGAGTCCATACAAGATCATACTTGGGGGGCACACCCTAAAAATGCGTTTACATGTAAGATGGTGCTGCTATAAGACCAACAAACAGTACAAAATAGATTACAGTGCACACATGCATATTACCTCTTATTAGTGTCCACCAGTTCCTAGGAGGAGTCCTTTCAGTTCTCCCATAAAGAGGAGTTCGTCTCCCATGGTTGAGACTGAGGATCTTTCATTCTATTACTAGTGTAGGACCCACTGATAATGGGGTACTTTGATGCAGTAAGTGGGCTTAGCACTAAATGACCATATAGTGTGACCAAACCCCCATATATATGAATATGTTCAGGTGTTGTTTTTAAATACTTAAAGGACATTTTGCACTTAAAGGACATTTTTTTTTTTTTTTTAAAGGTCCTTTTTAAATTTGTATTTTTTATTTATCTTTTGTGACTGCTCCCCCTATGGACGGGCCGCCACTGTTCAAGACCCCTGCTCTATATTTTACCAAAAGAAGGGTGAAATGCTATGTTTGTGTACACTAACCTTAAAGTGTTACTAAACCCAAAAACGTGTTTTACCTTAATGCATTGTTTGCATTAAGGTAAAAAAATGTTTTCAGTTTCTCTGTGCCCCCCTACCCTGTGTGAAGGGGAAGAGAGGGGAGAACAAAATCAGCGCTGTGCAAGGCTGCATCTATTCTCCCCTCTTTTCCTCTTTTCACAGCACTTGAGCAGCATCAGAAGCCATTGGCTCTTGCTGCTGTCAATCAGATGCAGTGAGGAGGAAGTGGCGGGCGCGCCCAAGTCCTGCATAGACACACAGGTCGGGAGCGCGCAGACTATGCCCTTTCTATAGCCAGCGGCTGACTATGGTAGTCCCTAAGAAGAAGAGGAGGAGCCAAAATCCCCGCCGGGGACCCCAGAATAGGAAGATCAGGGCCACTCTGTGCAATACCACTGCACAGAGCAGGTAAGTATAACATGTTTGCTATTCTAATAAAAAATTGTTTGACTTTAGTAACACTTTACCATTGATGTATTTATTACTAAACATTTGCATACCTCCCAACTTTTTGGGATGGAAATGAGGGACACCTATTAGCAAAAGTATGTAGGCATAGGACACACCCGCTGCCACACCCCCTTAAAAGGAGAAATAAGCTGGCCATACAAGATTAGTTAAAGTGGTTGTAAACCCTAGAAAAAATAACAAATAAAAAAAACCCCTGCAAAGACAAAGGCATAATGAGCTAGTATGCATAGCATACTAGCTCATTATGAATTACTTACCTGAGATCAAAGCCCCTACAGCCGTCCTCGTACCCTGCTCCGGCGGCCGACATAGCTCCCGGAGTTACTTCCGGGTATTGCGGGCTCCGGCGCTGTGATTGGCCGGAGCCGCAATGATGTCACTCCCGCTCATGCGCGCGGGAGCCGCTGGTAACGGCACAGTCTAACGTACGTGCCATTGCTTTAGTACGCATGTGCCGATGACGTCGGCACACGCAAATATAGGGATATCTCCTAAACCGTGCAGGTTTAGGAGATATCCATAGTAGCTACAGGTAAGCCTAATTATAGGCTTACCTGTAGCAAAAAGTGGTTGTAAAGGGTTTACAACCACTTTAAACCCACAAGGGCTTTTTTTTATCATTACTAGTCCTTTATATTGGCTTTTGAAATTTACAAATGCAGCAATTTTGGATGAAAAGTTTAGCGCTGGGAAACACTTTTTTGAAAGATAAAAGGTGCATTTTATATACAACTATATAGATCAGACCAAAACGAGGGACAAATGAGGAGGAACGAGGGACAGAGAGACTTTGTTTCAAATCAGGGACAGTCCCTCGAAATCAGGGACAGCTGGGAGCTATGAATTTGTGCTCGATATCACGTGATCTCAGTCTCTTGTTTCTTTCCCTGGACCTCCACGAAAGCTGGTCTCCTGTAAAAATCAATTCACCATTGTCGGCCCCTGGTGACATGCTGCATCTGGTGGCAAGGGACAAGTTGCATCTGATGGCAGGCGACATGGAATGTTGCATCTGGGGGCAGGCGACGCGGCAAGTGACAAGTTGCATTTGGTGGCAGGTGACATGGCAAGTTGCATCTGGTGGCAGGTGACGTGGCAAGTGACAAGTTGCATCGGGTGGCAGGCGACGTGGCATGTAACATGCTGCATCTGATGGCAGGCGACGTGGCAAGTGACATGTTGCATCTGATGGCAGGTGACATGGCATGTGACATTGCGAGTGACATGCTGCATCTGGTGGCAGGCGACGTGGCAAGTGACATGCTGCATTTGATGGCAGGCGACGTGGCATGTGACATGTTGCATCTGGTGGCAGGCGACGTGGAAAGTGACATGCTGCACTTGATGGCAGGTGACGTGGCATGTGACATGCTGCATCTGGTGGCAGGCGACGTGGCAAGTGACATGCTGCATTTGATAGCAGGCGACGTGACATGTGACGTGGCAAGTGACAAGCTGCATCTGATTGCAGGCAACGTGGCAAGTGACACACTGAGTGATCCCACTGATTCTGCATTATGGTGAGTTGAACTATTTCATTTTATATTGCAATGTAATAATAGAAATAATGCACCAATCATCCTGACACCATACTAACCATGGTGCCGTGATGATTGAAGCGCTAACACCAGGTGTTTGGGGTATCTTTATCTGCTGAATGTTACATTTTCTAGATTACACATATTTCTATTGTGGTGTAGGATCTGGGCCTGCTGTCCCGCCATCCCTCTTTCATTCCTTCCTTCTCTCCCTATCTCTTTCTTTCTCTCTCCCTCTCTCTTTTTTCCTTTCTTTCTCCCTCCACCCCTCCTTCATCTCAGACTCTAACCACACCCCTTTAAGCCACGCCTAATATTTAGTTTAAACCACACCCACTTTTCACAGCTCTATGCGCGCCACATTTTTTACTTCCCTCCACGAAGGGTCAAGTTATACAAAAGGATAATAGCTGTGGGGGATGAGCTAATTGAGAAAATAGTGCAGTTGTCAAATTGAGGCAGGATAGGCTTCTCTGAAGAGGAAAGTTTTCAGGGATCGCCTAAAAGTGGATAAATTTGGAGACAGTCTGGCAGATTGGGGTAGGGAATTCCAGAGGATGGGCGAGGCTCGGTAGAAGTCCTGGAGGCGGATATGGGAGGAGGTGATGAGGGAGCTAGAGAGCAGGAGGTCTTGGGAGGAACAAAGAGGGTGATTAGGTTGGTATTTTGAGACTAGGCTAGTGATGTAGCTGGGGGCAGAGTTGTGAATGGCTTTGTAACTTATTGTTAGTATTTTGAATTTAATTTGTTGGGCGAGTGGCACCCAATGGAGGGATTGGCAGAGAGGGGTAGCAGACACAGAGACACAGAGCGGTTTGTAAGGTGGATGAGTCTGGCAGCAGCATTCATGATGGACTGAAGGGGGGATAGTCTATTTAAAGGTAAGCCAATGAGGAGGGAGTTGCAGTAGTCAAGGCGAGAGATAACCAGAGAGTGAATCAGGAGCTTTGTGGTTTAATTGGTTAGAAAGGGACATCGTTTAGAGATGTTGAGACGGCAAGCTTTGGAAAGTGATTGGATGTGGGGCCGAAAGGAGAGTTCAGAGTCCAGGATAACACCTAGCACCCTGACATGTGGGGATGGGTGGATGGTTGTGCCGTTGCTCTTGACAGACAAGTCAGGGGAAGAGGCACGTGGGGGAGGAAATATTATAAGCTCAGTTTTGGACAAGTTGAGTTTGAGGAAGTGGTGTGACATCCATACAGATATGTCTGTTAGTAAGTTAGTGATACGTGAGGAGACTGATGGAGTGAGTTGAGGGGTGGAGAGATAGATCTGGGTGTCGTCAACGTAGAAATGATATTGAAAGCCGTGAGAGGCTATCAGCTGACCCAGGGAAAAGGTGTAGACTGAAAATAAAAGAGGTCCAAGAACAGAACCTTGGGGGACCCCAACGGAGAAGGGAAGAGGAGTGGAGAAAGTAGAATTGTAAGTGACACTGAAGGTGCGTTGGGATAGGTAGGATGAGAGCCACAGAAGAGCACAGTCACGGAGACCGAGGGAGTAACGTTTTTTGAGGAGGAGGGGGTGGTCAACCGTGTCAAAGGCAGCTGAAGAGGCCAGAAGTAGGAGTACAGAATAGTGTCCGTTGGTTTTTGCAGTTAGTAGGTCATTTATGAGTTTTAAAAGAGCAGTTTCTGTGGAGTGTTGAGGGCGAAATCCAGATTGAAGGGGATCAAGAAGGTTATTCATAATGTGGTTGGTCACTCAGTTGGTTGTAAACCAGTCATTCAAGGAGTTTAGAGGAAAAGCAGCATGCAGTTATGTTCTGAACATAGACCAGTGTTTCTCAACTCCAGTCCTCAAGGCGCCCCAACAGATAATGTTTTCAGGATTTCTCTCAGATGAAACGGCTGTGGTAATTACTAAGGCAGTGAAACTGATCAAATCACCTGTGCAACATAATGGGAATCCTGAAAACATGACCTGTTGAGGCGCCTTGAGGACTGGAGTTGAGAAACACTGACATAGACTACCGATGCCCTCAACCCTTCAAGGGGGCGGGTCCATGACAACCTAGCCATGGGGGAAGGGGGTGGAAAGAAAAGACTGAGGCCATCTTGTGGAGAAAAACAAGTACTGTAGGTGACATGATAAGACTAGATGTAAGTGTAGCGCCCTCTACTTAAAGTGGATGTAAACCCAAAATTTTGTTTTTTATGTCATAATGTAGAGCAGGGATCCTCAAACTACGGCCCTCCAGCTGTTGCAGAACTACACATCCCATGAGGCATTGTAAAACTCTGACATTCACAGACATGACTAGGCATGATGGGAATTGTAGTTCCTGAACACCTGGAGGGCCGCAGTATGAAGACCCCTGATGTAGAGTATAAGATTTCCTATCATTTGAGCCCAGTCTTGCCACAAAGAGTTAATCCATCTCTGAGCAATCCTCTTTTATTGTTCAGTGAGATAAATCTTGACAAACTGAGAAAAACTTTGTCAAATCCTCCCCCTTGCTGTGAGTGACAGGTGATTTACATATCTCGTGCACTAGCCTAAGACATGCATTATTTTTTAATTCCCACCCCCCACTCCTTTCTTCAGCAGCTCTGCAAGGATTGGCTGTTCCACACCTCAGCATGATTTGGCATGCTGAAGTCATGTGGTTACTTTCCTGTCTTTTCACTGGATGTTAGAGATCATAGCAGAAGTTCAGTGTAAGAAATACACAGGAGAAAATGCATATTGACAAGGGGAGTGTAGAGGTGGGCGGGGAGTCTACTGACATCACGACTCCACCCACCGAGCTCCAGACAACAGACCCACCCACAGAATCTGCAGTTTTTCGTGTCTCATAACAGACAGAGGGGAGACATTTGACAGGTAAAGATACATGCAGGAGGCATGTATATCCTTTTAGATAACCCCTATGGCAGGAGTTTAGAAAGGATGACATTGGGTTTACATCCACTTTAAGGATAGGTGGGATATTGTAGAATTTGAGGCATAGGAGTTATCACAGGTAAATTTAGCCAGGCCTGCGGTATTTTACCAGGCTTGATTGTTTTAGTTTGGGGTTGGAAGTGTCAGAATAGTGGGGGCGGTGTGGCCACCTATACTTTGGTTCAGAGACGCCTCCTCTGCCTGATGGTGGATTGTTCCAGGAGGAGAGGATGGGCTGAGATCTGAGTGACAGGGAACTTATGTGAGGGTCCTGACCAATCATTAAATGGTTTGGTCGAAAGGAGGTCTCTTATATAAAGGGAGGTCACATGCTTCAGGAGGAGAGGGGCCTGGGGCCCAAGCGCAGAAGAAAAGGGACCAGGGGCCCAAGCGCAGGAGGAGAGGGCCCAGAAGAGTGTCCCAGGAGGTCCAGTTCGGGCGCCTGGATTATGGCGGAGCCAGCATGTAGCGCTGGGGACAGAACCGGACATTCCCATGCGGGGATGTGCCGGGCGAATGAGGAGGAAGAAATAGTAAAGCGGAAGAAGAGGACTGGGGATCTACTTTCTGTGAGTGAAACATGGACTGTTGATTGGGAGAGAACAAGTCAGTGGAAACCCAGAGGAACTAGTGCAGAAGTAAATGGAATGACATATTGTGAGCCTACGGACCACCGTATAAACCATATTACAGTAAATTCCAAAAGACTGATGGGCATTGGTGTGGGAGTCATGGAAATAGGCAGCGGTGGCCTGTGGCTTTAAGTTCAACACCCAAAGGAAATCTATCGGTCAGGCAGAGGGAATTATTCAGAGTAATGCCCCTTTTGTTTAACTTGGGAGTGCTGCAGAAGAGGAAGCAATAGAACCATCTCCCATCCTCTGGAACTCGCTACCTCCACCTGTCCGGCTATCACCTACTCTTGCTACCTTCAGGTGGTTCCTGAAAACTCATCTCTTCAGGAAAGCCTATCACGTCTCCAACTAATCTTTTACCACTTCCATCAGCTCATTCCCCACAGTTACAACCTTTTGTACCACCTGCCCCACCCTATTAGATTATAAGCTCTTCTGAGCAGGGCCCTCTTAATCCTCTTGTATTTTATTGTATTATAACTGTATTGTCTCCCTTTTATATTGTAAAGCACTGCGTAAACTGTTGGCGCTATATAAATCATGTATAATAATAATAATAAAAATAGCCAGGAAAGGATCGCTTAGGTAGGGTCCAACATCAAAGCTACGCCCCTAATTTAGTGGGTACTGGTGGAGTATCTCATATCTCTCTATGAATAATCCTAGATTGATTCCACAAATAAAGAGAGATAAAACTTGAACTTTGACTGTTTGGTGTCATGTGCGTGCGATAAGGGAATCGGAAGCGGAGTGATTGACAAAATGATAATGAACAAATCAGCAGCCCCCCATGAGGTACCGCTACATAAGTATTGCAGAACAAGCTGAATTCTTTTTTATTGGCTTGATTTATATATGTTTAGATTGTAATCTCTAACCCTCTAATTGGCGCTATATAAATCCTGTATAATATATCTGGAGGCCATTCATTATTATCAGGTGTTCAGATGTAACCATCTCACAGTCTAGGCATAAGAGAGCACATTAGGAAGGTTTTATCCTCCTATAGAATGTACATGGCCCGCTGTATATGGGTGAGGGGTGACCCTGGAGCAGATAGTGAGCTGTCAGTACAGAGCAGGGTGGGTGCAGCAAGCTGTCCCGCCAGATAAGGACGCCCACACAGTCATCTCCACAGGCCCCGCCCCCTTCTCGCCGCATTCCACCGCGTTCGCCCCTCCCCGATCTTCCGAGTTGCCTCGATGCACGCCGCGCGCTCCTTGGACGGCTGACGTCAGGCGGGGCACGTGACGGGTCCCCGAGCGCTGGCAGTCCTCCTCTGTCAGTCCGGAGTGGTGGCTCCATTATGAAAGACTTATCCTCCGCTGGGTCCGGAGCAGAGACAGCTGCTGGGCGCACTCTTCAGCCGGCCAAGGGAACCTTCCCCTCACGACACATCCCCGATAGATGGCTGAAAGCCCCGGAGGAGAGCTGCCTGTGTCTGCGCGGTGACGAGAATGGTGAGCGGAGGCGCAGGCCCCGGGGGTGACCCCGGCCCTACAACCGGGAGGGGGCGGGGCCAGACTTGTGACATACACTGAAGGGGGGGGGGGGGGGAATCCCCAGGGAGGGGTGTCAGCCTTGTGTCTGCACATCTGGACTGTGTGCATGGCAGTGTGTGCCCTCTCCTCACCTTCCCTCCGCTCCTCCACCTTCCCTTCTCACCTTCCTTCCTCTCCTTCCCTAATCCACCTTCCCTCCCCCTTCCTTCCCTTCTCCACCTTCCCTCCCCCTTCCTTCCCTTCTCCACCTTCCCTCCCCTTCCTTCCCTTCTCCACCTTTCCCTCCCCCTTCCTTCCCTTCTCCACCTTCCCTCCCCCTTCCTTCCCTTCTCCCCCTTCCTTCCCTCCCCCTTCCTTCCCTTCTCCACCTTCCCTCCCCTTCCTTCCCTTCTCCACCTTCCCTCCCCCTTCCTTCCCTTCTCCACCTTCCCTCCCCTTCCTTCCCTTCTCCACCTTCCCTCCCCCTTCCTTCCCTTCTCCACCTTCCCTCCCCCTTCCTTCCCTTCTCCACCTTCCCTCCCCCTTCCTTCCCTTCTCCACCTTCCCTCCCCCTTCCTTCCCTAATCCACCTTCCCTCCCCCTTCCTTCCCTTCTCCACCTTCCCTCCCCCTTCCTTCCCTTCTCCACCTTCCCTCCCCCTTCCTTCCCTTCTCCCCTTCCCTCCCCCTTCCTTCCCTTCTCCACCTTCCCTCCCCCTTCCTTCCTTTCTCCACCTTCCCTCCCCCTTCCTTCCCTTCTCCACCTTCCCTCCCCCTTCCTTCCCTTCTCCACCTTCCCTCCCCCTTCCTTCCCTTCTCCACCTTCCCTCCCCCTTCCTTCCCTTCTCCACCTTCCCTCCCCCTTCCTTCCCTTCTCCACCTTCCCTCCCCCTTCCTTCCCTTCTCCACTTTCCCTTCCTTCCTTCTCCACTTTCCCTCCCCCTTCCTTCCCTTCTCCACTTTCCCTCCCCCTTCCTTCCCTTCTCCACTTTCCCTCCCCCTTCCTTCCCTTCTCCACCTTCCCTCCCCCTTCCTTCCCTTCTCCACCTTCCCTCCCCCTTCCCTTCTCCTCCTTCCCTCCCCCTTCCTTCCCTTCTCCACCTTCCCTCCCCCTTCCTTCCCTTCTCCACCTTCCCTCCCCCTTCCTTCCCTTCTCCACCTTCCCTCCCCCTTCCTTCCCTTCTCCACCTTCCCTCCCCTTCCTTCCCTTCTCCACCTTCCCTCCACCTTCCCTCCCCCTTCCTTCCCTTCTCCACCTTCCCTCCCCCTTCCTTCCCTTCTCCACCTTCCCTCCCCCTTCCTTCCCTTCTCCACCTTCCCTCCACCTTCCTTCCCTTCTCCACCTTCCCTTCTCCACCTTCCCTCCCCCTTCCTTCCCTTCTCCACCTTCCCTTCTCCACCTTCCCTTCTCCACCTTCCCTTCTCCACCTTCCTTCCCCCTTCCTTCCCCCTTCCTTCCCTTCTCCACCTTCCCTTCTCCCCCTTCCTTCCTTCCCCCTTCCTTCCTTCCCCCTTCCTTCCTTCCCCCTTCCTTCCTTCCCCCTTCCTTCCCCCTTCCTTCCCCCTTCCTTCCTTCCCTCCTTCTCCTTCCTTTCTCCTCCTTCCCTTCTCCACCTTCCCTTCTCCACCTTCCCTTCTCCACCTTCCCTCACCCTTCCTTCCCTTCTCCACCTTCCCTCACCCTTCCTTCCCTTCTCCACCTTCACTCACCCTTCCTTCCCTTCTCCTCCTTCCCTTCTCCTCCTTCCCTTCTCCTCCTTCCCTTCTCCTCCTTCCCTTCTCCTCCTTCCCTTCTCCACCTTCCCTTCTCCTCCTTCCCTTCTCCTCCTTCCCTTCTCCTCCTTCCCTTCTCCTCCTTCCCTTCTCCTCCTTCCCTTCTCCTCCTTCCCTTCTCCTCCTTCCCTTCTCCTCCTTCCTTCTCCACCTTCCCTTCTCCACCTTCCCTTCTCCACCTTCCCTCCTCTCCTTCCCTTCTCCGCCTTCCCTCGCCCTTGCTTCACTTCTCCGCCTTCCCTTGCTTCACTTCTCCGCCTTCCCTTGCTTCACTTCTCCGCCTTCCCTTGCTTCACTTCTCCGCCTTCCCTCGCTTCACTTCTCCGCCTTCCCTCGCTTCACTTCTCCGCCTTCCCTCGCCCTTGCTTCACTTCTCCGCCTTCCCTCGCCCTTGCTTCACTTCTCCGCCTTCCTCGCCCTTGCTTCACTTCTCCGCCTTCCCTCGCCCTTGCTTCACTTCTCCGCCTTCCCTCGCCCTTGCTTCACTTCTCCGCCTTCCCTCGCCCTTGCTTCACTTCTCCGCCTTCCCTCGCCCTTGCTTCACTTCTCCGCCTTCCCTCGCCCTTGCTTCACTTCTCCGCCTTCCTCGCCCTTGCTTCACTTCTCCGCCTTCCCTCGCCCTTGCTTCACTTCTCCGCCTTCCCTCGCCCTTGCTTCACTTCTCCGCCTTCCCTCGCCCTTGCTTCACTTCTCCGCCTTCCCTCGCCCTTGCTTCACTTCTCCGCCTTCCCTCGCCCTTGCTTCACTTCTCCGCCTTCCCTCGCCCTTGCTTCACTTCTCCGCCTTCCCTCGCCCTTGCTTCACTTCTCCGCCTTCCCTCGCCCTTGCTTCACTTCTCCGCCTTCCCTCGCCCTTGCTTCACTTCTCCGCCTTCCCTCGCCCTTCCTTCCCTTCTCCGCCTTCCCTCACCCTTCCTTCCCTCACCCTTCCTTCCCTTCTCCGCCTTCCCTCACCCTTCCTTCCCTTCTCCGCCTTCCCTCACCCTTCCTTCCCTTCTCCGCCTTCCCTCACCCTTCCTTCCCTTCTCCGCCTTCCCTCACCCTTCCTTCCCTTCTCCGCCTTCCCTCACCCTTCCTTCCCTTCTCCGCCTTCCCTCCCCCTTCAGGCTTGAATGGAGGAGAAGATTTGGATGCCGCACACCGGATGTAGTCAAAAAACTTCACTTTATTGAAAAAATGGGATCATCAAAATAACAAGACTGTCATGCAGAAAGTACAGATAAGCTGACGCGTTTCGCACTCAGGACTGAGTGCTTACTCATAGCTCACCCTTCCTTCCCTTCTCCGCCTTCCCTCACCCTTCCTTCCCTTCTCCGCCTTCCCTCCCCCTTCCTTCCCTTCTCCGCCTTCCCTCCCCCTTCCTTCCCTTCTCCGCCTTCCCTCCCCCTTCCTTCCCTTCTCCGCCTTCCCTCCCCCTTCCTTCCCTTCTCCGCCTTCCCTCCCCCTTCCTTCCCTTCTCCGCCTTCCCTCCCCCTTCCTTCCCTTCTCTGCCTTCCCTCCCCCTTCCTTCCCTTCTCCGCCTTCCCTCCCCCTTCCTTCCCTTCTCCGCCTTCCCTCCCCCTTCCTTCCCTTCTCCGCCTTCCCTCCCCCTTCCTTCCCTTCTCCGCCTTCCCTCCCCCTTCCTTCCCTTCTCCGCCTTCCCTCCCCCTTCCTTCCCTTCTCCGCCTTCCCTCCCCTTCCTTCCCTTCTCCGCCTTCCCTCCCCCTTCCTTCCCTTCTCCGCCTTCCCTCCCCCTTCCTTCCCTTCTCCGCCTTCCCTCCCCCTTCCTTCCCTTCTCCGCCTTCCCCCCCCTCTCCTTCCCTTCTCCCCCTCTCCTTCCCCCTCTCCCCCTCTCCTTCCCCCTCTCCCCCTCTCCTTCCCCCTCTCCCCCCCTCCTTCCCCCTCTCCCCCCCTTCTCCGCCTTCCCTCTCCCCCCCTTCTCCGCCTTCCCTCTCCCCCCCTTCTCCGCCTTCCCTCTCCTTCCCTTCTCCGCCTTCCCTCTCTTTCCCTTCTCCGCCTTCCCTCTCCTTCCCTTCTCCGCCTTCCCTCTCCTTCCCTTCTCCGCCTTCCCTCTCCTTCCCTTCTCCGCCTTCCCTCTCCTTCCCTTCTCCGCCTTCCCTCTCCTTCCCTTCTCCGCCTTCCCTCTCCTTCCCTTCTCCGCCTTCCCTCTCCTTCCCTTCTCCGCCTTCCCTCTCCTTCCCTTCTCCGCCTTCCCTCTCCTTCCCTTCTCCGCCTTCCCTCTCCTTCCTTCTCCGCCTTCCCTCTCCTTCCCTTCTCCGCCTTCCCTCTCCTTCCCTTCTCCGCCTCCCCTCTCCTTCCCTTCTCCGCCTCCCCTCTCCTTCCCTTCTCCGCCTCCCCTCTCCTTCCCTTCTCCGCCTTCCCTCTCCTTCCCTTCTCCGCCTTCCCTCTCCTTCCCTTCTCCGCCTTCCCTCTCCTTCCCTTCTCCGCCTTCCCTCTCCTTCCCTTCTCCGCCTTCCCTCTCCCTCTCCTTCCCTTCTCCGCCTTCCCTCTCCTTCCCTTTTCCGCCTTCCCTCTCCTTCCCTTTCCGCCTTCCCTCTCCTTCCCTTTTCCGCCTTCCCTCTCCTTCCCTTTTCCGCCTTCCCTCTCCTTCCCTTTTCCGCCTTCCCTCTCCTTCCCTTCTCCGCCTTCCCTCTCCTTCCCTTCTCCGCCTTCCCTCTCCTTCCCTTTTCCGCCTTCCCTCTCCTTCCCTTTTCCGCCTTCCCTCTCCTTCCCTTCTCCGCCTTCCCTCTCCTTCCCTTCTCCGCCTTCCCTCTCCTTCCCTTCTCCGCCTTCCCTCTCCCTCTCCTTCCCTTCTCCGCCTTCCCTCCCCCTCTCCTTCCCTTCTCCGCCTTCCTCTCTCTCGCCTTCTCCCTCCCCCTCTCCTTCCCTTCTCCGCCTTCCCTCCCCCTCTCCTTCCCTTCTCCGCCTTCCCTCCCCCTCTCCACCTTCCCTCTCCCTACCTTCCCACCCCCCCTCCACCTCTCTTTTCCTTCCCCTCCCCACCTCTCTTTTCCTTCCCTCCCCCCCTCCACCTCTCTTTTCCTTCCCCTCCCCCCCCTCCACCTCTCCTTTTCCTTCCCCCCCCCCCCCCCCCCCTCCACCTCTCCTTTTCCTTCCCCCCTCCACCTCTCCTTTTCCTCCCCCCCCCTCCACCTCTCCTTTTCCTTCCCCCCTCCACCTTTCTTTTCCTTCCCCCCTCCACCTTTCTTTTCCTTCCCCCCTCCACCTTTCTTTTCCTTCCCCCCTCCACCTTTCTTTTCCTTCCCCCCTCCACCTTTCTTTTCCTTCCCCCCTCCACCTTTCTTTTCCTTCCCCCCTCCACCTTTCTTTTCCTTCCCCCCTCCACCTTTCTTTTCCTTCCCCCCTCCACCTTTCCTTCCCCCCTCCACCTTTCCTTCCCCCCTCCACCTTTCCTTCCCCCCTCCACCTTTCTTCCCCCCCCCTTTCTTTCCCCCCCCCCCCTTTCTTTTCCTCCCCCCCTCCACCTCTCTTTTCCTTCCCCTCCCCCCCCTCCACCTCTTTTCCTTCCCCCCCACCCCTCCACCTCTTTCCTTCCCCCCCACCCCTCCACCTCTTTCCTTCCCCCCACCCCTCCACCTCTTTTCCTTCCCCCCCACCCCTCCACCTCTCTTTTCCTTCCCCCCCCACCCCTCCACCTCTCTTTTCCTTCCCCCCACCCCCACCACCTCTCTTTTCCTTCCCCCCCACCCCTCCACCTCTTTCCTTCCTCCCCACCCCTCCACCTCTCTTTTCCTTCCCCCCCACCCCTCCACCTCTCTTTTCCTTCCCCCCCACCCCTCCACCTCTCTTTTCCTTCCCCCCCACCCCTCCACCTCTCTTTTCCTTCCCCCCCACCCCTCCACCTCTCTTTTCCTTCCCCCCCACCCCTCCACCTCTCTTTTCCTTCCCCCCCACCCCTCCACTCTCTTTTCCTTCCCCTCCCCCCCTCCACCTCTTTTCCTTCCCCCCACCCCTCCACCTCTTTTCCTCCCCCCACCCCCCACCCCCACCTCTTTTCCTTTCCTCCCCCCCCTCCACCTCCTTTTTCCTTTCCTTCCCCTCCACCTCTATTCCCTTCTCCCTCCATCTCTCTCTTCCCTTCCCTTCTCCCTCCTCTTCTCTTCTCTTCTCTTCCCTTCCCTTCTCCCTCCTCTTCTCTTCTCTTCTCTTCTCTTCCCTTCCCTTCTCCCTCCTCTTCTCTTCTCTTCTCTTCTCTTCCCTTCCCTTCTCCCTCCTCTTCTCTCTCTTCCCTTCCCTTCTCCCTCCTCTTCTCTTCTCTTCTCTTCCCTTCCCTTCTCCCTCCTCTTCTCTTCTCTTCCCTTCCCTTCTCCCTCCTCTTCTCTTCCCCCTCTTCTCTTCTCTTCCCTTCCCTTCTCCCTCCTTCTCTTCTCTTCTCTTCCCTTCCCTTCTCCCTCTCCTTCTCTTCTCTTCCCTTCTCCCTCTCCTTCTCTTCTCTTCCCTTCTCCCTCTCCTTCTCTTCTCTTCCCTTCTCCCTCTCCTTCTCTTCTCTTCCCTTCTCCCTCTCCTTCTCTTCTCTTCCCTTCTCCCTCTCCTTCTCTTCTCTTCCCTTCTCCCTCTCCTTCTCTTCTCTTCCCTTCTCCCTCTCCTTCTCTTCTCTTCCTTCTCCCTCTCCTTCTCTTCTCTTCCCTTCTCCCTCTCCTTCTCTTCTCTTCCCTTCTCCCTCCTTCTCTTCTCTTCCCTTCTCCCTTCTCCCTCCATCTCTTCTCTTCCCTTCTCCCTCCATCTCTTCTCTTCCCTTCTCCCTCCATCTCTTCTCTTCTCTTCTCTTCCCTTCTCCCTCCATCTCTTCTCTTCCTTCTCCCTCCATCTCTTCTCTTCCCTTCTCCCTCCATCTCTTCTCTTCCCTTCTCCCTCCATCTCTTCTCTTCCCTTCTCCCTCCATCTCTTCTCTTCCCTTCTCCCTCCATCTCTTCTCTTCCCTTCTCCCTCCATCTCTTCTCTTCCCTTCTCCCTCCATCTCTTCTCTTCCCTTCTCCCTCCATCTCTTCTCTTCCCTTCTCCCTCCATCTCTTCTCTTCCCTTCTCCCTCCATCTCTTCTCTTCCCTTCTCCCTCCATCTCTTCCCTTCCTTTCTCCCTCCTCTTCTCTTCTCTTCTCTTCCCTTCCCTTCTCCCTCCATCTCTTCTCTTCTCTTTCCTTCTCCCTCCATCTCTTCTCTTCTCTTTCCTTCTCCCTTCACATCTCTCTTCTCTTTCCTTCACCTCTCTCTTCTCTTCCCTCCACCTCTCTCTTCTCTTCCCTCCACCTCTCTCTTCTCTTCCCTCCACCTCTCTCTTCTCTTCCCTCCACCTCTCTCTTCTCTTCCCTCCACCTCTCTCTTCTCTTCCCTCCACCTCTCTCTTCTCTTCCCTCCACCTCTCTCTTCTCTTCCCTCCACCTCTCTCTTCTCTTCCCTCCACCTCTCTCTTCTCTTTCCTTCACCTCTCTCTTCTCTTTCCTTCACCTCTCTCTTCTCTTTCCTTCACCTCTCTCTTCTCTTCCCTTCACCTCTCTCTTCTCTTCCCTTCACCTCTCTCTTCTCTTCCCTCCACCTCTCTCTTCTCTTCCCTCCACCTCTCTCTTCCCACCTCTGTCTGTGTGTCTCTCCCACCTTCTTTTTTCTACCTTCCCCCCCATCCTGTATCTAGAGGTGGGGGCCCCTGTGTAATTTTGCCCGAGGCAGACATGACTATAGCGGAGAGCTCCCAGTGTTAGAGGTGTCTGCAGAGTGTACACATGTGTCTTCCTCTGTGATAAAGTTCAGTGTCAGCTCTACATCAGCCGTCTATGGAGGGAACTTTGTAACTTTCTTAGTGAACGAGCTGCTGTTCTCCACTTCCTCCCTGTAACGGATGTCACTAGGAGAGGGGGGTCTGTGACATTGGTTAGTGCTGTTCTGTAAGCCAGTGTTTCTCAATCGGGGTGCCTTTTGGGATCCTGTGTGGGGTGGCTTATGATGTGAAATTAATTTCACCAAGGTGTTTGTGTGCATCATCCCAGCCTTAGGTTTTTCCATTGCTAATTAAATTAATACATTTTGGACTGGGGTGCCTAAATATTTTGCATACTTTTAAAGGGTGCCCTGATTAAATAAAGGCTAATAAACACTGCTCTAAGGTTTAGTTTTCTAGATATTGGCTAAGGTTGTTTTTTTTTTTTAAAGTTGTTTGGAGTATATACTTAACTTGTGTATGTTATATTAGCCTTCTCAGCCAGGGCTCCTCCAGAGGTTGCTTGGGATTCCAATGAGCAATGTCTGACTTTGTGATAAGTAACCACTGACAACAATAATTTATCTGTAAGCGAGGAAGGGCCAGTACATTCTTTTCAATCCTTACAGCATTGGAAGGGGAATGCTTCCCTGTGTTCAGTAATATAAGTGTCGAGCCAAAAGAATAACCTGCGCTCAAGAAGACTACACCGGCTACATTGAATCACAATCCTTCAGCCACTCTACTATTAGCAAAGCTTTGCAGCCCCCAGGGCACTAATATAAGGGGCATTCGTCATACTGACCTACCAATGTGTAAGGTTCATTTGTGTCCCTGTCCACCAATGTAAAGGACATCCTTCTCAATGACAACCAGTATAAGGGGCATTCTTAAAGAGGAAGTAAACCCTGATGGGTTTTTACTTCTATCCTTTGCCCCTGCAAAGTAAAAGCATAATGAGCTAGTATGCATTGCATAATAGCACATTATGTGACACTTACCTGCAAACTAAGCCTGCCCTGTCCCCGCTGCAGGCCGCATCCATGATCGCCCCTCACACTGGCGGCCACTGGGGGAAGACCACTGGTGTGTCAGTATTAAAGAGTTTGTAAACCTCTCTGTGGAAGTTCTACCTAAGGTTTCTTAGAATAAAGGCTTACCTATAGGTACTGTAGTATTCCTAAACG